>JAFIDM010005346.1:14057912-14073692 GCA_023159025.1 Thereuonema tuberculata
CAAAATTCCCTGATAATTCCCCGATTTTTTCCAGAATAACAAAATTCCCTGATAATTCCCGGTTTTCCCTGATTTCCCGGTTCTGTAGACACCCTGATGTTTATATGGATACATCACAAGTGTTATATTTGACCCCAAATCGGGGGCAATTGTAGTAACAGATAGCAGAAGGAAATGTAATTGAGATAATACAGTATACCAAGGTTACTTTTTGTTTACAATGTTCTATATTTCAATCATCATCATCAGAATCACAATTTTGGCAGCAATATACTGCTTCACCAGGAGTGCTATCTTCATGTGCCCAATCGGAGCAAGACAGGCACTGAACCCATTTCTCATTGGGTTTGCTGTTTCTGGAATCTTAACAGCACACTAAGCAAAATGTTTCCTTTTCTTCATTTAAGGAATCTATTGCAGCCTTATTACTAGTCTTAATCTTCTTGCAGAGCTGTTTTGATGAGTCTTTTTTCTTTGACCGCCCCTTTGCCTTTCCGTTTTGGCATTAGATATCCCTATTTGCAGTGCTCTTGATATTGCTGCTTTTGTTTTTCTATATTATAATTATATAATTATAATTACTCTCAATAGGGTTTTAAATAAATATGAGATGGGCTCATGGAAATAAAATGAGAAGGATAATATTTAATATTTTTTAATTAATCATGTATTTATATCTTTATTTATTCATCAGGCTTTGCAACGTTTGATTTCATATTATTTTTCTATTTTAAACTGTAATTTAATGTTTATTTAATTGAATTATTTAATTTAATTTTTAAAATATAGGCCTATCTATATAGAATATTGGTCTAAAAACAAAAATGTAAAGAAATGGGCTCAATTGTAATGCTGTTACAATTGTCCCCATCAGCAATGTTACAATCGTCCCCAACAGCTCAATTCACTTGTGGTGTTCAATTATTTAGCGCAGAATACAACCATAGCGTATTTTGTGACATAGAAATGTAGCATTACTATCTGCCTTCTTTATATTTAATTTTGACATTTTTATCTCTAATGCATTTGGTTGCAGTTGATAATTAGTACGACTAAGGAAACTTACTTTTAGCAGTAAAAACCATGTTTTTGTAATTATCTTCAGAACAAATTGAATGGCCGATGTCTTTTTTCGGTGAATCATTCTTGTCTATAAGACGAATCCCCATGCCAAAAATTGGGATTTAATGAAAGTTTGCTCAGGCTACAGAGCGCTTGTTGCAATTGAACCCAGTCTCCCCTACTTGCTCTTTAAAAAAAAAAAAAAAAACCCAAGAATTCCCAAAATTACCAAAACCTAAAAGGCATTTCTCGTTCAGCTTACAATAAACAACCAAAATACATTCTAAACGTTCGATTTTCTTTTATTCCTTCGAAAGATAAAACTGGCAACACCACTTCCAAAGATCTGTCTCTAGTTGGTTAAGAGCCATCAAATCATTCCTCCAAAAACAGATAATGAGGTATTCATATCCTCTAAGAATGAAATGTTTATAATGGATAAAAACCCTTGAGGGAGCTGCAGATGTACTTGTTTACATGAAATGATAGGCTACACTTTTTTTTCTTTTGGTTGGACAATCTCGAAGTTTAGAGATTCATTTTAAATGTTTTATAAGAAACAATTTTAAAATTAATAATACTGGCTGATATTTGGATAAGATCAATTTCTTATCTCTGTATTGAAATCTTCTTTTATAAAAGTTTGAAGCGAAAAAGATTAAAAACTGTCCAAAGAAAGAGAGAGAGTGACTCTAAAGTGGGAAGAACTTCTTGGGTCTTTCTTTGTGTATTTCTTTAGTTTGGAACCAAATCGAAAGAGAATTCGTTTCAACACTTTCAGTTAATGATGAATCAAAGAAAATTCTAATGGAAGTTCTTAAAAACTAAACGAAACATAAAAATTTATAATTAAAAAAAAAAAAAAAAAAAAAGTAACCTACATGAAAAGAGTAAAGGCCCGCGCGCACACAACCCCGTATCACGTATTCCGTATTACGTATTGCGAATTCCGTATTTTACAACACGCATTGCATTCCGTCTTCGTCGTTGTTAAAATCGGAAAAGGAAATGAACTTTTCCCATAATGCATCTGTTTTCGCGCCAAAATTGTTCAAGATGGATCGGCTGAGAAACGACCAGCGATTTTTTGTGAATGCTTATTTATACACGGTATTGTCTGCGGAGGAAAAAAAAAATGAAGAGTAGGAAGAAACAATGGGTGCGTGATGTAAATGATGTAACATTAATTTCATGTTCGCTTTTTGATTTCGTAGGTTTCGATTCGATTACAAGGACTAAAATAAATGCAGATTTACCTGATTTTCCTAAAAGTAAGAAGATAGTTTTCTTTTTTTATTCTTATCGAACTCTAAAAGCAGTGTTATTCAACAAGTGTGGTGTGTTAAGTGTGGTGCTACATTTTATTTTGTGATCTGTGAATGCTTTCACCCTGGAGTCGACAGCAGTCCTGAGAATGCCGTCCGCATTCCAGTCGCTGGCGGCATGCAAGTGATGTCTGCCCGTCCACCGCAATCGCATTTCCCCGGCGACTGGGGTATACGGGTGCGGGCATGGGATACTACTCCCCCGGCTTGCGCCTTTATTCCCCTCCGATCAATAGCAGTTCCCTTCAAGCTCGTTGAACGTTCCCGTATAGTGAAAAAATACGTGAGTTTGACGTCACAAATCGACGGACGTAGTTCAAAATGACGTCATTTGTCGTTTCTCGGATACGTGGATTCGGATACGGGGTTGTATGCGCGCGGGCCTTTAGGGTTTCAATTGGTTTCCCCCCCCCCAAAAAAAAATCTTTGTTTTTAGCCTACTTTCCTAAGAAAAACAGGGCTTATGCAACCATTCCGTCTGTGTATATCCCCCAATAACTTTTATCCACAATTAGTGGATGAATCTTCTTGAATCTTTGCTTCAACATTTATGAACAAGAGATGATTGACCCTTTCTATTTTCCATGTAATCGTGAGATCACTTGGAAGCAGTTGGTAAAAAAGGTAATTACAAATTAATGTCCTATTTTGTAACTCAATAAGACCTAGATATCAAAGTAATTGTAAGACTTCCCACCCCTTTCTGTCCTTCTCCATACCCTTATCAATTCAAACCTTCCCCAGTTAGTTAAAAAATCACGTGATGATTACAATGTTATATTCTGATTTGATAACCTGAAAATCCCTAAAGTATTCTTCAAAAAAGTTTGTCCCTCTATTCACTCGTTTACACCACATCGTAAGTGAATTTCGAAAAATTAGTCGATACGTACGTTTTAGATTTTGACAAAGAACACTCATGAGAAATTTCGTGTTTCCAACTGAAGCGGTTTCATTATGTTTATCTTGAATTTAAAAGACAAATACTTTTGTTTTTAACGTTAGATACAAACTCCTGCAATCTTCATTTGGGTTCACAGAACACGATTCTCCTATTTTCAGTATTTAATTCTGAAAACAAAGAAATATTTCTATTTTCAATTGAATACTTGTTTTTATATATTACTTTTGGTTATTTTTTTTTTTTTTAGAAAGAGTCCTGAGTTGAAAGAGTTGATGAAACAAAAAGCCACTTTGGTGTTCTTCAAAATAAAATTATAATTTGCTGGAAACTATTTTATTTAATAATTTAAATTTTACTAAAATATGTTTATTAATAAAAGAAAATAAAAATGAATTTCGTTCCCGAAAGAAAAAAAAAGATTCTTGTATTTGTTGTAAATAGATTCTTATAGATTTTAGATATTTTATTTATTTATTTACTTTTGATCTCAAGTAATATAAATATTAACTTTGTCCATCACTGAATCTAATCTAACAAATCAAGTCTTTGAAGATCTTTAAAAAAAAAAAAAAAATACAATAAAACAAATGGAGGAATTAAATTTAGCCTTAGATTATAATTCTTGAAAATAAAAACAATCCTAGGATCATGACAGGAGGAAAATAATGGGATTCGATTCTTAAAAAGTAAATGATTCAGTCTTTTATTTCCAAAAACAATGTATTTTCTTTTGTGCAACGACCGCCTCACACTTGACCTGCGCCTCTCTGTCGGATGTTTGCCAAGTCATTGCTCTCTTGGAAGACCCTTCCATGGCCGGCGGGATTTCCATCCAAGAGGCAGCAAGAAAAGTGGTGACGAGGTCGTGTTGCTTTCACTTGGAGCGAGCTTTGCCTACATCGTATAGCTCTGTCTCCTCTGTCAGCCATGATCTGGTTGCTGCTGACCGTGGCCTTGGTTTCTGCTGTTCCTGAAGGTGAGTATTCTAGTAACAGTCCTATTTCCGGATTCGCCCACGTTACTTTCTCTCTTCGTAGATTTAGCACCATATTTAACGAATCCTTTTTAATATGGATATTAAAATTGAAATAACTTAAAAAACTGATTTCAACCTTTTAATCCATGACGAAAAATTACAATTACAATTTGGATATATCCTATAATTTGGGATACTTTCAGTTTTAACTAAAAAAAGTGGATTAAGGATCAAATAAATGGAAAAACTGAAGGAATAGCAATTGGAAAAATTTACCCAGAATTAAGTTATTACTAATTTGAATAAATAAATAAATAAATAAAATGTTAAAAAGCCAAATTTTATAAATTTGAAAACTTTCTTATACTGATTTTTGTTCTCCAATATTAAAACTATTTTTTCCACTAAATTTCTTTTGGTTTATTTTATTCCCAAAATGAATGAAATAAGAAACGGTGGAACAACTCCTTAAAATTCTAAATTTCTTATCTTTTCATTCTTTTCCTACTTCCTATGATTCAATGAAATGTTGAATTCAAGATTTGAAACGTATTTTGATGTAGCTACATAGATTGAATTGCTTTGCTGCCCTACTGTGATGTTGTTAATTTATTCAGTTATTCTCAATTAACTAAATGTTTACGAATTCCAGTAAATTCAATGAAATGAACAACCGCACTCTTTATTTAGAAAATCGACGAAATAATTATTAGCCAAAACACCGAAGTTTAAATTAACAAATTATAATTAGCAATATAAAATATAAAAATATACCTACATGTTCAGAAGCTTTCGAGCTGCCTTTTCTGCGCTCATTACGACCGCCACAAAGGCAGCTCGAAAGCTCCGGAACATGTAGGTATATTTTTTAAAAGTTAAAAGACGACTTTTACACATAATTTTTTTAGCTTTTATTTCACGCACAAGTTTAAAAACTTTCCCCGTTTTGATGTTGCTTATTTAAGACTTAAAAATTTAAATTTTAAATAAAAATAAAAGAATAAAATGAATCAAAAAATTAAAAAAATAAAATAAAATGTTATGAAACTGATTGATTCTCACTCTTTTGATTTCGATTCGTAAAAATAATTTAAAAGAAAATGTTTTCTTCCATTTATAACAACCTAAGAAATCCATCTAATATCTCAAAAGCAGAAACTTATTATCATAGGATGGAGACGAAGGAGAGATACACAACAAAAGAAATAAAAACACTTTGGGAAATTTCTAAGATAAAGCTTCATTGTAAGCAAACATTTATTCTTTTTATCAAACTTACGATGGGAATTTAGGATTTTGTCATTTAGTAACGATGGCGATGTGACTTATTTGTAATCGACTCAGAAGGAATTGGATAGAATAAAACTGAAAGACAAAACTGAATTGGATCTCCAACTCCTACAACTCCAATTCAAACGCATTTTATAAAAAAATAAAAAATCAAATCAGATCCTATTGATTTCATTACAGAGAAATAAAACACATCAAAAACCATCGAATTAACCAACTACGAAGGTGAACGCAATGGGAAAGCGTTGATTAGATCGATTGATAAGGACTTATATTAATAGGGAATCATTAAAACTATTTACTTAAATGTTACATAAAAATAAATAAATTACGATGTTAGAACTTCCTCATTTGTTTTTTTAGAGACAACGACCTGTAATCGGCCAGAAGATTATCCCTATCGAAATATTCAACCCTCCAAGGACGATTATCAAGTGGGGGATGAAATCACCTTCAGTTGTTCGTCAGAATTACAATTGCGAGGATCAGAAAAAAGTCGTTGTGACGAAAATGGAAGTTGGACTAATGACGAACCCGACTGTGGTAAGAATAAGGAGATCCTTTTCTTAATTAAATACCTTAAGGAGGTTTTATTATTATTATTATTTAGGATAATTCATATTAATTATTATTAGAAATTAACTTCTTCTATTTTAATTTTATAAAGCCAGCAACATTACCCGAAATCTTTCTCGAACAAACAATATTTAATTAAAATTGAAAAATGGAATTTATTGTACGAATGAAATGAAATAGTACATTTTAATTATCTCATCCATCTAGAAAACCCAAAGAAATTTCGGATTTTTTTGAAAACCGAAAGAAATTGAATATATAGACTATATATATATATATGCTCGAATATGATTAGTAAGAATAAAGGAATTAAAAAAAAAAAAAAAACAAAACATTTTTATCAACAAATTTTTGTTATTTCTTGAGTCTGTTTATTTTTCTTACAATAAATTAAAAATTTAGTATTTGAGATAACATTGAATTCCTATTTGAATCATATGTTACTTTTTTTAATATTTATTATTATTCTAATTGTCGATTTTATTCAGACATAAAACGTTTCTGAATAAAATCTTCATTGCTTTCAAAATATATTTTAAAACAAATTTTGCATTCAAACAGAATGATTATACAGCAGGTTTTTATTTTCTAGATCTTAATACAATTTTACAAAAGAGATCAATTTGATCTTTTGATTCTTGTACTAATAGTTTATAAAAGATTCTCTTTAATTGCTGCTAATTCGATGAAACCCTAATTTAAAATCTGAGGCTTAATTAGGTAATATTATAAACATATTTAAAGACTAAAAAGACAACTACTACTTCGACACTTATTCCATAAGATTATCAAAATTTTAAATTTAGATGACTAAAAATTAAAAAATTAAAAAAATTAAAAAACTGAAATTTTTTTTTATATTTTTTTTTTTAATTTTTAGTCATTAAAATTTAAAATTTTGATAATCTTATGGATTATCTTATGATAATCTTATGGTCGAAGTAGTAGTTGTCTTTATAGTTATATGACACGTTAAAGAAATTATCATATATCTAAACACTGTTTAATAAAAGAATCGAAGCATCATGAAGGAAATGTCCAATTTGAATGAAACTTCGTAGGTGCCATTTGGATTAAGAGAATTGGAATTGATTCAATTTCACAGTGAAAACACACATTTTTATTGAACAATAACAGCATCATTGTTACATTACTACTACTGTGTTGAACCACTTCTGTCTGCTATTCATGCATCATATACGATGTGGCATAAAGTGAAACAAAGTGCTGTCGTTGTCTTGTCACAAATCACACCAAACTTACTGAAACTACTGCTCCAAATTCCAGATGTTCGATAATGTGACATTCTAGAATGTCTCAGACATTGCTCGATGAGGGTCAAGTTTGGGGACCTACCAGTCCAAGGAAGAGAATGAATTGCTTGGAGATACTACAGGGAAGTGTGTGCAGTGTGGGGATGTGCATTATCCTGTTGGTTATCTCCTGATTATCCTGTTGGATATCCTGCATGTGTTGGTATGCATTTAAAATTCCTAGAATCACTATTAGAGGTGATCAGGTGTCATAAGAAATAGCTTCCCAGCCGTTACACCGGAAGTAATGGCCATGTGCCTCTTGCCAATATTCAGTAGTTGAGCACTGTCCAGTCCTCCTCCATAAGACGGTGCGATGGTTGCAATGCAGAAGCAAGAACTCATCACTTAACACAGTAAGAAACCATTGGGGATCTGATCATGACTCTCAGGCACGCCCTCACTGATTGGACAGCTCCCAAATCCTTGCAATTTTGGCGAGAGGGACACAATCATTACTTCTGGTATAACAGTATGTAGTGCCATTTCTTATGATACCAGTATTGATAATGTAATAAGATGCTGCTATCGTTCAATAAAAATTTGAATCAATTCCAATTCTCTTCATCCACGTAGCACCTTGAAAGTTCCATTCAAATTGGACGCTTTCTCCCTTCAGGATGCTTCCATTTTTTTTTTGTCAAACTGTTCGGATACGCCAACTACAGTTGATGGTTGACGGTTGAGCTGAGGACATGATATCTGGTACAACAGCTACCAGAGTATCCGCAACGCTGAATGGACGACGCTACCGATGGATTGTGTATTTTGGTTAATTTCAGTTTTTCATAGAAATTGAGAAAGATGAGGAGAACGATGATACAAGCAAGAGGCTTTGCAACAAATATTTATTGGACAAGAATAGGCAATTAAGCAGTGAGTCAAGTCCCACAACATAATTACTCAGCGAATCGAGAAAAACACCCTTTCTTGAATATCATGACAACTACAATAGAAATATACACCGTGTGGTACATCTTGATTGAAGGGATCAATGTGCTCTTTGGACAAACAGTATATGCGAACGACAGTGAAGTTGATATCCGAACACATCAGAGTGAAAAAGGAAATGTCTATAGTAAACCCTGTAGAACAACAAGAGATACAAATGGCATAAATGTGGTATCAACTGAAAGGTCCTGGTGTAGAGGCATCCATGAGCATATTGATTTTGGTTAAAAATAATTTTAATAAAAAAAATTCATAAAAAATTGACGCCTCTTGGATGCTTGTTATTGCGTCCTCTTACAACTAGAAAATGGTTAAATCCGTTTGTATCGAAGTCATCGCTGTAATTAAGTATTTTTTTTACTTACGATTAAAAGATCTTATTTAATCTGAATAATTGTCACTTTATTAGGAGAACTAGATTTCCAATCGTAGAATTTCTATGGGTTCTAAAATTGAATTCGCAAAGAATATTCATCGAATTACTTTTAAAATTTCTTAATTAGCTTTTATAACTTGGTTTTACGATTTACATTTATTTTATTTTTTGTAATTTCTTTCTTATAATTATGTAAATATATAAAGTGATCATAATTGATTTATTCAGAGCTGTAATTAATAAGCGGATTGACACCAAAATTTGTTATCAAATTATTCAAAGAATGCGGAAACGGAATATGCAAAACAAAAAAAGTTGACTCCTAGAGGGCGCTTTACCGCAAAATACACGGAAAAAAAAAGCACGGTAAATAATTAAGACCAACCTAAAATGACATTTTAAAATCATTTTGCATTTCTGAACATTACGAATAAACTTCGTGAAAACAACGGCACGTTTGGCGCTGGAATCAACGAAAACGTTTGCATAAGCACCCGCATTGCAACAGAGTTTGAGTATAAAAATAATTACAACTAGTGAATACCATTTTTATCAGCTAAGAAGGTTATCACTTTACCGGAAAGTGCTTTAATCGGGAAGCTTTTTCTTAAGAAAACCATGGCAATGATGTGGCTGTTGCTCGTGAATTTCGCCGTAGCGTAGTAAGAACGTAATGTCTGCGACGGTTGTTGTCTAACTGTCATGAGTCATGTTTCTGGCACGAGTAGTGCACGTGAAGTGTCACGGCAGTTAGACGTATCATATAGCACAGTATAGAAGATATTGTGACACAGAGTGCATTTTATTTCCAGACAAGATCAGCCACGGCCACTATCTGCTTGCTGCGACAAGGACCATCGATTCACTTATGCATTGACTGTTCTTGCCAGAATGGAAGTTGATATGTCGTGGCCGTGGAACATCCTGTGGAGCGAAGAGAGATATTTTATCTTAATGGAACAGCTAATACTCAGAATTGTCGCATTTGGACCATGGAAA
Organism: Thereuonema tuberculata; assembly: GCA_023159025.1. Taxonomy (NCBI): domain Eukaryota; kingdom Metazoa; phylum Arthropoda; class Chilopoda; order Scutigeromorpha; family Scutigeridae; genus Thereuonema; species Thereuonema tuberculata. The sequence continues at coordinate 14,067,685 of JAFIDM010005346.1, forward strand.
ATCCACGTGTTTTCAAGAACTTCCCCTTCATTCTCCCAAAGTGAACGTCTTGTGTGTATTCACTTCCATGTTTATCGTCGGATGTTCTGTGACCGCCCTAGATGCATGTTCTATTCTGTCGTATCCCAACTTCAACAGCGACAATGCCTTGCGTCTAAAACTTTTTTTGCAAGATGTTGTACACTCATATATTGGACTCACCGCACAGCATTGTTTCCGTCAACATTTCACCGATCACCGGGTGATTACTCGATCATTTCCTATTGCCTGGCCATCACGTTTTCCGGATCTGAATCCATGTGATTTCTGGTTGTAGGACCATTGAAAGAATATGGTTTATCGTGAATATGTTGTAAATTTACCAGTTTTAAAGGACGTTATTACGCTACATCACGAGGGATAAGTTGAGATCAGTTGTTGAACTCACTATTCATCGCTTGCCAATTTTACAATTTGACGAGTAGGGAACACATTCGTTATATTGCTAAGCAGTCAAAGGCATGTCCCGTACGCAATCAACAGATGCTTTTAGATTATTTTTGTTGATTATTGTTTATTTTATTGTTTTTTTTCGTGTATTTTTTGCTGTAAAGCGTCGACTGGAGAACTTTTTTTAAACTTTTTTTACGAAATCCTATTCCGCATCCTTTGAATAGTCTGTCTACAAATTTTTGTATCAATCCACTTATTGGTTACAGCTACAGTGCTCTAAATAGTTGAATTATGACCACCTTGTATATTGAAAAACAAAAGAACTCTATTGAAGAAATGAAGTAAAAAGAGAAATACTTTGTCAAATTAAAATCAAAATAAATATCTGATGCCTGATTGGAACGCAGAACAGAAATAGCAAAAACTCAGTAAATGGGAAGCAGTGGAAATAAGGAACACAATGTAATTCAATTGATAGAAAACAATTAACAAACCATTACAGGAGAGAAAACTTTGAATAAAATCGTTTGACAAATTTTCAATTAATAAAAGAAAAAAAAAAAAAAAAAGGATAAGACAGAAAACCCGTAGAACATTCCAACCTCTCCCCTATTAATTCCATTTGGGAGGTTGATCTTCCGTTTAGATTCTGTATTCTCTATTTATTTATCTTTTTTCAAAAATCCTTCTTCAAAATCTATTTTTGACTGATATCACTGGTCAACGTGAGTTTTGTCTCAAGAAAAACTAATAGTGTCCTTAATGTAACTTCTTTTGCTGAATTCAAACATGTAATTAGAATTTCTCCATCACCCACAGTTTTTCTGTGACAACGCCTTCGAGATTTTGTGTGTTTTTTCGTCATATTTCCTACTTTACTACGTAGAAGTTCTCTATTTATTGTAAGACATATGTGGATGTTAAATACTCAGAAGAAAGGTTTATATTCATACTGAGTAACGGAGAAACATGACTGCGCAGATTCATTCATGTTCCGACATGTAGGGACATGTTTAGTGTGGCACTGTTCCCATCAGTAAGAGCCAGTAGTGAATTGGATGTGAACTTGATAACAAAACACGTGTTTTGTGTTTATTTTTTACTTTGGATGATACTAGTATTGTAGTTAGATTTCCAATATGCTGAGAATGTGTTTAAACCCACCCCCAACAGTTTCTGTTACGTGTGCGATGAACTAACATTTAAGTCTCAGAGGCGTAACTTTACTCCACTAATAATAGGAACTTTACAATGGGTGTAAAGTGAAAAGGATTTGCTGTGTATCGTGTCCTACGCTTCTCATTGCATGGAGAAATGGTTCCAGCCATTTGCTATCCATTGGTATGTATCAAGCCATAAGGGAACCAAACAACCATTCCTCTGAACGTTATTTCTGCTTAACAAACATTAAAGGGATTATATCTAAAGCAAAGCATACCGTGATTTATCCTAATTTACCATCTACAGTAAAGAGCTTCCCATACTTAAAGCTCCAGAACATTCAGCGATGATAACTCAGATTATGTGGTGATCCAACATTTGAAGTAAGCCCTTCGCCTGAACCATTAACTCAAGAAGATCTTAACCATCTTCAACGAGATTTGAACTTTATAAAAAACAGTCTGAAATTCTAAGTTCCCGGTTAAAGGATGGAATCTTCTACACAAACATACCAAATATGCTATTTTCGTAAGTGTGACTCTGAATTTAAAGATGATTTCTTTGAAGAAAATGGTCTAATATTTTGTAAAGATGTTTGTTCTACTATGGAGACCCTTGGTCATGAACATCAGTTGACAGCGTTTGTTCGTTGATTCCTCTAAAGTTAGTTTGAAAGCTATGCGTCTGCTTAATGCTAATAAATTCCCGTCAGTATCTAAGCTGCTAACATGAAAGAGACATATTAAAATATGAAATTATTATTGAAAAGCTCCATGATGAAAAATATGAATAGAGTAACTGTGGTGATTTCAAGGTTATTGCATTCTTAAGTAGGGCGAACACCATGAAGCAAAAAGCCTTGTTGTCCATCCAACACGTCGCAGGAGACCTTGTCTAACGGGTTTTCGACCGACCGTTGCTTGCCAAACACATCGGTCGGCCAGTTCTATTTTGGCATTTGGTCGGACAAAAAATTACCAATCGCACAAGTGAAGCTTTGGAACACGTCAGTCGTGACGTCTCGCCCATTCGTAGAAATGGCTCCACTTCTACAGAACGGAGAGCGATTACAAAATTACACTCATTAACAAAAAAAACGACGCACCTAGAAGGAGTTGTCCGATGGAGACAAAAATTGGTGGAGAGGAAGATTATTTACAGAATAGAAAATGATTAAAATTTCAGACAAATTGAATGATTTATTTCAGAGTTACAAAGTAACGAGCTCTATAAGGTGTTGACCCACCTCTACCCTGAATGCAAGCTGCCACACGACGTGGCATAGAGTGATAAAACTCCCTGATGGTCTCCTGCGGTATTTCTTGCCAAATTTGCTCCAATTGTCGGGCTAGGTCATCCACATTCCCTGGTGAATGCAGTCGCCTTCCCATCATATCCCAGACATGCTCGATTGGAGAGAGATCTGGGGATCTGGCTGGCCAAGGAAGTGTTTCACAAGCTGCAAGACAGGTCATAGCAACACGTGCCGTATGTGGTCTAGCATTATCTTGCTGAATAATAAGGCCAGGGTACTGCAAAAGGAAGGGTAGCAAAACAGGTCTCAGAATGTCGTCGACGTACCGCTGTGCTGTAAGTGTGCCGCTAATGACGACCAAAGGGGTCCGGCTATCAAGGGAAATGGCACCCCAGACCATAACTCCTGGTTGAGGGCCTGTGTGGCGTGCAATAGTGAAAATAGGATCGGCACGCTGCCCTGGGCGTCTCCAGACACGTCTGCGACGATCGTCAGGACACAGTTGGAAGCGGAATTTGTCGCTAAACACTATACTTCCCCAGTCAGCATCATTCCAACTGGATCGAGCCAAGCACCAGGTAGTCCCGACCCTCTGTGGTCCCGCGGCGGCCATCGCAAGGGAATCTGTGTTTTGTGTATGTGACTTTTACGTTTGTCTGGTGAGTAGTTTGTCGTCTTGGGTAACACTAGCCCCTTGTGAGCAGTTCCTCGTTGCTGTCCCTCCTCCTCTTTCTACGGGCCCATCTTTCCGGGGTTTGTGGCTTCGTCCCAGTTAGTTAGTAGAACCTTAGGATCTACTTCCGCTAAAACTCTTGAGTGAGTATAAGGCGTGTACAGGCTAATGTAATCTGGCCCGACGGTGTGCAGACGTGAGTGGCAGGTGGCGTAGCGGTCGGTACGAGCGTACATGTCTGTGAAGGGTCATGGTGGACACTCGTGCGCGGGTCGCACGTCTGATGGTTGATAACGATGATTCAGGCGCTGTGACAGCTGATCTGAAAATCGCTCAATCCTCCCGCTCCGCTGTGGCCCTAGGGCGACCGCTACCTTCATGACGCTGAAATCTGCCGTTGTCCACCCATTCCTGCCAGCATCTTCTAATCGCCGCATCACTTCGACCCATATGACGAGCGATTCTCCGATTTGCGCAACCTGCCTCTTTCAATCCAATGATACGACCTCTTGACAGTTGCACGTAATGAGCTCGAATCCTGCGGCGAGGCCTTTTTTCAGTCGTTGAAAGGTATCCTAACTCGCAATACAACAGAAATTTTGACCATCAGATTGAGAATCGCTTCTTATATACCTGCTGAGTGCGTAGTTCCGATGCGCTGTAGCTCTCGCTATTCATTCATTGGGCATCAAAGTTTAATCATTTGCATGGGCGGTCCCAATTTCATTACATACGAAATTTCATTACAATCGGACAACTCCTTCTAGGTTCGTCGTTTTTTTTGGTAAGGAGTGTATTATCTCAGTATTGAAATTATCTTTCAAAAATAAAAAAAGTTAATACTTTACGTCAGAATTTATCAGAGTTTTTAAAAAGTAGATTTTTTTTCATAATTCATAGCATCGGCTGTGTTCGCATGGTATTTTGGGATAGCCGATCGCTTGCTAGTTAAAGAATTGAAGAATTAATCCCAAAAATCTAAGAAATTCAAAAAGAAAATATCTCAGGATGGATTTGCTAAATTTCTGTTAATTTATGAATGTGAATTTTTCCATATTAAAGGCTTCAATAATTATCAAATTCAAAACTTTAAAATTACTTTCGCTGTTTGAGTCACAGATGAGAAACAGGCACAATATCATTCAATATCGTTCGAAATTCCTTCTTCAAAATATTTTGTAGAGTAGTTTGATGCATAAAATTACTATAGTTCAGTGTAAAGATTATTTTCTGCCGAATGATGATATTTCTTATTACAATAATAGCTGTTTGATGGTTTTCAGTGAGGGGAATTGAGATATTCAGGGGAGAAAACTATATCATCAGTGACGTATTTCAATTCTGTGCTTTTATTGGTTGGATTTTCGAAAGACATGCGTTTAATGTCTTGTCGTGTTCTACCCTGGCAATCTCATCAAACACGTTTCTGCCAGACATGTCTCACGAACAGATTGGATGGTGTTTGCCTTGCTTTACTTGGCTTGCAACTTGGTTACACAAAGCACTGTTTATTTTGTGTGTGTGAATGGGATAGTAGAATAAAAAGAATAACTATATTAGAAAAGAATGGCTAAAAAACATGAATTACTCGTTCTAGACAGGAAAATGTATTAAATATTCAATTCTGAAAAACTGTATTTACCTCCATTACACATGAAACTAGGCCTCATGAAAAATGTTGTCAAAGCAATGAACAAGAATAGCCTTCGGTTCATATTTTTGAAACATAAATTTCCCAAAATTTGGTAATGCAAAAAGTAAAGAAGGAATATGGGTCCACAAATGCACGATGACAAGTTTGAGGAACATTTAAATCAAGTGGGAAAAACAGCCTGACAGTCATTCAAAAATGTTACTCAGAATTTTTGGGAAATAGAAAGACAGAACTATCGTGATTTAGTGAGTAATCTTGTGAAATCCTATAAAGTTATGGGCTGTAACATGTCCTTGAAAAGTCAAGTCTTTTGTCATATCATGACTTCTTCCCAGATAATCTCAAGTGATGAGCACGGAGAACGCTTTCACCAGGAAATTTCTATAATGGAAACGAGGTACCAAGACAAATGGAGTGCCAGTATGGTGGCTGATTATTGTTGGACCATCAAGAAAGAGATGCTCCACAGGTGAAATATTGCAGAAAATCAACATCTCATGCTTTCTAGATATTATGGTTCTTTAGTATTATTATTTAGTATTAAATTTCTTAAAATTATAAACATCTGTCTCTTGAAAACCTTGCCTGATGAAAAAAATCTAAAATCATATTTGAATTAAGGATTAAAAGTGCTTTTAGATTCACCTAGTTTAGTTCTTGAGACTAAAAAAAAAAAAATATTTCGTTCCCCTGCGTATCCAAAGAAACGATGCAATTAAACAATCGATATCTTCTTATCAATGAATATTTTAAAAAATATAGAAGAATCATTGATTCTATAATAATAAATAAATAAATAAATAAATAAATAAATAAATAAATAAATAAATAAA
>JAFIDM010005346.1:14081929-14109361 GCA_023159025.1 Thereuonema tuberculata
CGATGTAGGAGATACCGTTAACTTCACGTGCAACCAATATTATAGACTCATCGGACGACCGACCATCACGTGTGGAAAGGACGGACGATGGTCGCACTTTGTCCCTTATTGTGGTGAGAAAACCCTTTTTATTACTAGATTTCAATATCTCTTTTTTAACCATTTGAGTTCACTTTAATCCAGGATTAGAATTAAAACTTCCTTCTAATCTCAGCACAATCCTCTTTAATCTATCAAAAGGTCGAAAATAGTTTTAGGAATTCTTTATTTACAACTTAAAAGGTTTTTATGGAATTTAATTAGTTCTCATGTTTTTATTATTTTGCTACTTTATTTCTTATTTTTTCAAACTTACACATTTTTGGTAAAAAAAAAATCACTCAAAAACAGTTATTATTAATTCATAATTTTTGAATCTTATTATAATGTTAAAATATTAATTGGCGAAATTCAATTGAATTAAATCTTTAAGTTGATTTTTTTTTATATATTATTCCTTGATTGAAAATCAATTCTTTTTGGTAAGAATGTCATTAATATTAGTTTATGAATCACTGATTGACGTCAAATAATTCACAAGAATAAGAAACAAAAGACAATCAAGTAAACCAAGAAATCGCCAGTGATTAAAATAGAAACGGAATAAAGCAAGGAAAAAAATAGTCATAACCTAAAAGCTACTATTCTATAAGATTCTAGATAAAACGAAATAGCTATGTTTTTATTTAGTTATTTATTTTATTTTCTAATTAATAAAAACTTTAAAAAAAAGCTCATCTACTTCAAGTGATTATTGCATTTCAACTAACTTCCTGAGTGATTGAATAATTGCTTTATTTATCAATAGAAAGAAAAGAGACGTCATTTAAAAGGAATGAAACTGTTTTTCTATTTATATTTTCATTGGCTTTTCAAAGGTTTATTAAATAGATCCATGGATACCTTTTTTCCTGATACATTTTGTTTTAGATATCTTTTTAAGCTTTTCATTAATTAATATCTAAATAATATGTTTCCATTCTTAGGCGTTTGTTTAACCTTTTTCTTTCTCTTCTGTTTTTAGCTGAACCATTTTCCTGTAAATTCCCAAGGTCCAAATCTTATTCGGAGCGATCCTCCCATATAGAGCCTGAGAAGCAATGGTATTCGGCTGGAGAAACCATTCACTTCACATGCAGGGACCCCCACGAAAAACCCAACGGACCTGCTAATGCCACGTGTCAGCCAAATGGACACTGGTCCGACTCCATTCCACGATGTGTGGCTGTAAGTTGCTCTTTTCTCTCGATGGTTTGCAAATAATTGATCTGTCTGTTTGTACAATTAGTGGAGAACTGAAATCACGTTAATCAACAGGATTTTAAGAAAGGGAATAATAGGAATTATATTTCAACATAATTACGAAGATTTAAACATGGGTGCCCGCACGTACAGGCAAAAGAGGGCGTTTAACCCCCTCCCAAATGAAATTTTCAAAACTTATGTAAATCATACAATTTCTTAAGAAGATGAACAGATAAACAAAATAAGAAGCTTTTAAGTGCTGAGATATTAATGGAAATGAACGTAAAGCAGCAGAACAAGAATAATTGCCTTTTTCTTTTATCGAGGGAGGCGGGTTTGGGCTAAAGATCCCGTTGAAGGGTGAAACAGCTGTTCCCAAATCCTCCTCATAATTGAATCAGAAAAGGCAATTATTCTTGTGCTGCTGCTTTACGTTCATTTCCAAGATGAACAGATATTTAGAAAATAGTAAATTTTGCTTAAGTTATTATTTTTTTAAATGTCAGAAATGATAAGAGTAACGTAAATGGAAGATAGAATAACCAATCACAGTGCTTCGCAACGGCTACTGAGTCACCTTTACTTTAGAATAGACTGCGCGGGATTGTCTAGAAAATGCTCGCGCGATTCTGTTTGCGACCCTATGCTATCTTACCCACCCCTATTTATATGGAATAATTGTCATTCTTAACTCAAACCTTGTTATTACACTGAATTCTAGAAGCCGTTGCGAAGCATTGTGGAATATGTGTCCACAGACAGACTTAAGGGTAAAACGCACTATTCCATCTCTCGTTATGTTTCTGAGATTAAACTTTCTTTTACTAACTTTTCATTTCAGAATTTGGAGGCAATTCCAGAATCACAGAGACATGGTAAGTAAATCACTTACAATCAAGGAAATGTCACTTTTCATTCTGCCAAAAACATTTTTTTTTTCAATTGAATCCAGCAAAACATTCACTAACTATTAATCTTGCGGATGTTTTCTTGATATCTCTCCTATAGTTGTTCATTTATGATAGTTTCGTCTTGCTACATGTCCTTTCCCTTCTATTTTAATTATTACCGTAATCTCAGTTACCTCCGGTTCACGTAACAGAAAACATTATTGTAAGAAACAAGAACAATCAACCAAATTCTGCTATTCATGTTGTGTTTTTCGGCATCAACTCACACGAAATTTAATTTTTTTATCAATTTTTCGCGCTGTCTCTATTAGCTCCAGACCCTCCGGAATAGAAAACTTATTTTACAATTACTTTGTAGTTCCTCTAATTCTACAATATCTATTTTGTGTTGATATAATATGAAATATAATCTTTATTTTCTTTTATGCATTCAGTACCAAGTTCTTACCCCGCAGAGGGTTTTGAACGCGCCTACCTAGGATTCAGAGGCAGCTACGCTTCCACTGGACCACCATTACACAATTCCTTAGCAACTACAGTCTTTCGGAAAAAAATCTCTCTCTCTCTCTCTCTCTCTCTCTATCTCTCTCAGGTCACTTCTTGAGGAACTGTGTTAAGGAAATGATATCTTTTGTAAACTTGATTTTCTCTGTATCTTTTAGAAACAGTTTGTCTGATAAATGTTTTTAATATCATTAGTTTGCTTCTCTAGAGCATTAAGAAAATCAACTATTTCTTTTACCTGAATCCTTTTGCAATACAGACGAGCATCTCAGGATTCCTTTTTTTAAAACAATCCAATGAATCATTGAAAGAAGACAGTACGAATTTTCATAAATAAAGGTCAAAACTGACCAGATAACATTTTCTTTGAATTGGATTCCTCTACTGTAAGAAACCTCTGAGAATTAACTCATTCTCTTAGTTCTGAGAACATTCCATAATTTCGTGTTTGTTTCTATTGATTTCTTCTTCACTTTCTTATTTCATAGATAATTTGGTAACTTTGAGGGGTTTTTTTCCCCTTTTCTTATCAATGCTGTTTGTTTCTATTTCTGTTTGTGTTTCCAACTATTCTCTTCCGATTCCACAAGATCATTTTTTAATTTTTTCTCTTTAGATTTCCTTCCTTTTTTTAAGGCTATTTTAATGGAGACAGGGTTTTCGGTTGTTTAGATTTACTTCACTTTAACAACATTTTACAAAGCAATGATTTTTTTTTAACTCTAACTTAAAACTAACTAAAACGTTTTCTTAAATCCATTGAATAACAGATTTTCTCACTAATTTTTTTCTTTTTTAAGCTTGAGCTGGGGTGTAACTTGTATCTAATCAATCCATGATAACTTCTAATTTATTAAAATCCTTTTTTTGCTAATCCTAATCTTCCCTGACTCTTAGCTGAACATCCCCTGTCAGCAAATTCAACTGAATTTTATCTTTGTATCCAAAATGACTTCTCTTATTTGTACTGTTTCCTGTTGAAATTCTTACATTAAAGTCTCCTATATTCCTTATCTTTATCAATAGATTTTTATATTTCTTAGGCTACAAATTTGAATTATAATAATTTTTCATGTGGGAATACTCTGTCTAAAATACTGTCAATTGATACCACATTCAGTTTTAATCGTTTCTTCCTTCCATTCATATTCTATACAGCCAAGTATCACTGACTGCTGTCAACTCTTACTGATAAAAGTTGAAGGAAGATCCTGAGTCCCTGCTTTCTTCACTAACATCAAGACAAGATAGAAAATAGACCTAAGACTTGTTGTTCTTCTAAACCTAAAACATGGCAGTTAACACCACACAGACTTTATATATAAACAGAGATTAACACGTCAACCTTCTAACATTCTTTGATAGGTATGATGATAAAGTCTTGTTTTAATTCCTTCTTATTTCTTTCTAATGACAGAATTCGTTTGCAAATGGCCAGGAAAACCAAACTATGGTGAATTAATTCCTGACAAAGAAATCTATCAAGTGGGAGAAAATGTTTCCGTCAAATGTAACAAGGGTTACTTTCCTGTGAGAAAAGAAGCAACGTCACTCGTCTGTGAACAAAAAGACATTTGGTCAAACAAACCAACTCCCTGTGGTAAATCATTCAATCAATACTATTTTATTTCTATTTTATTAATTTAAATAAATAATTTTAAACAGTTTCGCCTCAAAAACGTAAGTTATCTTTATTTTTTTTTAAACAAGTCTGATCCAATTTAGAAAAAAGCATATATTATTGAGAAATTGTCTCGTCGCATCTTCCTTGAGTTTGATTATTATTTACTATTTTCTTCTGATAAAACAACCATTAAAAATTACTGCCAATTCTTTTCAAACCCTACTTACCCACATGAGATTAGACCAATATTTGAACTTTATTTAAATATCTCAACCTATTTTAGCAGATCTTTCCATCATCTCTTTCATTCAATAATTCTTTCAAAATAAAACCATCTCCAAACTGACCTTAATCCCTTTAATCGCAGTGGAGCAAAAATAAACATTTGCTCTCACCCATTTATGTCTACTAAGAATTTCAACTCCTCTTTACTTCAGGGAAAACAAAAGTTATCCTAAAGTAAATTTTTGACTTAAATTCAGCTTAACTTAATCTATTTTATTTGTCATTTTTGAAATTCAATGGAAGAAATCAGTAATATTATAGTCAGGACTATTTAACAAATGGGATATTAAACAAAACGGATTCACTCCAACAAATAAATTTAAACTATTAAGAAAAAGTTTAATCCAAAATTGTATTTAGACAGAACTAAAAGTAATCTAATCCAAAATTGTTGATTTGATTGTTATTTACTTAGAATCCGTTGTTGTTCGTGGGTGTAATTATCCTCTTAGAAGAACAGGATCTGCTCTTGTGATACCAGAGAGAGACCGTTATGACATCGGTGAAACAGTCAACTTCACCTGTCGAGATCCCCACGAACAACTGCCAGAAACCAAAAGAAACGCCACCTGTTTGATTGGACACGTGTGGACAGCAACACCCCCCATTTGCTCATCGGTAAGTAACCATTTAATAAGTGTTAAAAATCTAACTTATTCCTCACAAATAGATTTTCGTTTTCAAAAAAAATAATAATAAAAAAAAAAAAAAAACCAACAAAACATTATAAACACAAGGGGATTTTATAATGGAAACAGGGATAAAGAAAACGTCCATTTCATTGTAACTCTTTTCTTTCCATTTACTACAAATCTATTGATTGTTTTTCTCTCCCAATTCTTTTATCACCCAACAATAATCATTCAATTTTTCTTCTTTATTCAAGATGAAAAATAATAATAATAATGATATCACTTGATGACATGTCTATGGATTAAAAGTATAAAATTTAAAGTTAAGTATTAAGTAATAATAATTTTAAATAATACATCTAATATTAATAAATAGTAGTTGAGAAATAAAGGTAAAAAATTGGACTAAAAAGTTTTTTTCCTTAGGTTTCTATGGACAGAAATTAGGGACGATTTCACAAACATTATGAGAAATTATGAAACATTATTTCACAAACATTGTTTCATTACGGGATCGCGTCCTTCATTAAAAAAATAAAGTAAAAGATTTAGAAACTATTTGAAGAACGCTGTGCAAGGCCTTAGAAATAAAATTATTGAAACTATTTTTAAAAGTATTAAAATGTTGAAATAAAATCCAGGCCTGTGTTATTAGCAATCTGGAAATATTTCATATTTATGACTAATGAAAGATTAATGAAATAGATTTATTATTTTTAAATAACTAAAAAAGTATTTGTTAAAACTTTCCATTGTATTTGGCATAATTTAAACATCGCGTGCATCCATCATTGGTGAACTTCGTTTTGTAACAAATCTTTTATTATAACTTAATAATCTCCTTCCAATTGAATCACTTCAACAAAAGCCAATTATTTCTATGAATTAACTTGATTTCTTTTTATTCCTTCCTTTAACTGAATTAAATCAAAGAAATCATAGAATAAAAAACAAAAAAACAAAAAAAAAAAGCCTTTTTCTATGATATTTCTTAAACTGAATAAAATTAAAAAAAAAAAAGAGAGAATTTTATTTAATTTAAGGATTATTTAAGTAACCAAAAACAAATTCATTTTTTAATGTATTTTTTAAAATCATATAACTTCTAAAAAAAAAAAAAAAAAGAAATATTCTAAAAATTTCTTATTATTTAAAACTTTTTTCTTTAGTTTAAAAATAAGAGAAATTCACTCGAGGCATTGAACAGAAATAGCCAATGAATTTGAATTTGTACTAATTCGATGAAAATAATAATAGAAATTCTTTTTTTTTTTCTTTACAGCACGCCAACAGAACTAAAGCCAACAAAGAAACAAGTGAGTTCCCTATTTGTGTATTTCAAAATCAACAAAGTTTGTTTTAAAAGAAGATGAATGTAAAGCAATAATAATAATCTAACCCCAAATTCAATGGGTTTCATCTACTGAATCATTCAACCATTAAGAACTTAGGCGGATTTGGTATTATAAAAATTCATTTTATCAAATTCTAGTAAAAAAAATTCCTTAAATTTTTATAGAAATGAAACAAACATTATTCGAAAAAATGTCATTTTCCTTCTTCCTCTCTTTTCCTTCGATTTCTCTTCCTAACTTATGGACTGTAAAAGTCCTGTCGTCACAGTTCGTCCGTTGCTAAGGTTTTAGCATTGCAAACAGTCTTTCTCGAGGTTTTTCTTTGTTTAAAAAATAATTAAAAAAATTATCAGAATGCGTTCTTAAGACTTCAAGAAAGCTCACCTTAGGGTTTTTTCCCTCTTGAGAATTTTAGGAGAACCATTAAGAAAAAAAAAAAGCTGTATTTTTGAAGTTCATACTGCAAAAGGCCACATTACACCCGATACTGAGATTCTGATTGGTTCACTCAAAATCCAATAGAAAGTTCTGATCTGACTTATTGAAAGTCATTTCTGAAGTAGGATTGTATAAGAATAATTAATTTTATATTAGCCAACAATAATAAAAATTTTATTTTATTCTTTTACAATCCTACTTCTAAAATGAGTTTCAGTTATGTCATATCAGTACTTTGCTATTAGAGAAATGCTTTTATCGACATCAGATGCAATGTAGCCTATTGCAGTAGAAACTTCAAAAACATTCAACAATACAAGCTTTTCGCTATTAATGTTTCTCCTAAAAACTTCTCAAGAATAAGGGAAAAAAAACCTAAGTTGAGCTTTCTTGAAGTCTTAAAAATGCGTTTTAATAAATGTTTTGTTATTTTTGGGGGTCTTTTTCTCAAAGAAAAACCTTCTAACTGTTGGCAATGCTAAAACCCTAGCAACCCTTGGCTGTTTCGTAGGTTGAAGCAATCCATTGTTATTTCTCTTAGGAGATGAAATTTCTCTTCTTATTAACAAGGAATTTTCACCAACATATTATTTTCTATTTCCTGAAGTTCATAATTGTTTACTAGAGAACATGTTTAGACTAAGGATCACAGCGTTGTTTTTATTAAAGTTCTTTCAAAGCGATAAGAAAATAAGACTTTCTTTTTCTGAAACTGTTTCGTTTTTTAAAGAATTTCCTACATATTTTGTGTTTATTTTTGAGTAAAACAGTTTTCATAAAAATACTCTTAATCTGAGATTTTCCTCTATTTGGTTTTTAAAAAATTTCTATCAGCGGAAAAAATTCTCAGTTCAAAAAATCTAAGCTCTATTTGACACTGTTGGTAGATCCTCATCAAAGCATAGGAATTTACTTCTTTTCATTTAGACAATATTTTACTGAATATTTGTTGCATTTCTGTAATGCTGAATAGAAGTGATTTTATTATGAAGGTTTAAAATATGGAAATGTTGAAAGTAATCTTTACATTTATCAGTAATAAAGCCTTTAAATGTTGAAATCCTCACGAATTGTTAAAATATTACAACAGCTTTCATTGTAGAAGGATAAATGAAATGGATTAATTCTTTTATGCTTTCAGCTTCTTCCTGGTGGCTGATCTGTTTGTGGGGGCCACAGATCTGTCAATCGGTTCATCATTTAAACTCTCCAAGAAGAAATAAAACAACGATAAAAACTACAACTGCCGCTTCTGTGTTTCCTACCACAGTTTCAACAATTGACAGTCAAACAGAGTTACAGACAAAAGATCCTGTAGAAACACTGTCAGAACTACAGACAGTTGCTTCAGAAGACAATCCACAATCACAAGACAAGGAAGATGTGCCATCATTCAAAGTAGACACCACTTCAGAAACCCCTTCAACGACATTTGCAAATAATGTTGAAAACAGTAGCCAATTACTAAATGATAACATTAGAGAATCAACATTAGAATTTCAGACTCACCTTCCAGAAGCAGAGTCCATCGAAGATATCCAATCAGCAAACGATCGAATTCCAGATGACATTAGTCAGTCGACATTTGAGTTGCAGACGAACCGTCCACAGGACATCAACGATCAACCAGTCACTGAAATAAAAGAAGAAATCTCGTCATCTCTAATTGAAGAACAGACTCCAGACAGCAGTCAATCAACAACATCAACAGACGACGATTCCACACCACCACCTCCCTCAATCCAGTAGCTCTAAAAACAGTAAGTAATTCATTAGAAAGATAACATTAATTCTCCCATTAATAAAACAAGAGGCTTAGTAATTGTTCATCTTCCATTAAGTTTTAACTCAGTTGGTTTTCTTCAGTCAATGACATGTGATTGCATTTTTGCTTTCACGTCTTTGAAAATTTGTTCACGTACTTCTATTATTTACAGTTTTTTTTAAAGCGTTTTTTTTTTATTTATTTACTTTGAATTGCGTTGGAACTGCAATTGTTCCAATTGTTGGAAATGTTCATACTTTTGATTTATTCTACAATATAAGAGAGTTTCTTTTATAACCAATATTTCTTTTTTTTTAATGGATTGATTTTTTTTTTTTTTTTTTATGTTTCTTTAAACACTAACTAAATTCCGAAAAACTTCTTTGAAATTAATGATAAAATACTTTCGACCAACAAACTCATTTAAAAATCATTTTAAAAAACAATATTTCAGGAGAAATATTAAGACAAAAAAAGCTGTATTTATACATATTTTTTTTGAGGTTCGGACTTCCATAGATCATGTTGCATCCGATGTCGGGAGCTTGTGATTGGTTAATTCAAAAGACACTCTCCAATAACGAAGGATAGATCTAACGGACTGAAACTCATTTCAGAAATAGGATTATAGAAGAATAAATAATTTTATATTTGTTGGCGTAAAATATGCATAAAATACGGCTTTTTTTTTTTTTGTCTTAATGTAAGCAACATATAGTGAACATCCTTGTTGATTTTCCTGAAGTAATAATGAAATATTACTTTGTCATTTCATAATGTATTTTTCAACTAAATTTATTTATTGATTTTTTTTCTTTCTCTTTTTTTTTAAAGGTTCCAAGATAAACTGAGGAGGCCATCCAGGGAAAATAATGGTTCAAATGGAATTGTATTTAGGGGAGGGGAGCGTTTGGATAAAAGTTAAACATTGTGTTTTTGTTTTATAAAATTACTTTCGACATTAGACCAAGAAGTGATTCCCAAAGAAATCGTTCGAGTTTAAATTAATTTCTTCTCCAGAATAATGTTTATTCTTTCTCTATTATTTCATTGGAATTCATATTTAGGGAAGGAATTCTTTCCTATTCTATAATAATTGTTGAAAATATTCAACTGTGGTTTTTTTCAGAGTGAAGAAAAAAGGCCAATAAGTCAAAATGCTCAATTTCTACATTCGCGTTATTCTATGATTGGAACTAAAATCTAAAAAAAACTTCCAATCACTTTTTCTAGTTAAGACGGAATCTGTAATTCGAGATCAGTTCTACATTGATCAGTGGTTTATCCTGTGTTAGAAAAGGATTGAAATTATGTTTCATTTAATAAAACATTATAAGAACCATTTCTTTATTTTAAATCTATTTGAATTATAAAACCTCATTAACTCTGATTGAAACATGCAAATAAAGATTAAGAGATTAACCAATAGGTAAATAATCGAGATAATCCTAAGAATAAACGAAGATGATTTTATTTCTTTTGTATATATATAATTCTTTTAATGAATTTCGTTTTTAAAAGAGAAACAAAACTACTTCTTTCCATTCCATGTTTTAATCCAATCTATTACTTCATGTTTCAAGTTTTAAACAAGTTTATTTATTATTTATTAGCGCTTTTAATATTTATAAACCATTATGTATTTTTACATGTATTTCTTAAATAAATTATTATTTTTTAATTATATATCGTTTTGTAATAATTTCTTTAGACATATGAACTAGTACTAAATAAATCTACGAAATGATTCCTATCATCACAATAAAAGAACAACTTTGTATCTACCATCACTGTCTAAAGAACTCGGCGCTTTCACAAGTGTCCTTCAGTTAATTTAAATATTTTCATTAAAAAAAGTTAAAAACTTCAAAATATTAATGTAATAACCGGTGTCATTACAAAGTATAACTGAAAATCTAAATTCCAAACATATAATAATAGACAAATGCATACAACATGCAGACACAGAAACTACATAAAGTAGAAAAAAAAATTATACATGGTTGTAGAAATGTATACGTGGGTATTTGCATGGAATAAATGTAAGGTATGAGGAGTACATTAAGATGTAGACGTTGGGATTGGCTGAATGTAGAAGTGTGGAATAAAGTTAGAAGGTTGAATAGTAATGTAGGGTTAAGGGTAGGAGTAGATAAGATGTTTGGATAATGTAGTGGTTTAATTAGGACTAAGGTAAAAGTAAGGTATGAGAATATAGATGAATTTTATAGCTGGGATGAGAAGACTCTCTGATAGTAGACTCTATCCACATATCTCATCCCAGTTATAAAATTCATTTATATTCTCGTACCTTACTTTCGAAGTAGATGGTAATGAAATGCCTAGAGTAGGAACTTCAACCGGCAAAGAAGTTTCTGACAGAACCTGTAATACTATACATCTTCATACGTATCAAAATGCTCAGGAAATAAGGACATCAAATAAACTTAATCTATAATAATCTGTTGTTATAACAATGACAGTTAATAAAGTATTAATTCACATTCTGTTTTTTATAAAATATATTATTGATATTTTGAAATAAACTGTTATTAAATGGAAACTTTGCTTCATAGGATTCTATTCTACACTGATCAAAACAATTAGGAGACATTGTGAAAATTACAGGTAATCAATATCACTATTTTGAGTGTTTTATTAACGAACAATGTAGAATAAGCACGTGCAAGAAGAATTGAAGTTATCGGAATATGCAAATTAGCAGAGGTTGTCCACGGAAGTCGGAGACGACAAGTCTTTGCATTGGCATACAAGGAAAACCCATACACACATAAATCACCTGTTCAGTAGAATATAATCACCCAAGACAGTTAATACGCTTAAACAGAGATGAGGCAAGATCACATTGTCCAGCAGTTCTTGTGAGATTCTGTGCCAGTCCTAGGTAAAGGCCATTTCCAAATGACGAACTTGCTTGGGAGGAGGTTGGGGTTGTACATCTTCTAAGGGCATCTTAAACATGTTCAATGCGATTCAGATCAGGTGAGCGTGCAGGTCAGTTTATACGCTCGATTCCTACATCGTGGAGCATGTTGTTCAGTATCTGTGCACGCAGTATGTGTGAGCATGCATTATCATTTATGAAAACAGTTTTCTCCGACTGCTGCAATGTAAGGTACAGCTACAGATCACAGAATCTCAACCTGATATCTTACAGGTTCATTTTGGATGATATATATGTAGGTCGGTGAGACCGCCAGCGCTTATGCCATGACTCATCATCAACGAAGGAATCCCTTTCGTGTCGGATTCTCCCTTATTCCTCATTCACGTTAGATCAGGTGACGGTGACTTTCTGATTGAACTACAACTCATTCAAGAAAAGCACGGAGAACTACTGGTCCTGTTCCTTGTTCTTCAGTTAAAGGTTTTCGGGCTCTCCGGTGTTCTGCCGACAGAGGCAAATATTCCGTTGACCGACGGGCATAAAGTTCACTACGATGAAGCCGATTACATACGTTGGGGTGCAAACTATTATCCTCCGGCCGCAATAAACTGACCTGGTCGCTTTAGATGAGCATTTCCTCCGTGCCATGTTTTGCCATCTTTGTACAGTTGTGGATGATGGCCGACCCTGATCTCTTAGAAGCGATTCCCGGTCGGCTGAGGACGCTTTGGGATGTTTCAAACGTCTGTATGTGTTCAACTTCCACTAGTTCTATTGTTCTTGAATTTGTTTGTTTGGACGTTGCCTAGACATTGTGCAGTGATATTGCACTCCATGTGGTCCCCCGTAATAATGGGCATGCTCTGCTCATTGCATATTCCCATGACTACACAAGACAAAAACAAATGAAAATCCTCAGTTATGGATTACTAATTCCATTTACACTCAGCGACATCTACTGCAAAGCAGAGTAACTACTTTCTACATTTCTGCCAAGTAGAAGAGAACAAGATTTTCGATATTTTTTTAATTCTTTGCATCTTTAACGTACCTGTTATTATTATTATATTATTCATTTTTTTTAATAAATATAATCCATATCCAAAAGTGGCTTCGGTGAAGGAAAGGAAAATGATCGGGAGAGAAAAACCAAGTGCGGTCGCATCGTTCTTCGTTCAACGTCCAATGGGAGAAATTTGTAGCAATCTTCCTATTCATTCAGAAATACATCAGACTGATTCTTAAACTAGTGGAAAACGTTATAAATTCTACTTCTAGCTTGGCTTCGACAGTAGCGTGTTCTTATAACGTATTGCTTTCAGGATCAACTGAGGGATCCGTTTTTTTTTTCAAATGTGTTGATTCTTCTTTCGCTCTGCCATTAATAATTCTTGTTGCTACGTTGTTCATTACTAAAACGCTGATGATGTTGATTGTTCTTCCTAATATTTTTGCAATGTTCCCTAATTGTTTTGAATTGTTTAATTTAATGTATGAGTTTGGTGTGTTGAGTGATTTTATCAAATATCCTTTGTGCGCCGTGAAGCAAAAATCTCGAGAATCACTGGATTTGAGACGAAAGAGAAGATCAGTAGGGGATAAGGAAAGGGGTTAAAAGTGCAAATGATAAAAAGAGTGATTGACTTGGCTTTACAAACACGCTACAATTTGCATTCTTAACCATTTCCTATTCTCGTATTGACTGTAACTACTTTAATGAGAGTAAAATTCCTTAAGAAGCACACTAACATTTTTGTTTTTGTAAAAACAAATTTAGTTACGTTTACAACAAACATTTTCTTACAAGATTCCAATGCAGAATCGGAGCTGCAACACGGATTCCTTCCTCGTCCAAACCTTCGTGTTTGTTCGCGTCAGATCGAAATTCATAACAGCTTTGAAAATACGTCATTACAATGTCACGTGCATTACTTTACAGGTTCTGGCTGAAATCTAATTGCTTTGGAAATGAATTTAATGATCTTTATCCATTGAAAAACATAATTAGTTGAGAAACATTAACTTTTTTAAATTAAGCTTAAGTTTAATTCTACAAATAAATTAATGTATTTAGTAATTAATTTTTAAATAATCCTACATGTTTATTTCATTAAGATTAGTTGGCTTTTTTGCATCTCTTAATATTTCATTGAAGGATAGAGATTTTAAAATGCCCTAATATTTATGTCAATGTATAAAATATTATAAACACTGTCAAAAAATAAAATAAAAAACAATAAGAAGCATCAGAAAGGAAGCGTCTAACTTGAAAAAAATTCCGTCTGTAACTACCTTCCCATCAGATAAACAAATGATAAGAAACTTCAGCCTCTGGCTTAACAGAAATGCCCAAATTGTGATCATGTTCTTACATGAAGGGCTCTCAGAATTTTACTAGACATTCTGCTCCGTAAAAGTGTTTGCATTCAAATCAATTTATTATCACTAATGCCTCGACGACGCGTTCGAAGACCTACGAGCAATTGCTCGACTGTGGGACTGAGAGACCCCAGTGGTCATACAAACAAATCATTCGCTATCTGGGTCATGTTGATGCTTCTATGCAACAGCACTGGAATCATTCACATCGCCAACGGTATCACAGCTAGAGACAAATCGGTTTTTTTATGAGGCAAACCCTAACTGCTCTAACAGATCCAGTCTCCATCATTGAGAGAGATATGGCATCCTGTATACATCAACCGTATCTACCCGCACCACTGCCAGAAGAACTGCAGACGTTGGGCTTCATTCCTTACAAAGCCAGGCTCCGTCTAGAGTAGTGCCGTGTCTGCTCTCGAATGATCTCACATTGTGTTTAGTGATGAATCCCGCTTCTACCTTTCAGCAGATAAGTATCGCATACGCGTATGGAGGCTGCGCTCGAATCCTAGCAATATTATCAAAGCCACACAGTCATTACAGTTAGTGTAGAAAGCCATGACAGCAGATAATGATTCGATGAACTTTAAAATGCAAAGTGATATGTGCAGGAGATCCTGCAACCCGTTATTTTGTGTCACGTTTACCTGTAGCAATTTTCCAACAGGATAATGCACGTTCACGTACGGCACACGTTTCCCAATAGTTTCCCTAAGCAATTCCAACCCTTCCTCGGCCAACCAGATCCCCAGACTTGTCGTCCATCGAGTAGGTCTGGCTTATGCTAGTTACAGCAAGCCTGGAGTGATCTATCAAAAGACAACATCAGCTTTGTTTGGACCTCTACGCAATTGTTGTATATCAACGAAAATACAATGTTCAAAATTTGTTTTTCACTAGAATTAATTCCAATTCTCTTCATCAAAATGGTATTTACAAAGTTACAATTGGACCCTGCCTTTATGATGCTGCTTCGATTTTGTTTTTGCCATATAGCGTGCATTTTAATACACAGGCACTCGAATAATAGAAATTTGCTATTAAATTTGAAAAAGAAACAACAATAGCTGAAACAATTGAAAAAAAAAATCGATTTAATTTATCAAAATTGAATTTAATCGAATTCTGAATTAAAATTAGAGCGCTTCAAACAGAGGACGGGTTTCGTCACTTATCCACAAGTGTCTCTATTATGCATGTTAGGGGCCAAATCCAATAAATACAAGAATTACAGAGAAGTAGATATTTTGGAATATTTGCCAAGAATTACATTAAGACCAGAAACCAAAAATACACTAAGGAACAATATTTTTTTACAATAGTTATCTGGTAGAGCATTGTCCCCTGAGACAATGCGCTTGTTCTTGAGTGCCTGGCGGAAACGTTGTAGTGTTACACAATAACGTTCCGCATTGACAGTCTGTCCCTGTTCTGCAAAGGCCCCTTGACGTCGAAAAGAAGGACAACAAAACCTTTCCCGTCTTGGGTCTTCTTTGGGGGCCGCAAGCCCGGATGCTTCCATTGCAGGCTTTGACGTCATGTCTCTGGTTCGTAATGGTGGTTTCATCTGTGGCTACAATTGGATACAGGAACTCATTGCCTTCCTCGTGATAACGCAACAGACGAGTCTCCGGTTTCTCTTTTCCTCAGAACCACTGTGCATCGAAGGAGCAGTCGATGAATAATCGTGTGCACAAGCCATGACTAGTGTTCACTTCTGAGTCCAGATAGTCAAATACTGCAGCGTCGATCTTCTTGTAACAATACATTTGTTACGAGACAATGGCTTTATCCAGATCTCTGGTATCTCTGAACTGTCTTTCTTGGAAACGTTTGCACCATCGTTTCGCAGTGGCCAATGAAATGCTCACCGTAGACTGTAGACATGCAACGGTGAAACACCTTCAGCTGTAAGAAACCTAACCACACTACTACGCTATTCCACTTTTGGAGTATTCATTAAGATACACATCTTTGTTCAACGCGAAGTAACACAGGATCCGCTGTACATTGCCCGACAAAACTGTGCCGAATGTAAACGTAAGAGGTATTGCGTCATTCACTGGACGAGACCATTCGATGTTGGGGCTCACTTTCATTTGACTCGCCCTTTTATAAATGAATTGTCTTTAAAGTTACTAATTGAATATTAGCTTTAATTACTATTTCTTGTAACGTTATGAATGGTTCATCTCAAATCAATAATTTTTCCTATTATATTGGCGCCATGAAAAATTTCGAAATCCTTGACAATCTTCAATTCTTAAATCGTTCATTATTAATGCATAAAAACCACGTGATTATTCTTATTCCTTTCTCAGTGCTTCCTTCATTCAAAATATCCAATCATCTGTCAATCGTTTAAACATCATCGTGTTGTAACCCAGAAATAATTCTTTGATGTAAATCTAGTTTTAGATATTCCACGATCATCCTTTAAGATAACTTAATAAATTTATCTATGAAAACAAACAAAACAAAATAGTTTTAAGTAAAGCAACGGTCACTCAATCAGAGAACGTTTTCATTTGACGACGAATCGTTTTTTACGCTGTTTTCTCGAAAATTTTTCAGGGATATTTTAGATAATAAACGTCTGAATGTCAATTAATCCAAATATAAAGTTAAAAAGCTGTTTTATGTCTAGACAATTAAGTGAGACATTTCGCTGAGCACGAATCTTAGACTATGACCAATAGAATCTCATCAAGTTATTCTACCCTAAATAATTGAATCGGAAGATGCAGGGATTAATAGTCGATATATTATCAAAAGATTATTTCAATAGAAATACAAGAATCAGTTGCTGCTATTCCTTATATAGCGTCTGATATAAATCTTAAAAGAAAGTTAAGAACTTTTTCTAATAAATTTCATTTATTTCGTAACAAAACTTTCATATTTTCATGAATCAAACACTTCAAGAAATCCTGTGAAGTTCAGCATCCCAAAAAATAATGAGCATTTTTTATTTTTTGTTTTGAATCTCTTTCGGATATTTATTCGTACATAAAAGAATCTCACAATTATTCTACCTTTTCTTTTCTAATTCTTAAACATAAAAGTTTAGAATCAATGTCATTTTCTTTTTTTCTATGAACCAAATTCCAGAGTAAGTTGAGTCTTTGTTGCTTCTTTAGTTAAAAATTTGATTTCAAAATCAAGCAAATCAACAAGGTTATTTTTTAGCCTTCAATGTTTCTTTCTTTTGGATGATAATAATAATAATAATAATAATAATAATTTTTTTTTCTTAATTATTAAAAATTACATTTCAATCCCGCTAGGGATAAGAAATCCCTAACAAACGGGTTCTGGAGTCAAGTAATTCTACTACACAATACAATAAATATATATTAAAATCAGTGGCGAATCCTTATATATTATTTCTCAAAGCTGTTTTTCTGTGGAAACGCCATATTTCCGTTAATTCTTCATCAAATTCAATGATTGAGACATCATTTTGAAGATTACGTTCCCCGCTAATGACGAAAAATAAACAAATTGTTTAAAATTAACGTTTATTTAAAAAAAAACTTTATTTTAAAAAACTTTTTATAAAAATGTAGACACGCTTTAACAGAAGCGACTTCTTTTCGAAAACGAAACAACATTTTAAATAAATCAAAAACATCGTTTCTTACAGTATTAAACATCTTTATGGTTTCTGAATATTTCTACACCCTGAACGGGTATTTTCTTCAGGAGAAAAAATAAAATATACATCTTTCTTCCATTTTAACGAACAGAAGTGAAGTATAATAATTCAAATTAAAGAAATATATTACAACAAAGTTACAATATGAATAAAACAAAGAAATAAAAACACTACAGCATCTCCTCGTATCAATCAACTGTAGATATCTATGAAGGAAACAATTGCAATATAATTATTTTAAAATAATACATTCACTTTTTTTTTAATTACAATCATATATTATTTAAGATTAATATAAATCAATATTACACTCATAATTAAGTTATTATATTGCAATTGTTTCCTTCATTTTGAATGAGACATCATTTTGAAGATTACGTTCCCCACTAATGACAACAAATAAACAAATTGTTTAAAATTAATGTTTTCGTTAAAAACTTTATTTTAAAAACCTTTTTATAAAAATGTACACACGCTTTAACAGAAGCGACTTATTTTTCGAAAGCGAAACAAAATTTCAAATAATGCTGTAGCGTCGTAACTTCTAATACATCCTTTTTGGAATACTTGCACTTTAAAAATATTTTTCATCGTTTATTTAATAAGAACAGATAAAAAACAAACAAAGATTTATGTTTTAATAAAAATAAACGACTTTTTACAATAAAAAACACAACAATTTGTCAACTTCTTATATATTATTTCTCAAAGGTGGTTTTTTTTTTTTTTATCTCACTTAATACTTCATAAAAATCAATGATTGAGATATTTTGAAGATTACGTTCACCGCTAATGACGAAAAATAAACAAACTGTTTAAATTATTCTTTTCGTTAAAAAACTTTATTTTAAAAATCTTTTTATAAAAATGTAGAAGGTGCCATCTATTGATAATCTGTTCATTTATTTATTTCCACATTACCATTCGGCGACTGATCAAGATACCATGCGAATTATTCGCACGGGTCAACCTTTCTCAAAAGTGGTTTTTTGGTGCGAATTATTCGCACGGGTCAACTAGTATAGAATATATTTTTCAATTAGTTATTATTATAATTTGTAGAAAAAGGTAAAGATTTAAGTAAATTTTGTGAAGTTTTGAAGTAATGTTCATATTATGATCAACAGTAATTTTCATTCATATGAAAAAAATCACATTTAGTGCAATAATTGCAATGGGAAATTTCTATATAACCTTAAAAATTTTCAATTAACCATTCCTGATTGGTAAATCTTCAAATAATAATAAATAATAATAATAATAATGTCATCCCCATACGCAACTACAAGAAACAAATCCTACACGACGCAAACACGCATAACGACAGATGCAGGTAATGCCACACTACACATGAGACGATCGACCACATAATCAGGCTGTACTCTTCTCTCCCAAATACTCACTGATTAAGAACACGGTCCCATACTACAAGTACACACCACAAAGCGTACTAGAGTCAATCTCACATAAGCTGTACTGGGACCGCCCCATTCACACAGACAAAACCATACATCACAACAGACCTGACATCACACTTGTTGATAAGATCAACAAACAGACCTATCTCATTGATATTGCAGTGCCTATCAGCAAGAACATGCAGAAAACTCACGCAGACAAGATAAGTAAATACACAGACCTAGCCCACCAGCTCCAGAAGCAGTGGAGGCAGGACCGAGTACGTGTTGTACCCATCGTCCTGTCCGCCACTGGTCTAGTACCTCACACATTGTACCATAGTCTCAGCACACTAGGACTTCATAAAACACTTATGCACAACTGCAGAAGGCTGTGGTACTCAAGACAACACGCATAGTTAGGAAATTCATGGACACAACCACACATCCTTAACCCTCCTTGCACACTTCTTTACACTTGGCAATATGTGCTTTGGTCCTTGGCCCGCCATTACTTGAGGTCATTCGTGTTTTCGAATAAATAAAATATTGTTTTCTGTTAGATACGCGAGGATCGAAACGACGGGCAGCCGTCTAGTAGAATTTGAATAAAACATTTGATTAAGAAATAAAAGAAATTTAAAAAGCTTCCAATTTTTTTTTAAAAAAAAAGAAGAATTCCAAATGAATATTCTTTTAGCAAAGAAGAAAAACAATGTTTTTAAAATGTTTACTTGTCCTTTGTAAGTTGGTTTCACACAGGTGGAAAAACAGCCAAAAGGAACAAGGATGGCCTTCACTCTTTCATCAGCATCGTTATTTTATATGATAGCCAATAAAAAAAACACAACATTTCTGTCGCTTACGTAACAAGAATATTTTTCTTTAAAGAAACTTTATTTCGTCCCAGCGTCACTTCAATGAATCCCATTCATATGATTGTTTTAATTTACTTTAAATAGCATTTATGCAGTCAACACTAAAACTAAACACTTTTTCTCCAAAAGAAATTGCAATAAAATAAAACTGCATTTTAATTAGAAGTACTTTATATTCCTTGTGTTTGGCCCCTTATTACTCCTACGTCTACAAACGTCTGAGAAGTTCCTCACAAAAGTAGATGCAATAGGAGTAATTTCATAGAGGAATGGGAGAGGATTTAGTTAAAGGCTACACATTTTGGTCCTTATTTGACAATATCCCATAAGCTGGGTTTATGAATGTCAACATCTAATCAAATACATATTGAAGTCTGAAAACAACAATATTCCAATCTCAGATTTAAAGTTTGATGATTAGAACATTTTCTTAAACATTTAGGTTCTCGTGTCTTGTGTAAAAAGAGCAAGAGAAATCTTTGAAATACGAAATGAAAACATTAAGAAACATCTCCACAAAAAAAATAAAAAAAATAAAAGAAAAATTCTTCAGTTAAAATAGGAATAAACAGTAGCTAGGAACTGTTAGAATATTTAGAAAGTGTCAGAGAAATGACTTGAATGAAAACTGTAAATATATTGTAATTTTTCACCGTTAAAATTTTGATTTATTTTGTTTTTCATTTGTATTCTTAATAAATATCTATGGAAGTGAGTGAATCTATTTCACACTAAGAAGAAAATCATCCAATCAAAAAAAAAAAAAGGTTCAACTCTTTCTAATAGACTTCAAAAGCAATGGATGAGTTCAAACAATAACAACAATGGATTTTGTTTACTTCCAGATAATGTGAATAAAAAAAAAAAAATTAAATAATCCAGAAATTCCAATGACATCATTGACGACAGCCTTTGGCTTTTCTTTCAATAATAAGACGACTATCATTCGAAAAGATCTTGTGAATCATTTTTCTCAGTGCTAGGAAATCCGGGCAGCAAAGGCGGAAATGGCAGCGGAAGTGCCCAGTCAAAGCAGCTAAGACCTTGAGTTCCTTCCAATGTTAGTTTCATCTTATTATAAAGAATGGCTGGAAAACAAAGCTTTTAAATAACTGCACAAATGAAAAGATTGTTGGATTAAACAGAAGTAGGCAAAGCCACCATCTTGGAAAAAAAAGTTAAGTGTTTGTTATTCAAAATGGCGTCCGTTGCGTCCTCCACTTCCGTTCTACCCAGCATTGCTCTCATCATCTTAACATGTAAGAATAACTTTAATTAATCATTTAAAATATACTTCTTTTTTTTTTTCCTGTTGACTAATTTATGCATATTTTATTTACGACATATGAATTTATCACTATTAATTATCTTCCAAAAAAGTTAAAAAAAAAAATACTCTACAGAACCTTCTAAAGAAACAAAAGAAAGGAAAGACTTTGCTTCAATTCTTAACTGACCTAAAATGAATAAAACAAAAAGTTTGGAGAATCTATTTTAACTTATGTTAATGATTAACTATTCGATCAATAGAAAAATCACATTTCAAGTAATTCTGCAAAGCTTAAAGCTAAAGAAATAATCTTAACAAAAAGATTAAATGTACTCAACCAAAGCAAACATGAAAAAAAGGAACCTTCTGCTGGGTCTTTCCTTTAGGTCATAGATGCATCAGCTATTAGGGAACCCAGCTGCCTTATACGGAGGGAGCTTCAATGGTTTTGTTTTAAAATTAATTTTAATTTGTTTTCCATGTGTAACTGACTCGTGTAAATTAAGAGCGAAGATTGAGAGTGGTCCAACTGACGTTTGGGGATTAGTAACTCTTTGAGACGCCAGACTTTTTCTTCCTTTAATTAAAATAAATTATCTTGGTTCTAAAAAAAAAAAAAAATTAAAAACCACTCTTAAAAGATTTTCAATTTAGTATTTCATTGCATTTTATTATATCTGAAAGAGAAGAGAGGTTAATAAAAAAAAACAAAATAAAAAAAAAAAACCACATTAAGTGAAAGAGAAGTTGGAAAATCCCTCCTTCCTTCTTCGATTTCCCTACATTAATATCTCATTGTATTACGTTCTTTTTTAAGAATTTAGTGGCTTATTTGTTCGGTTCAATGTATTTCTTAAGTCATCTCTAAATTAGAACCAAATCAATCGTTCAGTGAAATTTATTTTTTCCCCCCAAAGACAGATAAACCTGAATGAGATCAGATTTCTGGGTTTTTTCCCTTCATACCTTTCATGAAATTAATTAATTGATGTTTCTCTAATTATTGAAGTTTATAATCAAGGTAATGAATTTATTATTATTTTTTCTGTCGTTCTATTATTAATTGGTTCCACGAAGACTTTCTAAAGTAAATGGAGAAAAACAGAAACTGAACCCAATGAGAAAAACCAAAGGAATCTAATGAATTAATTCCTTAGGTAATCATTGTTTTCATTTAAATTGTTTAATGTTTTTGTTTATTTTGTAACAATAAAATATCCTTTAACAATATCTAGTTATGAAACAAATAAAACTGTTAGGAATTCTATTAAAAATTCTTTGAAACAATGTCGTAACAAGATTCCACGGTTCCCTTGAGGAAGAGAATTGTAGTTATTCAAAGATTAATTCATTCCTTTTTCTTTATTCTTAACTTAGTAATTGTTTTTTGTTTTTTTTTTTCTCCATTAAATTTCAAATGAAAACAAAGTCATTAAGAACCAATCATTCCGTTAAAGAAATCAAGTTAATTCAATTCATCCCATTCAATTCATCCTATTCTCAAGTCTTATTTATTTTGTTAGTCATATTACAAAGAAACAAACGAAAATTGATCTTTAAAGAAATGTATGAAATAGAATAAAATGATACAATTTCAATCAACACTTTCAGTCCATTCAGGAATTATCTTTTTTTCTTTTTTGTTTTTGAAACAGATTTTTAAATTCGACTAAACAATAGACACTGAAAAAAGTCAATTGATCCAAATCAAACTAAAAACTATTTCCACAGACTCCTTGTCTATTTATTAAGAAACTGGAAAAAAAACAAAAACAATATATATTCTCAGTGAGACCCCAAAGGCTGTTGGTTACATTTAAGTCTTTAAGGAATTCAGAAACCTCCTTTCAAATGTGTCTTTCAATGTCGTTCCACTTAAAACTAATTTATTACAGTCGGACCTCTATTTAACGAACCTCTATTTTGCGAATCTCTCTATTTTGCGAACTTTTCTTTGGAACCAAGAACATTTTGTTAATTTCTTCGTAAAATAACCTCCAAATAGCGAAGTGCACTTTCTATTTAACGAACTTTTTCGTGATATCTGGTTTTTTTTTTCCTTGAAATGTTTTTATTATTAATATTCCCTTAGAGGAAATGAAAGAAATGTGGATACAGCTGAGGGAAAAAGAAGAAATTAACGATGATGTGCTGATTGATGATTATCTTTCACTTGATTTTGGAGTAGAGACCTCGGAAACACTAAGTGAATCGAATATTTTGGACAGTGTGAAAAATAAAAACAATACAGCTATGAATTGCGATGAAGATGATGATGATGAAAATGGAAATGATCATGATGCAGAAATCAAAAAACCTTCGTGTGATGAAATGCTAAAATAATTTGCAACAATCCGATACGGATAACAATTTGAAGAAAAGGGGTTTTTGGTGCATTGCAAAGATGCAAGACATACTATGAGCGAAAACACTTTTTCAAAAAAATTAAACTCAGACAAAATTAACAGACTTTATTAGTAAAATTTAAGTACGCATGTGGTAATATATGCTTTATGTCATTAAAATTATTACTTTTTTCTAATAATATTCATTGTTTATATATTTTAAATCTGTTTTATGTAGTTTAAAGTAATTTTGAAAGGTGAATTTCTATTTAACGAATTTTCCATATAACGAACTTTTTTTCGGGATTTAGCGACTTCGTTAAATAGAGGTCCGACTGTATTTCTTTTCACTGTGGAAAGACCTGGTTCCTCTGTATTTCTATGACTCCAAGAGTACTATACACTGTAATATCTAGGGACTGTGAAGGGACAAAGAACATTTCTAATACGGATCAATAGTCATTGATACAAATATGTAATTTTATTCCAGTTTCTTAGAAACAATAATAATAATAATTCCTTAAAAGCAAAAAGTAAAATACTCCACACATTTTTGTTACTAACAAATTAATAAATCAAATCCTATCCACTAACAATGCGATGATGTTTTTTTTTTCAGATTTAAAACTTTCTCGATTAGAGGAAGAAAACCAAGAAATCTGAACTCAAAGGGTCTCGTCTGGGTTGGGTTTTTTTTGTCTTTAGCAATTGACGTCATTTCAGTGCTATTTTCTTTCTCTTTACTTCCAACACGAATAATTTTAAAGTAAACATAGCAGCTAGTTTTTGTATTTTTTTGTCGAAATTGAATCAATAACAAATTAAACGAAATGAGAGGAGAAAAAAAAAAAAAAAACCCTCTTATCAACGATTTCAAAATAATTGGTGTAATTTATGTAATCAAAGTATATTAAGTACAACTTCAAAAGTATTATAGTATTATAGTATTATCGTTATTGAACGATAATTAAAATAAAAACAAATCTTTCCAACAGAATTCTCCTGGAATGTCTTTTGACCTTTTCTTTTTATCCATTTCCTGTTTCTCATGATGCGATCGGGGACTGTTTTTCATCATTCCTTTTCAAAGGCGGTTATAAAAATTCTCTGCAATTCTTGATTAACATGAAGTTAACACATGAGGCACCACGTGATCTAAATAAACAATGGCTAAATTAGAAAGCCACCTAAAAGCATTGGTATTTTTTGTATTAGCTATTGAATAATCATGGTATTAATCATGGATTTTTGATTAAGGTATTAGACTTTTATTTTGATGATTCGAAAGACAAACAGGATTTAAATTATTTGATTGAATTTTTATTTGCCAACCAATTTTTTTCTGCGAATGGTTCTCTTGTTTTACAACATTATGGATTGTTCATGGGTCTTACTTCATCATGATATTGGCTGAAGTTTCTATGCAATATTTAGAATATTTCTATTTCACTCTTTTTGATAATTCAACATATTTCTACCAGAGATATGTTGACGATATCTTATAATTGCCAAAAAAGGTGTAGAAGAAACAATCTTGAATCAATTTAATTCCATTGATAATGATTTTAAATTTACACTTGACAAGCACAAAGAACGTTGTTTACCTCTCCTCGATGTATTGGTTAAGATAGATAACAACAATTGTATTATTACTGAACCATATGCAAAGCCAACATCAGGTATTAATATTACTCTGTATTCTTCAGCCATTCTGCAAAATCAAATCTAATAAGTATGAAAGTAAGAAAGACCTTTTCCCTTTGCTCTTCGGATATCTTGTTTAGTAAACACATTGATAAAATTAAAAAGATTTTCTTGGTTGTGGCTGTCCCGATAAATTAGTGAATTGTACCATTTCGAAAACTGTTCATCATATTTACAATCCGTTGCCAAAAAAAGATAGGAATGGTATGGTCTGGGCCACTTTTCTTTTCCATCCATTATTACATAAACAGTTACAGAAGATTTTCTCAGAATCGGACATCAATCCGGGAAACTGTTTGGATAACAAATTAACTTATCCTACCGAGCATAAAAGAAATAAAAAAGATATGTTAGATGAAAAGGGCTGCATTGATTTAGTACCTTGTATCAATGAAGATTGCTTCTATATAGGAAATAGTGGTCAACCTTTAAAGAAAAGATTTGGACAGCACCGTAGTTGTGTCAATACGGGTAATATTGATAGTTCATTTATAGCCAGACACATATATAAGAAAGGGCATATTGATGGTTTCGAAGAATACATTGTTATTGATGTATGTAAGAACAAAATAGGTAGAGAAACAATAGAATCATTATTCATTAAAATATTAGGCTCATATAATTCTTTTATTCCAAATAGCAATATCCAATATTATTTAAATAATGGTAATTTTGATAAATTTTCTTCCTTACATAAAAAAAAAAAGAATCAAAAATGAAATTGATAAAAAAAGAAAATTAACGATTGCAAGATTATGGATTTTCAATATTATTTTCTCAAAAATTTTTTTTTTTTAATTTTTATTTTAGTTTCTTTATTGATTGCTAGAGGGCTTGATTTTGACAGGATTGATTGAAATACTACCAATTGACTTCTAATATGTTTATTTGAATAATTATTTTTATTGGTTATTACTTTTTAATTTCTGTATTTAAGTGAATTATTCAAGTGCCGAAGATGAATCCCATGGGATTCGAAAGACTCCACGTAATTATGTTTTAGTAATTGTTTGTGTGTTTTTTTTTATTGTATTTTTTAATTGACTATTGAATTTAGATGAGTTGAATAACAATTGAAAGAAATCAAATACAAAGGATGCTTCTCAACAACAATGTTTAAAAATAATAGCGATCTAAAAAATATAATTAAAAAGATTCTTCAATATTGGACTTCTTGCAAAAAAAAAATTAAATTCTCTCTCCTGGTGTCCAAGTAAACTTCTTTTAGGATTTTCATAAACCATTGCTTACAACCTTTCGGTTCCTGGCTTCCTTTCCATTTCAATGGATCCTAGGTAGCTAATCCAGTTCCTTAGCCATCAACCAATCAGAGACAACTTTTCTAATGCTGTATAAGCGTGAATCCAATATTTGCCTTAACTCTTTACGAGTGATCTAAGGCTATTACCTACCAGTGCATCTTCTTGCCTTTATCTATTAAGGGATTTTACATTTCATAATTGAAATAAGAATGTCTTTTTGAGTCGAGCTCAGACTCTGGGATGGCCGTTTCGAGTTTGTTGAGCTCTCCTCAGCTAGAGCTACTCAGCCAGTGCATGACTCAAAAGATGCTTTCATCTCGAATGTCCTATTCTCCTCGTTCGCCTTTTGAGTCATGCACTGGCTGAGTTCGAATGGCCGTCCCAGGGTCTCAGCTCGATTCAAAAAGGCATTCTTATTTCTATTATGAATTGTCACTTTTTTTCTTTCACTCTGTTAAAGGATTTGCTATTTTTTTTCTTGTGGTCCAACACCTTTTGAAGTAGCCGAGGGATTTGTCTTCCACATTTTGTTCTTGTTTTTGATTTTCTTGGTTCTAGTTATTGAGGGGTCACTGTTTCCATCTGGAATTTACATTGGAATTATACAAAGTATCAGTTCTATTTTATTGGTGTCTGATATTTTAGTCTTCACTGAAGAAATATTTATTACAGCTTCAAATTCTCATCTTTCAAAATTACTACTACTGTTTTTGTTTTGTTGAGTAGAAAAAGAAGAGGCTACAAAAGAGTCTGTTTCCAATCGTCACTAGTTTTATTTATTTATTTATTTATTTATTTATTTATTTATTTATTTATTTATTTATTTATTT
>JAFIDM010005346.1:14109371-14131296 GCA_023159025.1 Thereuonema tuberculata
TTTATTTATTTATTTATTTATTTATTTATTTATTTATTTATTTATTTTTTAAATCCCTTTAAAGATTCAAGATTCTCTCCGAAAAACAAAAGAAAAGAAAGAAGGATGGACTGAATGAAAAAACAAAACAACCAAATTAAACTTATTAATTCGGTTGAATTCAATTTCTCTGAAATTCCCAAAGAGTTTAAATGGTTATAATAATTTAGAATTAGTTGTAATCAACATCTACAAACAACAAGAAAACTTTAGAATAATCAGTCTTCTACGCTGTTGGTTAATAAGCACTAATAGAAACCTGATGACAAATTTAAACATTACTTTAATCATTACTTTACAACTATAGTTTCAATGAGTAGCCATTTTTAAGCAATCAAAATGCTTAAAAATGGTTACTCATTGTAATTCAAACTATAGTTGTAAAGTAATGTTTAAATTTGTCATCAGGCTTCTATTTGTGCTTATCAACAAGAAACCTTTCCTCAGAATAATTCAGTTAAAACTCAATCGTCAGTGACATTTCTGAACACATTTTAAATGTGATTCAATTCTAGTGAATTACTAAAAAGACTTAAGTGAAAATCAGACGAGATCGAGATTATTACCAATAACAGTGAAATCACAGCACGTGGATTGTATCTCGCAGAAACCGATTGTTGTCAGTCGTTCACTTGGCAACTGTGTTAAGTTCTTAAGAAGTTAAATACTGTCGCCGGCATTTCCAATGTCACATTGCGAAGTAGTGCTTTCCTGCATTGCTTTCCTTAAACCAGTCTAACTAGGGAATGGCTAGATTTGTCACATCCCTTGAAATTTTTATCATTTATTCAGGATCTTAAGGAGTTGACGTATACCAAATTTTATCTCCTTTTTTTGCACTGAAAAGGGGTAAAAAAAAATTGTAAGAGCTGAGAACTTGTTGCACTGCGGGGAAGCATCGGACAGCTAATGTGACATTGGAAATGCTGGCGACACTACCAACAGTTTTAAGGTCATGTAAAGTGAGTCATATCATTCCCAATGTAAGATCAGTGATTTTAAATCGTTGTAATCAATTAAGTTTTGCTAAATCACTTTAAAGTTAAACATATTCCCTACGATTCGTTCCTGCTCTGCTACGCATCAATCAATATCTATGTTGGTTAGTTCCACATTAAACATGTACGAGATTTTTGATAACATCAAAATACTATTTTACTATTCAATTAGTAATTAGAGATTCAATTTGTAGCGAAACGTTGATCATTCAGTTCAATAGGTCGAGGCCCAATCTCCCAGAGGGAGACGCCTGTTTCCGGAGTCTTCTATAATAGAAAAAACAAATAGAAAATTCCTACTCCGTTTTCTGTCTAATTTTCAGCAAAAAGTAAATGACTAATTTTTTTTTTATTATTTATTTTTAATTGTGATAATTCTTTAGAATGCCGATTAAACATAAAAAAACGACAACGATATAGTAGAAATACAGAGGCTATATTTTCTGCTACACTGTTATCGTTTATTTCTATTTCTTTTAATTCTAATTATATTCGACTTCAACTTTTTCTTAATCATTTACCAAAATAAGTGGTTTTACATTGATTTACTTTAATATACTGATTTTAAAAATAGGCCTTTCTTCGGATATGATATACAGTAGAGCCCCGATTATACGCGAGCGGATAATCCGCGGTGCGTATTATCCGCGAGTAATTTTTTTAATTACGAACCTCAAAACACAATTTTAATGCAAGCCAACAATAGGGAAAGTACAATAGGCCCTACAGTGCGAAGGTCGAACATTACTGACAGGTTTATTGTGCATCGTAATCCTATAGGCCTTCTCGGAATTTGTGGATGAGTGGCAGGCTCTTGCTCTGCAGAAAGGTTTCTGCTATACTGTACATATTTTAAAAGTTTTGCATATTATGTTTTTTGTACAATAAAACAATTTTTTGCTGAAATATTTTTTTTTCGTGTTTACACCTCATTTTTAGTCTTTTTTCGGGTTTTCCGCGATTTTTACTATCCGCGGTTAATTCTGGGTATCCGAAGCCCTGTTCCAAAAGGGTAAAAGCAGTTTTTTGACTCATCATAATTTGTTATATGGTAAGAATGAAGAGAAACAGAAGATAAGTCAGTTGGATGAAGACCCCGAACCCTCGTAAACCTAATAGCATCGGAGTCAGAAAAAAACAAGAGTTGGTCAAGAGAGACCGAATAGGAAAGATGATAGTAAGGAACCTAGTACAAGTAAGTGGAAGTAATACCAGGATCAGCTAGAGACCCCGTGGATGCCAACCCACGTGCCCACAATTGAGGGATTTTAGATTCAATATTTAAAATGAAATTGGCAAAAGATTTGAAAAATAAATAAATAAATAAATAAATAAATAAATAAATAAATAAATAAATTTGGATCCAGTGGACCATCCATCAAGGAGACACAAGAAGTTCTTCTTCAAAGAAAAGAAATGCTACTGAATTCACTCAACCAAAACATTTTAGTTCACATTTGGTGAAGAATTTCATTCCATTAAGTTGTTACTTGGACTGATTCTGTCTTCTTCTCACTTTCATAGGAATTTCCTTTTTAAATAAGGCAATTGAAAGAACAAGCGGAACCATTCAAAGACTTTCTCCAAACTAAGGAAAATAAAGACGTTGTATTATAATGGATTTCCCAGAAAGTTTTATCTGATTTTTAGTATTAAATAACTAAATATAAAAAGATTTTATTATAATATTAATATTTTTATGTAAATTTCCATGAAGACGTTTCCATGATATCTTTTCGTTTCCTTAGTTCTTTTGTCATTTCTTTATTCTTTGCTTTTCTCTTTGACTTTATTGTAATCTTTTCAGATCCTATTCTATAAATAACTTCTCTTCCACCAAATGCACAATATTCTGGGTGTTTTATTCCGGTCATGTAAAAGCGATTGAGATGATTGGTCATTGGTTCATTTCCGTTACAAAGAAGCCATTTTTCGTCTTCAGCCACTCTTGGAGGTTCAAAAGCGTTTCCACTGACTTTAGAGAAGGAAATCAAATTGAAGATCAAAACCTTATCAGTCGTGGAATCGGATTCTGTGGATAATTGGTAACAATATCCATTTAATGTTTTATTCTTTGATTAACTTAATATTTATTTTGAACAGATCATTCTTTTTTTCTTCCTTCTGTTCTGAAACCACTTCTACTAAGCTTATATTTCTTAATAATTTCGTATCCCAGGGTTTTCTATCATTTTTTTTTTTTTTTTTTACCAGATGCTTCATTTTCTTCCTCGACAATAAAAGCGACAAGAATTCGGAATAAAAGTCCTAATAAAAGCAAAATTTAACATGTCATGAAAATATCACACGAAAAAAAAAAAAAAGCATAAAACGCACACAATTAAAGATTCCCTCTCAGCTACCTTTGTCATTTTCGTACCGGAAATCCAAAACAAAACTAGCATTCGTCCAGTCCTCATAGCTCAGTGGAACCAAAAGAAACAGAAACAAAGAACAAATAACCAAAACAACGACCCTTGAGTTAAAAAAACATCAAAATAAAGTAAGAATATTTGTTTTTATTCTTAATTTATACTTTGATGTGTTTTTTTTTAAGGGTCATTGTTTAGTTTAATTGTCCTTTAAAATTTGTTTCTTTAGGTGAGCTATGCGTACTGGGTGAATCCAACTGACGAGAACTAGGAAGCTCGAAACAGTCGACTTTGGATTCCCGGTACGAAAATTCCAGAAAAAAGGTCCTAATATTGATAATATTTTACTTCAAAATACATTTATTGTTGAGTATAAAACTATCCTTTGAAAACAATCCTCTTACGCAAACTTTATTTTAGACAACGTCAGAGATTATTTTTAAAATATTCAAAATGAATTTTAAATACGTTAATAATATTAATTAACAAACTAAAATTAACAAACTAAAAACCACTCTTAACCGTCATTAACTAGTAATAATATAACTTTAAAAAAAGTAGAACGAGAGAAACTAATCTTGGAACTGTTGTAGTAATAAAGAAAATAACTTTAGAATTAAATTTATAGTAGATTAAATGATAGCTCTTAATCTATAAATACAGGAAAAAAACCCTGTTGACCTGCAACTAAGCGATTGATTCGTTCTATATCGTTATAATAACTATTGTTGTCATTTTATAATTGTTACTTCTATAAATTATTTTATTTTCAATCATTGGATAATAGAATTAAAAATCTCTCAAACGAATAAAACATAAATGCACTCAGACTCTGTGATTTTTAATTCCCTTCTAACCACCATTGGTAGTTTAAAAAAAAAAAATTAAACGGAAAAGAAAATGAAAAAAAAAAGCAATCTGTCTTTGACCCCTCCCCCATAATACGCCTAATAATCTGACTGTTTTCAAAATACTACAAGTGCCCATTTTCCCAAATATTCGATGGCAAATGTTTGGGTTCCAATGGATTTTCCAATCAAAGATTATTAATAAATATCAGAGAAGGAATTGATTAGAACCATTTAGACTTATTTATTCAAAGGAACGAGAGTCATCCATGAGGAAGAATCCCGGAGTGAGGCTTGCATGTTACTTAGGGTGGATAATAATAATAATATCCAAAGCAACAACAATTCCCCATCCTAGTGTGTTCCTCCACTGATGCCAAAATAGATCCGGAGACAACAGAATCACAGCGTCAGAAAACCGTCCAATGAAATATACAAGCAACCCTTTTAATCTTTATATTAATCCCAGATTAACTTAATAATGTAAGTAA
Source organism: Thereuonema tuberculata (assembly GCA_023159025.1). Lineage (NCBI taxonomy): Eukaryota > Metazoa > Arthropoda > Chilopoda > Scutigeromorpha > Scutigeridae > Thereuonema > Thereuonema tuberculata. The sequence continues at coordinate 14,114,120 of JAFIDM010005346.1, forward strand.
TGAAATCTAATATCTTAGTTTCGAGACAGGATCTTCCAGCGATGATTAAACTATAAATTCAAACGGAATATCGTAACTTCAGTACAGCATTTTAGAGGTAACTATTAACAATACAGGAAAGGAACTAGGTCACTAGAAACCAAATACAAATTCATAGAAAAGTCTTCATTGAATCAATTCACGAAAAAATAACAAATATAGTGGGGGTGGGTGGGGGATGGAAGGATTGAAATTTCTCTCAACTGGGACTTTGTAAAATAAAGCTGGACTCTTAAATGAACGACTTAACTATTGGGTGGTCGAGGATTTCATTGAGGTTACGGATGGACATTAAACTGCTTTCATTATTAATTTCTATATATATTTCTAATCTAGAATAGAGTGTTTATAAGTACTTCTGTTCTATTTATTTCAGGTTTTCCTACTAAGGTGGCTTCTGCCAACTGTGGTTTTCCAGGACGACCAGGTCATGGGTTTTTTTCTCCAGTCAGGACTATTTTTAACCCTGGGGCCATCATTAATTATACATGTGAACAGAAGTATTATTTATTAGGACCACCCTCACGACAATGTACAGAACAAGGAGAATGGACGGGCTCACTGCCGTTCTGTGGTAAGATCATTCATTAGGTCCCCAAATATCTAAAGTAAACCGTTTCGAAAATTTCGTAATATCAGAGATGTTAAGAAATTCTTTTTCCAACCTTTCCTTAAAGATCCTCTTCATACAAAATATTTTGCAAAGAACAAAGCATCCAATGCTACTGACAATCACATCAATAGGAACTATGGGATTCTTTTTAAACAATGAAGCTATATCACACAAGAGCCTTTGTAACTTCTGTTTGATTGAATATCATTGAAGGTTAAAAGTTTGAAAGTATTAATGATTTTTATCAAACGTTCAAGTGAATAGTTCATTTTCCCACGTGCTTTAATTCCACCCACAACATTCCCTTCCTCCCACACCTTCTCTCTCAAGAAAGAAACAAACAAACCTAAAAGTTCATGGAGTTTTAATTTTCTTTCTCCTTCAACTGTAACAAATCTGCTGCTACTAATCATATAAATAATGAAAATATATGGAATTGAGAAAAAATAATTAAATCCTTATAATAAACTCTGCCTAACTCTACAACAAAACCTTTTGTTTAATTTCTGTGAAATTTCAACACATTTAGAAAAATCCTTTTACTAAATACCATTATTGTCAAAAACACTAAATCAGGGGTCGGCAACCCGCGGCCCGCGAAGCGTTTTGGTGCGGCCCGCGGGGCGTCTTAAGATTTTCCTTTTTTTTTTGGTTGTTAAAATAAGATTTTGGCCCTTTTTGGCCCAAGTGCGGCCCGCAGTAATCTCCACATAAAATATTTGGCCCTCTTACAACAAAAGGTTGCCGACCCCTGCACTAAATAAACCCATTCTACTATTATATTATTTTCAATATTTCTAGAAGAAAACCTAATGTAAAAATAACATTCGATATCATAAAAAAAATTGTGAAACATTTGAGATAAGTTCCCGTTACATTCTTGTAAAACAACAAATAAATAATATAAAAAATCTCTGCTTATCCAAAAAAATAAATAAATTGATTTCTAACTCATATTTTTGAATTCAAAGTGTAAATTACTTTTATAAACAAAAAACAAAATATTGTCATATTCTAAAATTAATAAAATGACAATTGCCGTGCTGGCGTGGCCGTGCGGTTTAGCCGGCGGGCTGCCGTTGTGGCCGATGCGCCAGTACCCGTGTTCGAATCCCGGTGGTGGCATGGCTGTTTCTTTCTTCTTCTGTGTTTCGTCCGTTTCCCACCTGGGACTTACTATCTCAGGGTTATCCTGGACGGGGTATAATTCTCGTCCCCCCTTTCTTGAATTTCACTATCCTCGCCCTGACGTTGTCAGGTTGAGCTAGTTACGTGGTCCCAAGTTGGCCAAATTCGATAAAAGGAAGGAAAATTACAATTAATAAAAATGACATCATAAATACGTTACTTTTGATTCTTGTGGATAAATGAGAAAAATGATTCAGTTTTCGTTTTATCGCCAAAAATAAATAAAAAGAAAAAAACCTTTCATAATCATCGTAGAGGACAAAGAGTTGTTGTAAATATCCAACACAGCCTAAAGGAATCTCACATAGATTCTGAAACGGAAACGAATAGAAAGGTAGAGAACAGAGCTGTTAAAAGATTGGGAACCAAAGGCATTTGTATATTTTAACTATTTCTTTGCAACTAGATTACATCCTAATCAGTTCTCTACAACATCTCTTATAATGGTCTTTAAGGGATTATTTGCGGTTCTCGAACCATTGACGGTGGGTTTTAAGAATCACGGAGTTCCCAAACAACCAAAAAAGAAAAGAAAAGTTCCCGATTTCCAATGTTCCATAAGCGTAGGTGTCGAGAGAATTATACTTTAATAGCTATGATTGAACTATTAATAAATAACCCTTCCTATTATTATATCAATATATTTCTTTCATATTTTCTATTAGCCTCTTGCTCTCAACACTGACTTCAATTACGAATTCGTTTTAACAATTGTCTACAACGTCTTATGGAAAAAACAATGATAATAACATTGTCTCATGAAACAACCAAATATTACCACAATACATGAAAATTACACAAATCTACATGAATATATATTTAGCTTGAATAAACAACTGGAGTAATCATTTCCCTCTGTCTGTATTTGTACAATTAAATCTGTTATTGTAAACCGTTCTTTTTCATTTTTAACTTTATATAAATTTCCTAAGATTGGATCAGGAGTATGTTATTGTTTCAGTAACAGATAAAAGGGATACTGTTATTATCACTTCAGAAAAAACAAAACAAAACCACTTGCCATGGAAGAATGTTTTACTAAAAGCAAATTTGAAAATTCTTTTATTGTAGTATCTTTATTTAAATCATTTTTTATAAACGAAACTAGGTTTAGTAGCTGCTGAAGAAAAGTTTCCTTTAATTCACTGGATAAGTAGTTTTGTAAAATTTCAGCTGAGTTTTAGTAAATTCATCATCGGAAAATTCAATTTTTTTTTATTTTTTTTTTTGAAATTCAAAAAATAAACAATTTAGAAAATGTGATCATCAACTCTCTCATTTATTGCATTTATTTTATTGTATTTAAACTGTTAAAAAAACAAAACAAAAAAACCCCATTAACTTAAACATTATTTCTACGGATTCCAATGGGTAACTTTCAGATAATTCTTCCTTTTGTTACCAATCCCTGTATCTTCTTTAAATCTCTTCTTCTGCTTATCATAATTTAAATAAATACTACTTCTAACTCTCATAAAACATTAAAAAAATATATTTTTTAATCCAAACGAATTTTTGAAAGCATATTCCTTGCTTTCTTTTTCAAGATTGTTTGATAACAATATGTTCTCAGGTGAACTTACATGGCGTATACATAGTTATCAACAATCCCAATACTGTAATAACATCTACATTCTTACATTAATCATAATCAACTTATGTAATGGGGATGTTTAACGTCTCTGGGTCGAGGCTGGAAAAGTCACGTGATGTAGGTGTGTTACTTCTAAAAACATGGCTAAGATTACCGAAAAAACTCTGTATATGAAAGATTTCTCAACTTTAAATATATTGAATTATCGGCGTACAATTAAGGAGGCGTATGGAAAGAATGTAGATACGTTATTTCTAGATGAAAGGAATAAATAGATGTAAAGATACATATATTTATTCCTTTCATCTAGAAATAATGTATCTACATTATTTCCATACGCCTCCTTAATTGTATGCCGATAATTCAATATATTTAAAGTTGAGAAATCTTTCATATACAGAGTTTTTTCGGTAATCTTAGCCATGTTTTTAGAAGTAACACACCTACATCACGTGACTTTTCCAGCCTCGACCCAGAGACGTTAAACATCCCCATTGGCTAAGTTCGTCTGTCTATCTGTCTGTAACTTGATATAATTAAGCTATTAAGATAGATCCAAAGTTCTCAATGGTACCATTGAATCAAAAGTACTCAAATTGGATGAAATATTAGTTCATTTTGTCATTCCATATTGTTTCCATGAAATTTTATCCTTAGGAACTGACCTAGACAATTGAAATTCTAACAAAACCAAATAATTTTGTTACCATTGCATCCATTTTAATGAAATTTGGCATACTTACTCAGTTTTTTACGCTGATTTCGAAACTCAAAACCATTTTTGCCGTAGAAGCTTCGTTCACAAGTTAGCGCAGTATTTAGATTACCAAGGTGAGTTTTAAATGCCTTTCGGCGTTATGAGTCAAAAATAATAATTATTCCATTCTTACTTTTAGTAAAATTTATTTACAAGGACAAACTTTAGATGTGGTTGGTATTTATTACCAGAGCCTGTTTTTATTCATGGACAGTTATATGTTGCTATTTCTCGAGCACGTCGTGCTTGTGACGTCAAAATCAAAATTCTTGACCGAATAGATCAAGGACATCTGATAGAAGGATCTGATACTGTTTTTACAAAAAATGTAGTTTATAAGGAGATATTTACTTTATAGTTGATAATTAAATGATTTTCTAGATTTTTTTATGCCTGTCGTCCGACAGGCTTTGCTGCTAGTATTACAATTTACAATTGATTGAATTCATTAATTATTACAGATTTTGTGTTTCTTTTGATGCATTTTTTTTTACCATTTCCTTAGCTAATTTTACAAACATACTAGTCCACTTGAAAAAGCTAACTCTCGCTTGCGAAACCGTTGTGATTTATGTATTTATAAGTTTGATTAAATTTCTTAGTATTAAACAGGTGTACGGCTCTATTTATGTCATCAATACTCTCTACTTCTAAACCACTACTTTTATTGAAATTTATGTTCTTAGTATATCTTATTATGAAGCTCTCCAATATTTTTCTGGTTTTACAATCCTTTTCTAACATTAAAATTTTGACCTCATCTTTAATACAGAGGCCCATTCGAGAACAATGATCAGCTACGTCAGACTTGTATTTATTTTTAACTAGAGGGGTACCGTTGCTTCGCTCCGGAATCCTTGCATGTATAGCATTAAAAAAAAAAAAAAACACACCTTTATTTATTTAGCAAATTAATATGGAGATCGGATAATACACGACTTCCCAGCTCGTTGTGGGCTTCTCCGCTTAACTCAGTTGTATTGCGTATTGGCACTCACACGGGGGGTTGCCGCAAAAACACTTCATTTTTGCATGTATCTTGCAAACGTTTGTTAATGACTGATATACTGTTCGATAGAACTTTCAAATACAGTGGAACACCGCCATTCGTCCGCCTCTCTATTCGTAAAACTCGTTATTCGTACAACTTTTTCAAGTAAAATTGAACTCGCCATTCGTACGCTTGCTCGCGATTCGGACAGCGTGACCTCGGTACTGGCCGCGCCACGCGGTCGCTTCAGTTCAGTATCGTGCTTGCTTCCGTACGCTACGCATCATCCACGCAAGCTTCGTGAAACTTGTTGATATTTTATTGTTATTTTTATTAAAAATAGTGCAGCCATGGGTCTAAAAAAAGATTACTGATTCAACTAAGCCTAAAAGGAAAGCAGTGAGAACGACAATTGAATTGAAAAAAAGAAATCGTTGCGAAGTTTGAAAGTGGAACTCGTGTCTCTGACCTGGCAACTCAGTATGGCATGGCGAAATCAACCATATCATCTCTACTGAAAAAGAAAGAAATAATAATAGAGGCCTATATATATTTATTGTTTCATAGTTTTTATGTATTTTAGGCTTAAAATATTATTACAAAGGTTTATATAAGCAATCATCTGTGGGTCTGGAACGGATTAATCCAATTTACATTATATCTTATGTGAAAAAAATGATTCGCCATTCGTACAAATCGCCATTCGAACTGCCTCCTGGAACGGATTGTGTAAGAATAGCGAGGTTCCACTGTACCAACATTTTCTCAATATAATGTTCTCTTCCAACTTTTATACTTTTCGTTTAAATAAAAAGTCAAAATTTGATCCTTTAAAAGGCGCCATCTTGGAAACCAAAAACTTTTTTCGAAAGATTTTTGTAGCATTTTGTTTGTCTTAAAAAGATCTACATTTTATCCATTTGCATGACCAATCTATCTCTTATAATTTGGTCACGAAATTGGAAAAACTTAAAGTCTTACGACAGACAGAATAACGTTTTTATAATATAAGATACAGTAGGCCTATATGTGTTCTTTTGCTCTTTCAAGGGTCGTTCTTTTACACTCTCCAATATAAATTTTACGGCAATTAAGACATTCTAATTGATATATTAATCCCATGTTTGTATTTTGACTATTTTCATTTACTTTATGGCATAAAATATTTTTCAATTTGTTCTGATATTCAAATGTCCCATTTATTCCATGTCTTTTGCAAATTTTCTTTAATCAACCCATACGGTAGTCCTGTACATAACGTAGCGAGATTTTTTAACAGAATTGTGAATAAGTTCAAATTGCCAAGGGAACATGTTATAATTAGAAACACTTGGAAATGAAATTACAGCATTTGTATTTCAAAAATAAGAAAAAAATTTATCTTTATTCCTTAGACATTGACAACATGTATTCTAATATTCCTGTTGAAGAAACTTTGCAAATTAGGGAAAAACTGGCATATGAAAATAATAAAAAATTAATGAATCTAAATTTAAATAACATTGAATTTATGAATTGGATTAGAATTATTACTAGCAACACTTATTTTCAACACAAGAAGAAAATTTCAAACAAATTAAAAGTTTTCCAATCGGTTCACCTATATCGGATAGCCTAAATAATATTTTCATATATTTTTTTTGAAAATGAGGTATTAAAAGAATCAAAATTTAATTTTGAATACTACAGATATGCTGACGATATATTGGTTATATGGTACGGAACAAAAAGGCAGTTTCTAATTTTTTTTAACTTTATAAATGGAAAGAATGTTGACATAAAATTTAAATTTGAAGAAGAAAAAGAAGATAGATTAACTTTTTTAGATGTTTGTCTAATAAAAAAGAATATTAGTAATTTATATGTTAAACATCATCGGAAAGAGTTCCAGAGCGACCATATTTTAAATTTTAAGTCAAGCCATAACTTTCTAATTAAAAAGAATATTGTGGATAATTACATTTATAGATTGGACAGAAATTCCTGCCAAAATTTAGATTTTGAAAATGAAATAAGAAATATGAAAGAAATATTGAAGAAAAATGACTACGAAGTTTGTAAATAAAGTAATAAATGATTATAATAAAATTAAAGAAATGGGGAAATATGATAATAAAAACAAAATAATAATCCCATATTTAAACAACATCTGTTGGGAATTAAAGAAAATTTGCAAAAGACATGGAATAAATGTGACATTTGAATATCAGAACAAATTGAAAAAGATTTTTTGCCATAAAGTAAATGAAAATAGTCAAAATGCAAACATGGGATTAATATATCAATTAGAATGTTTTAATTGCCGTAAAATTTTTATTGGAGAGAGTAAAAGAACGACCCTTGAAAGAGCAAAAGAACACATATACTGTATTAAAAATAAATTAAGAGTACAACGTAGCTGATCATTGTTCTCGAATGGGCCACTGTATTAAAGATGAGGTCAAAATTTTAATGTTAGAAAAGGATTGTAAAACCAGAAAAATATTGGAGCGCTTCATAATAAGAAATACTAAGAACATAAATTTCAATAAAAGTAGTGGTTTAGAAGTAGAGAGTATATTTGTAAAATTAGCTAATGAAATGGTAAAAAAAAAATGCATCAAGGAAACAAAAAAATCTAATAATTGATGAATTCAATCAATTGTAAATTATCAATTATTGTAATATATTAATGTAAGAATGTAGATGTTATTGCAATATTGTGATTGTTGATAACTATGTATATGCAATGTAAGTTCATCTGAGAACATATTGTTATCAAACAATCTTGAAAAAGAAAGCAAGGAATAGCTTTCGTAAATTCGTTTGCATTAAAAATGTATTTTTTTAATGTTTTATGAGAGTTAGAAGTAGCATTTATTTAAATTCTTCATTTTGGTGTTTTATTTCAATTGGAAATAAAATCAATCAATTCGTTTGTCATTTGATTCTATATTCCACTTTTACTTTAAGAAATGATACGTTAGGAAAGTTTGCTTTAAGTTTTTTATTTATTGTTTTATTATTTAATTCCTTAACAAAATCAAACGAAATATTTCAATTGCTTCTAAATTTTCTTTACGAACGCAGAATTAGAATCATTGGATTCTTTTTTCGTTTTATCTTGAGTTGTGTCGACCATCAATGAAAAAAAAAAAAAATGGACATAAAATACCCCGATATTAACATAATTTTCTAAATTTTGTTCTACACATTCTATAAGTTCATTTTATATTATAGGACTGAGATATTTTATAGTTTTTTTTTTTTTTTTTTAAATCGTTGTATTTTGCTAAAAAGGTTCCTTCAGCTAAAATGTTTTCATTCTAAGTCATTCTAATTGTTCTTTTATCTCCTCGAAAAGCTAACGTATTTTTAACTAATCTAAGAGTTACATCTTCTAAGAACCATTCTCCAGAAAGATGTCTTACAATAGTTTCAGTTCTTCAATTACCTTATTTTTCTTTCAACAGCTTATACCTCTATAGGTTTAGTATGATCTCTTATGGTTATCGCTAATACAACAATTCCATGAGTGGTTTTTTTTTCCCTAGCAAGCACAATACACAGAGCCATTTCTAGGTGTTCTGCCACCCTAGGCGAGAACTGAAAAATGCCGCCCCCTCCCTTTCAAATGCCGCTCCCACCAAAAAAACAAACAAACAACAAATCTATTTTAACAACAACAAAAAAAAAAAAAAAAAAAAAAAAACGACAATCCTATTTTAACAACGAAAAAAAAAAACGAATCCGTCATTCGGCCGCCCTAAAATCTTGCCGCTCTAGGCGGCCGCCTAGTCTTGCCTAATGGTAGAAACGGCCCTGACAATACAGCAACTTCGTAGTAAAGTCAATCTCTTTTAATTCTGCCATATTTAGATGCACAGAAATATGTTTCTGAAAAACGGTGGATATTTTATAGAGGATTCTTTTTAAAAAGGTCCTTTTGGTTCAGATGTGATTATGTATATTTTAATGTCATCGTCAATAACTTTAGTAACATATCTGTACTCCCTTCTCGTCGATCTTGGCCCAATGGACCCTCGGGACCCAAAAGAACAGCTACTTTGTTGCTAACATGTAATAGAAATCTAATAGAAATACAATGTTTCTTGCTTTCTATTAAATAAAAGTTAACTTTTATTAAAAGGCCTCTTTACAAAAATAGAAGTTACTCTTATTACAAGTTTTACTGATCAAAACACAGTAAGATTGTGGTACATGTGGGAATCCCAGCTGAGCTCAATTGGGAAGTGATTTCCCCGAATATGATTAAATTCAGCACTGAAGTGATGACACCTTTTAAATTAAATACTTAGTTCATTTCCAAAAACTAGTGTAGTTTTACGAACGCCACTGATGATGGTAGTTTCTGTAGCAACAGTAACTAAAAACGTTTCTACATTGAAAATTATTAACAATATTTAAATTCTTCTAGGACTCAAAAACATCTTTCAACGTCTTGGCTATTATATTAATGGAAGACCATACATTAGAAAATTTGTACGTAGGACAAAATAAAAAAAAAAATAAAAAAATTCTAAGATGAAAGCCAGGAAAATTAAGTTGATTTCAAGTGTAGTCTAACATCAATATCTATCTATCTATCTATCTCTCGTAGCCACCCACATCACGTACAGAGATCCAACCATTTTAAAATGATGCTCCTCACGTTAAGTTTTGACTGACCTTGGACAGGTGTTTTTGCTAGTTTTAATATATACTTTTTCTAATATGCACCTAAAAATAAAGATTGATTTTATTGTTTTTTGTTGATGATAGAAAATACAAAAGTTGTAGGTGGATGGAAGGCCTCTGGTTCCGCCCAATCTGAGATCCTTTCCAAAAGGCGTTTTAATGTGTTCTTTCCATTGTTCAATCATAGTTCTACCAAAATATATAGAAACGCAGTCTCTACACTTTAATTTCTATAGTACTCCAGTAGTAGTGTATTTCCCTCTTTGTAAATATATAAATTAAAGTGTTGTGGTTCTGTATATTTTGGGAATACATTGAAAGAAGACATTAGAGGTTTCCCGAATGGCAACAATGGTATCTCAGATTGGGTGAACCATTGTCTGAAACAACAACATACTCCTGATCCAATCTTAGGAAATTTATGTAAAGTTAAAAATGAAAAAGAACGGTTTACAATTGAAACATTAACAGATTTAATTGTAGAAATACAGACAGAGGGAAATGATTACTCCAGTTGTTTATTCAAGCTAAATATAATATTCATGTATTGTCCTCAAAATGAAAGTTGGCCGGCGGAAGTTTGAACTGCGCAGCCTTTCTGGTAGCTGATCAGTTATGTTTTCCTGTCACAATGGACGACGTAGTCTGTTTTCACTGAGAAAGACATGTTGATAACGCCAAATTAAAACTTCTCTCGACTACTTAGCGTTATTTCAATACCAGTTGCTAACAATAAGTATTTATATAAATAAATGAATATATATTATTTATAAATACAATGCTCTTTTGCAAAGTAACAAGCGATTAGCACAATGGCGGTGTCCTTTCATGAAATCAGACGGAAGTGCCTGACCAGACTAATCGATCATACATGCGCAGATCTCACAAAAACAGGGCGGCCATCTCTCATTTGGAGGACAGTAGGTTTGTATAATTTATTATCATTGTTTTTTCCATAAAACGTTGTAGACAATTGCTGAAACGAATTGATAATGGAAATTAGTGTTGAGAAAGATTAGCAAGAGATAATGGAAAATATTCTACTTATTAAAGAAGAAGTTGTTTGATTGAACCATTTAATTCTTATTTGTTAGTTATTTAAATTAAAGTTTAGGGATATTATGAAACATTCTTTTTGTAAACTGCTTTCTAGAGCATAAGATTCAACAACTAGAAAAACAGATCTAATGGAAACTGCAGTTACAAAAATACAAACAAATTTGCAACTGAATTCTCATTAGCTGATAGTAATGAACACATTTCTTTTACTTATTTTTCTTTTAACACAAAAATCGAATGAAAATGATTTTCTGTTTTAACATTACTGATATCCTTTGCCTTAACGTTTTTTTAAAAGAATAAACAATTTATTATTGGTTAGTTTATTAACTAATTCAAAAACCTCTAACTTGAAATTTAACTAAGAAATCTTGACTTATTTCAGTGGAAGAGACGCCTCTACCTCTGGTTATGACAATGAACCCTCCCTGTAAACATCAGCGGATGATTGATAAAGACGATGAAACCTGTGTGACCATCAGCAGCGCTGACGTTATTTCATGGGAAATGACACTCACCGATATTAAAACTATTCTGTCTGTTATCATCACTGTTCAAATTGGTAAAAGTAACATTCTAAAGCTTACTAATTGTTCTTTTTTAATTTATTTATTGTAAGAATGAATGTGTTATTTAATTTATTACTACATAAAGAGCCGATTTCAACTCTTTTAAATACACAATGAATGATAAGATGCTCCTAGTTAATCACTTGTTATGAGTTCATGTATGATAACAATGGGTTTTTTGGAGACTCATGGATCCAGGGTCTCATTTCTATGAGAATCAACAGAGATATCGTATTTATCTGCTATTACAATTTCAGGTGTCGAAGATAAATAATTTTTAAGCTAGACTCCACCTGACTTCCTCTTAGCTGCTTATCTCTTGGTGAAATGTATTTCGTGATAAATCTCCATCTCTTAAAACACCGACTCAAATGACTGATTCTATTCTGATAATTTTGAAAAACATCACGATCTCATTGGCACCATCTTTTTTTTTCATCTGTTTAAAGATTTTCAAATAAAATAAGTTAACAAAAGACAGCAATGTCTTTCTTACCAAGGATAGTTATTATGACATTTTGTAAAAATTATTTCATAGCTAAAAATACTTCTTGAAATACAAGCTTTAATTAGCAAACGACTCCATTTTGTTTGTTTTTTTTGATAGTTTAATTTTTGGTTATTTTTACGATTAATTCATAAATACACTCAATACCCAAAAAAAATTAGCGCACCCGAACGAATGATCCGGAATGACGAAACTTGTTGTAAGGGACCGTCACAGGTAGTTGTGCCACTGATTGCAAATGGGCTGTGATTGCTCGCTGAGAACTTCCAGCAGGGCTGTTAATATCAGCTACGGCTGTGCCATTTAATACCTTCATATGACCTCCGTGTGATTTATAATCAGTGTGGTTGTGGAGTGCAGGTCATATTTTCTGAAATTTAAATTCCTAATTAAAAAAAAACTCCCACAAACTTATCATGAACAAATACTCCTCCTACAGGAAAATACACAAAAGAAAATAGCCAAAGATATGGCTGTGGATATTTTGTTATTCATTTAAATGCTTGTGAAAAAGTTTCCGAACACTCCAGGCGACCCTCGAAAGTCGCACATAATTGGTTCCTGAAAATGTGTGCGAATATTAAATGTTCGAAAGAAAAGAGGGATGTAAAAAAAAAAAAAAAAAAACCATCAAAAATTGTATTTTAAAATACAACATAATTAAGTTAACGAGGCGTGTTTTTAAGTGCTTTCAGGTGTTTTCTTTATAAACTTGTCAAGACTTAGTTGATTACCATCCTTTTTCTTTTCTTGATAAACAGTTCTATAAAATGCTGTCTTTATGAATCGTCCTACGTACTTGAGATATACGTTCTCCATCGGGATCACATTCTTCCATTATAAGTCATCTACATTGAATGTTTGGAGAATATTCTCCATCTACAATAATTTTGGACAATGAGGAAATAAATTCTTTTGCAGCTTCTTTATCTGCATCAGTCTATTCTCCAGTGAATTTAATATTATGTAAAGATTACCTCATTTCAAATGTGCTGCTACCCTGTATTAGACGCAGACAAAGGGCAAACAAATTCGGTCGTTGTGTCAACAGCACAAGGATAATATGATTGACAATTATTTCAATCAGGAAAACAACGAGGATTTTGAAAAAATCCAAAAAAAAATAGCTATCAGTACAATTAGAAAGAAGATTCATTGGAAGCTAAACGAAATAGCCATACTAAACTTAATAAGTGAAAAACCTCTTTAATTGCAAAACATTCCCAAACTCCAATTTTGCAAATGAAACTCAAGATTCACAAGGAAATTATTAACAACATTGTAGAAGACTGGCCCATTATAAATTGTAAAAATGCACCCTTTAAAACCATATCTCAATTTATTTTTAAAGTTTAAAAAGCAGGCATCAATGTCAAAATCAATTCGTATGATTTCAAAAATAAGCTTTTTAAAACATGCAGTAGATTAAGAAAAAGAATGTTATATGTTATCGTATGACATAAATAATTTATATCAGTGTTTCCCAACCTTTTTTGTGCTATGCCCCATCTAAAGTATGCTATGCCCCACCAAATTAGATATAACTTTCACAACCAAAAAAAAAAAAAGTTTTTCCATTTTCCAATTGCCCCACGTTGGGAAACAGGGATTTATATGAATCATTAGACCCTGAGGCTATCATGGAAGACAATAAATTACATCAACTATTTAGAATAGATTTAATAATATTCTTAAAAGTTATAAAACTTTTTATTAATAATCAATTTTTTCATTTTTTTTTAAATGAAAAAAAAAGAAGTTCTTTTATGGGAGCATCTGCTTAATGGCAGATTGTTATGAAATTTTTAGAAAATATATTCATTGGAGAGGAAAAGGATAATATTTTATTATATTCAAGATATGTAGATGATATCTTCATGATAATTAAAGAAAATGATAAGAAAAATAACTTGAAAATGATAGGAATCAGTTGATTAGTTTCGAGGTCAAAATAGGACCAAAGTGGTTTCCTACCTTTTTTAGATTTGAGGGATTTCCAGGAATAACGGGTTTATAGAAAAATTACTCATTACAAACAAACAGACAAATCTAACAACATTATTTAATTACTTTTTAATTATCCAGCAAAAAATAAAAAGCTAGGGAAAATGAATCCATTTATTCAAAATAGTCAAAGAAAATGGATATAAAACCATAATATGATTAAGAGAAATTTTAGGAAAGGTAAATATTCTACAAAACAACTCAAAAAAGTTAAATTAGCGGATAATAAGAGTTTGTCATTATTATCTTAGGGAGTAAACATTAAGAAAGTTTAAAATAAATTCAATAGTAAATAAAAACATTAGAAGGATAAATTTCAAAAAGCCCTACAAAGATAAACCTTTAGAACAGAACAATCTTCGTTCAATTTGCGTTCCATGTAAAAACAAGGTAGGGACAGTGATTAGTAAACCAATCACAGTGCTTCGCAACGGCTTCTGAGTCACCTTTACTTTAGAATAGACTGCGCCGGGGTGGTCTAGAAAAAGCGCGCGCGAGTCTCTTTGCGACCACATGCAGTCTTACCCACCCCTATTTAAATGGAATAATCGTCATTCTTAACTCAAACCTTGTTAATACACTGAATTCCTAATAATGATTTGAAAAAAAACTTAAGTTGATGAGGGAATCGAACCCACGACCTTCGCGTTATTAGCACGACGATCTATCAGAGAGCTAACAGAAGCCGTTGCGAAGCATTGCGGGATAGGTGTCCACAGACAGACAAATCGGGGATAGAAGGCGTCTTTCAGGGACGAAACGTCAAAGAACATTTTATTTTTACTTTAAATATATTTTTAAATATCGACTATTCTTTGTAATCAAGGATAGGAACTTTATATCCTTAACATGCTTTATATTTTGTGATATAAATAGATTGTAAAAATTAAAAAATATAAACAAAATAAAATATTAAAATTAGTACTTTCATTATTTAAAGAAAAATTATGAAAAAAAAAAAAATCAGAATCTTAGAAAACAAACAAGTTAAGAGTTGCTACATATTTGTAAAAGTTATAGAAAAGAAATGCTAAGAAAATTGTTTAATTTAAAAAAAAAAAAAATATCCAGATTTCATTTTAAAAAAAATAAAATAAAAAAAAATAATAAAAAAAAGATTATCAAGATTTGACAAAATAAAAAAAAAAAAAAATCAAGTTTTTCCTGAAGAAATCCAGAAGTCACTAATGATTACATTTGATAACAATCCTACAAAAACAAATGTTGGGTTTCAGTTTTGATTGATTCTTGTAATAATTTCATTTTTTTGGCAGATTTTATATTTCTTTTTTTCTTGTTTTTCGGTGGAAAATGTTCATGTTTTATCTTCATAATTTTCTTTTTCCTAATATTCTTTACAATAACCTTATTTATTATATCTGGGTTATTTTCTATCTCTGCTATTTCTTTGTTAGATGCAGATTCTTCAGCAGAAGGATTAAAGGTTTTTGTAAAACCAATCTCTCAGAATATTCCAGAAGCCACTAAACCAGAATGCAGTAGGTAGCAGTTGATTGATTCCTATTTCTAATTTTAAGTGACTTCAAATAAATAAATCCATGTGATTAGTTTTTTTTTTTAACTTATAATCTTATAAATTCAAAATTTCATCTTATTCTGTCTAAAGAGTTATATGGAAAGGTAAACACCTCCCCCCTTCCAATTTAGAATTTTTTTTTATTATCTATACTACTATTATAAAGCTGAAGAGTTTGTATGTTTGAACGCGCTAATCTCAGGAACTACCAGTCCGATTTGAAAATTCTTTTTTGCTTAGATAGTCCGTTTATTGAGGAAGGTTATATAACATCACGCTACGACCAATAGGAGCGGAGCAGTAAACATAAACGTCAACCACTCTGGCAAACTGTCGGGGGGGGGGATGGTGCGCTGGGTCGGGGGCGGGTTCTATGTTTCCACATAATTTCCAGATGGTTTTTATAGTTAATTAGATGCACTTTATGCGTACATAATCACAATTAAACGCGGGTGATTATTACGTATACAACGTGAGTCTTCAAATAAACTAAAGGTGCTCAATTCAATTAATTAATTAACTCAAAATAAGACCAAACTGATTTTCGAAGGCAATTTTGAAATGGAAATAATAATAACTGAAGTTATTTCAGAAAATAAGCTTTGAATTATTCTATTAAGCCAATTATTATCTAACACCCACATATATCAGTTACTGTCCACACAAATGTAATTTTAGACTATTGTAGAATTATACGGCAACAGTGGTTCATCTACAAATTGTCCTTTTAAAATGTGCCTTCAGTTAGATCTAAAAAAAAAATCCAAATTTAACCTGGGCTAAGCAACTCTACGATAAAACTCAGATTGTTAATTTCGATTGACTTTTCTGAACTCAAACAAAGCAACTCGAAATCCAGTCCAAATGTATCCTTGGCGAGCGAAATCCAACAAGTATTTTGTATGATTATTGTATTGACAAACCAATAGGGAGAAATTAAAAACAAATAATATCATAATAATATAATTGATATTTATAGTGTCTGTCGATTCCTGTGTATTTCTTATTATTCTAGTGTGTTAATATACAGGGTTATTCATAATTCCTTGACACATTTCAAAGGCTCGCAACTCTGAGGCGAAAAAAAAAAAGGTGGGTTTGCCCCCAAATGAAAGACAAACTCAGTTAAGTTTTTTTTTTCCAACAAAGCGCTGCATCCTAGTTCCATCGGCTACAGCTCTACGGCACAGGTGCAACCAAAACGGCAGTTTCGCAACGTAAGAAGGCGTTTTGTGTCTTGCAATATGCGAAAATGAGTTCTGTGGTGACTGTGCCGAGAAGATTTAGAAGGGAGTTCAGAAAGGAGGAACGCAACCGCATAAAGAGCTGATAGATTCCAAAGTGAATCACCAGATCTGACTCCTTCCGACTTTTTTTCTTAGGGGTACATGAAGGACAAAATGTTCATTGCCCTACTTTCTGTTGACCCAATGCAATTGTAGCCATCTACAGTGATATGCTGCACCACGTGAGAAATAGATTACCACGTCTGCCGCGTCACCAAAGGTGAACATAAAGAATATTTATAAAGAAAAAAACAACTTTGTGATCAATAAATCATCAAAAATAACACATTAAACTTACATAAATTCCATTTTATTACTTAACTCCTCAAATCCAAACTGCAATATTTCGAATTTC
>JAFIDM010005346.1:14131696-14183149 GCA_023159025.1 Thereuonema tuberculata
GAAATTCGAAATATTGCAGTTTGGATTTGAGGAGTTAAGTAATAAAACAACTTGGTGAGTTTGTATTTCATTTGATATCTCGGGAGAAATATCCTTTGCAGCCAAGCTGAGAGCTTCTGAAATGTGCCAAGGAATTATGAGTAAACCTGTACAGAAGAATTTATAAAACAGTTTTTAATTCTTTCCAAAAAGGCAAATATTTCATTAATCCTCTTTCAAAAATATCTCTTAAATAATTAAATAATAAATTAACAACTTTGAGAATGGGATTTTCAAACAAAATTAAGAAATTACTATGTGATAATAAAATGACATCCAATAATATTACAAATCAACCTCTCTTTGAATCTAAAGCACTCGAAAGGATGGCCTGGCAGATACTGAATATTCACTCCTGTCTTAATATCTTGCAAATTACTTTTAGCAGATTAAATTCTAAGAACTTGATTATTCAACAGATTTTAATTTGAAACTAAAATTCTGAATAGAGAGATAGTTCCTTTTTCTTTTTTTCATGTGATAAAAGGTAAAACACAAAACAAATTAAATCAAGAATCTTCCTTCCTTTTCATCAAAGGTGCTGCTGTCTATAAAAGACCTTTTGTATTACCATATCAAATGAATAAGAGAAGTCTATGGATATGAACGCAATAGGAGTTGACAGATATTGTTTTGGCAGCAATGGATTTATAACTGATTTGCAAAGGAAGATGACACAGAGAAACTTTGAAATAAGTTGAATGTTAAGTAAATGAATATTGTTACTGCTTGTTACATTGATGGGAGGGAACATACAGTGGGATAATCTGAGTAAGTTGAACCTGTAGTGAAATTTTATGCCGAGGAGGGTCTGTGAGAAGCACAAGCTCGTCATTTGAGAATGTTGTACTAATGTAGAATTGACATACTTACAAGAGATGTGGAATACAAGAATAATGACGGGTCAGATCATGGCTTGGTTACTTTGAGGCTTAAAAATTCTGAAAATGAGGTTAAAGTTGATAAGTGGAAGAGTTTTCATGACAAGAAAGTGAGTAACTTGACATGTTTATTTAGTTTGATGAGGGAGAAATGGTAAAGCAAGTAATAGAGCATGTGAAGATGTGTCAGAGAAAAATAATGTAATTTGTCCACTGATGAATAAATTAAGAAACACACACATTGGTTTAAAAAACATACAATTAAAATTCTAATATACTTACAGATTGACAAGGAGCCATCTTGTCAATCGAAGATTTTAGAATTTTAATTGTGTGGTTTTTAATTTCATTTATTCATGATTATTCCTAGACACATGACACAATGTCAATTGTATTAATAAAAATTAACAATAACTACTAATTAATCAATCAATTATTAATAATTTAAAACTTCAAAAGTTGCTAATATATTTGATTGATTAGTTAGTATTGTTAATTAATAATTAATTTTTCAATCAATTTTAATTAATAATTAATAGTTAATCAATTTTTATTAATACGATTGACATTTATTTATGCTAACTTATTATTGTAACAACAATTGAATTTGTTGATGTTTCATGCCTTTGAATTTTGTTATGTTATTCTACCCGTTTTTGTTTGTTAATTTATTCTAATTTTTGCTTCATGACTTGAAAAAAGGAATGTGTACAATTCCTGAAAATTTGTCTTTTAGTATTTAATAAACCTTTTAAATAGTAGTGTGATGTGTAGAAGAGTTTTTCATATTTGTCTGATATATTTGAGATGGAAAGAAGGAAGATCATAGAAGAATTCAAATGACTGTTGATGTTGTAAGGATAGAAAAAACATTCTGCAGTTTGTATAAGTGATCGGCCTATTATCTTATTCATTTATTCTCCTTATATATGAATGTGATGAAAGGCTTAGAGTCCATTTGAAGAAAGAATTCTCCTTTATTAACTCAGATGCTGAATCAGATATAAATAACATTCAATAATAGTTATTTTATGAGGAAAAACGTCAAAAATTGTCAAATTCAGCTTCAAAATAAATTTTTAATTGATAAGTCAGTTATTTTGTTTACTTTAGTAAAACACTCTTAAATCAAAATAATAATCAATGTTTGATAAGATTCACTAAATATTTATTTTGTTTTTCAATTAACCAAAGACCAATGGAGATACCTTCTTTTTTTCTGTTTCCACATTCTGTTTCAAGTGAAAAACCATGCCTTATATGTTTAGGTTCACTGCTCTCAAATATTTTACCAAATTGTATTTCGCTCATTCTCATACTAAGAGCTTCTGAAGTGTGCCAAGGAATTATGAGTAAACCTGTACAGAAGAATTTATAAAACAGTTTTTAATTCTTTCCAAAAAGGAAAGAAAGGAAAGTATTATTATTATTAGTATTTAATTTTGTTTTCTTTATGTTTTTCTTAGACAATCGAACATTTAAAGGGCGAAAAGAAACCATTCGTCAAGAATTCACTTCTTCCACTAAAGGACGATATTTATACATAAGTGATACCCAAAGGCAGTTGAAGAGAATAAGGATCTGTGAAATCCATGTCATTACTAAAGGTACTTCTTTCTATAATTGTTTTAGAATACAGTAGTAACTATTATCCGAAACTCTTTTAACCGGAACCTCGTTTAATCGACGTGGTTTCCTTAAGTTTTTTTTTTTTTTTTTTTTTTGGTAAATAAACAATTTCTTCCCCCCATCCCCCCTCTTGTCCGAAATTTCATTCTATTGCCCCGTTTTGCCGGAAATTCCATTCGTCTCCAAGACCATCTGCCTTCTGCCTTTGTATTGGCTACTTTCTGTCCGACTCAGAAGCATTGGCTTTACCGAAATGCAGAACATTCATTTACGAAGCGCACTAAACGAAAACGCGTTTCGTTAATAGTTGAACAAAAGTTCCAAATTGTGAGCAGAATTGAAGCAGGTGAAACTTCTAAAATAAGCAACTCCGATGCTTTTGAAGGTTTTGCTAAAGGACTGATGGGGTTAGAGCAATAGACTGACTCTGATTCTACAGAACTTATGCTACTGAAACAACTTCGGGACAAAGAGGCTAAACGACGTCAGTCATGCTTACGGCAGAGCAAACCTCCGTTTAAGCCAATCTAAAGTATGTATTGTATGTCATATAAACATTTACATTGCATTTTCTGACTTGTCTGGTATCTATTGAACAAATGTATTGTTTATAATGATAGTAATATAATTACCTTGTTAATTTAGATAGTGTCCAAAGCAAAGCGGCCCCAAAATATGCACAATTTTGAGCGAGACAATTCTTTACGCAAGCGTGAAGCTTCTCGCTTTGCATCGCCATTTCGTTTTTCCGCACGTCGCGACAATTACATTTATAATGCAGTTCTACAACCATCACAACAATGACACTATACGCAACAATTGCGCCTTTTGCATTAGCAACATTCACAATAATAAGGAAATTAAAACAATACCAGGTTTCTTGGTTTTTAGCAATCCATTATTAGCAAAACATTTATCATAGCTTGCCTGTAAAACCGCTAGAGGACAGCTCTTGTTTTTATGCTGTCTGGATGGAACATTTATGTAGCGGCCAAACGGTGGAGATAAGCGAATGAAACCTTCACCAATGTGTTTAGCATCAAAAAGTAGGTGACTACGTGTAAAAAAAATCAGACGTCTATGATCACTCCCTGACCCCCCCCCCCCAGGCGTATTCTTTGTTTGAAAAACGTCTTGCGGGGATGGGGGTCAGGGAGTGGTCCTAGAGGTCTGATTTTTTATACGTGGTCACCTTCTTTTTGATGCTGAACACAATGGTGAAGGTTTTATTCGAATATCTCTAACCGTTTGGCCGCTACAAAGTGTGACAGATAGGATAAAACCAAGAGTGGGCCCCTAGCGGTTTTACTGGCAAGCTGTAACCTTGGGGCCGCTAAAAAATCACATTTAGTTATTTTGTACATGTGTAGGCCTACATGTTTAAAATCCAGTGTTAAAATTTTTGCGGTCTCCTGACGGCCAGTTTTAAGTGCTCTCTTTTATCCGGAATTTTACCGACCACCTCGGTTAATCGAGTTTTACTGTACTTCTGTATTTTTCCTTCATATTCTTTTTAGCTGAATTAAGAAATCTTGGTTAAACTTTAGATTACGGTACCACCAATGGCAGTCCGATTGCCTGCGTCCGTGGCACTCTTTTGAAGACGATGGATAATGGGAAAATGAACAATGAACTAGTAAAAAGTAGAATGCTTATTTAAAAATGGTTTTGCACGATCGTTTATTAGAAAAAACTAATCCTCATCTGGCTAACTGTGATCTTTAGATAACACCAAGTCACCGCGGCCATTAGGGATCGTAATCCAAAGTTTAGCCGAAATCTTGACTAATTAGTTAAGTCGAGTTATAAAACAAATCCTTTGTTTCCATTTGTCTTTGGTGTCCCGAACGTTTAACGAAAATCTGAACTTCACTGTAAAACATGGATTTAAAGAACCACGAACGACTTACGAAATCATTTGTAAATGTCAACCTGAGTCACGTGAGAAACAACCCAATACGACTTTACCTTTGCACAGGGAAAAAATCCTAAGGGTTTTCCTTTTTTATCAGTTTCTAAGGGAACCACCATATTATTAATTTTTTATTCGAAAATGACAACGTATTGTTCTTCGCAACTAATAGCAACGAAATCTACTGGGTTTCTACAATTAAATATCCATGAAACGAAGACAACTGGAGTCGGTCTTTTAACCATAAAGTATTGTTTGGATATTTTTTTTTAGAAATAACAATATGTTTATTACATATATTTATTATCAATAATTCTAGAATCATCCATTGCTTTTCATTCCAGCTAAATTTTGAAAGAAATCTTAAACCCAGTGTCCATTTCAATGGACACAACTTTTCTCTCTCTCTCTCTCTATATATATATATATAGATATATATATATATATATATAGCTAAAGGTTAGAAGTTCATTGAGACTGTTCGGGCATCTCAATGGATATCTAATTTACTGCTTTACAAGACATTTCAACTATCTAATGGTCAAATATAGAATTATTGACATGTTAAAGGAGACAAAATGGCTGCCAACAATAAGTTTGGGAATGGTGGGTTATTATTTGAAGTTATTTGATAAATATTATTTTAGATCTTGTATTTTTTTTTTTGATTCATCTTAATTTTGAATGCTTCAGGAACCGTTTCCAAGAAAAAATCCGTATCTAATATTAAATACGAGTTTTTTATGAGAAGTTAAAAATTGATGTCCTTTACAATGAACATTGGGTCCCTGTGGGTGCTATTATCGCATGTAAACAAAACCGTGCAGTATCAAAATTTAACTACAACTTGTTGTAAAATATTGTGTAATATCAGTTTTTCTGAATAAATTATTAAATTTTTATACTATTAGGTATAATTTTATATTATTCTATTTAAATTATGTGATTATGAATATCATATATATTTGGATATATATGCGGATGATATTATTCTAATTTCTAGTAATAAAGATCAATATATTGCTTTTAATTCTCTACAGAATGATTTAAATAATGTAATAAAGTGGGAAATAATAATATTATGACCATTAATTATAAAAAAACAAAGGCAATGGTTATTAAAAATAAAAGTAAAATATTAAATAAAGACATATTTCTCACACTTCACTATCATAATTAGAGTGAAATGAATTCATATACTAATAGTAAATGTACAAAAATGGAATTTGTAACTCAGCAAAAATAATTAAGAATATATTTAGATATTAATAAATTAATTTTTAAAATTTTCAATACTGTATATAAAAATTTTAACAATTCACACAGTTTGGATAAAAACAAGATTAAGAAAAAATTTAAAATACTTACTATTAAAGAAAAAATTATCTATTAAATAATTATGAATAACATTTATAATGTCAATAGGGAAAAAAATAATCAAAATAATGAAAAAATAACGATACAATTGGTTAAAAATCTTTCAAATCAATAAAATAAATTATTAAATAAATAATAATTTTGGTCTAACACTGAAAAACTATCTGGGACAGCTGTTTCGTCCTTATTAGGACTCATCAGCTAGATTTAGCTCTGATAATGGAACTCGGAATGCGTCGGTACCTATGATCCCGCCTCCCCGTCAGGAAAGTGGGACCCGGTTGAAAGCGAACTAAAGAAAAAACGCTGTAACCATTACATCAAAATTACCTCGGCCAGCATTGAGCTCGGCTCGAAAGGCATTTAATAGAGGCATAAGGCCCAACGAAAAGTCGAAAACTTAATAATAAAGAAGGTTTAACGTGCATAAATGTAATATGAAAAGGGTAAGAAAAATCTGAAAATGCACAAGTTCGTAAGAATTGTTTGCTTTTAACGCATTGAGTCATTATCAAAAGCAATCTGGGACACCTGTTTCGTCCTTATTAGGACTCATCAGCCAGATTAGCTTTGATAATGGAACTCGGAATGACTCAATGCGTTAAAAGCAAACAATTCTTACGAATTTGTGCATTTTCAGATTTTTCTTACCCTTTTCATATTACATTTATGCACGTTAAACCTTCTTTATTATTGAAAAACTATATAAAATATAAATTATTCAGTCAAATTAATTGAAAAGATACAATTCTGACATACTAAAAAGTATTAAAAATGTAAAAACTTTCTTAATCGCTGACGTAATTGATGAGAATATACTCTAAATTTTTAACTATTAACTTTTGTTAATTATCTAATACAAATGAAAAGAAACTAACAAAGTTATTAAATTTACAGTTAATAATTATATATTAATCTATCAGCACCTATATTACAGGTATTCTTTATTTTTGAATACCTAATAGGACTGGCAAACATTCAAAATATAAAAAAAATATTTTTATTTTTTTCATTCGGGAATCTGTCTTTATTATTTTTTTTTTGATTAATTTTTAGAATATTTCGTATATTTTTGGAATTTTTAGAATATATCTGCATGCATAAATATATATATAATTATCGGTTATAAATTTTGGCACTGATACAATTAGAAGAAATTGCCCATGACCTTATCAATGATTTTGCAGAATTTCATGAAAATGAAGGAGCTTTTATAAACAAAATAGTAGGATCCATGAAAAAAAACAAACACTTAATGTCAAAAATGGAACGTCCATTTGTGTTTTATTAAGAGAAAACGTCGTTTTAAAAAACTTTTATGTTGCCTGATTAGACTCCCTTGAATCTGTTTGTCCACTGCAATGGACATTCTATAAAAAATTAATAAAATGATATTTCAACGAAATTTTTCCTGAATTGTGTTTTTTATCCTCTCTTTATCTCGCTACAATCAACAAATATTTTTTCTGATGTCTAAATAAAATTCAGGTCTCAAAGGGTTAACGAAAATCTGAACTTCACTCTGAAACATGGATTTAAAGAACCACGAACGACTTACGAAATCATTTGTAAATGTCAACCTGAGTCACGTGAGAAACAACCCAATACGACTTTACCTTTGCACAGGGAAAAAATCC
This sequence comes from Thereuonema tuberculata, assembly GCA_023159025.1. Lineage (NCBI taxonomy): Eukaryota > Metazoa > Arthropoda > Chilopoda > Scutigeromorpha > Scutigeridae > Thereuonema > Thereuonema tuberculata. The sequence goes on from JAFIDM010005346.1 coordinate 14,139,172, forward strand.
TAAGGGTTTTCCTTTTTTATCAGTTTCTAAGGGAACCACCATATTATTAATTTTTTATTCGAAAATGACAACGTATTGTTCTTCGCAACTAATAGCAACGAAATCTACTGGGTTTCTACAATTAAATATCCATGAAACGAAGACAACTGGAGTCGGTCTTTTAACCATAAAGTATTGCTTGGATAATTTTTTTTAGAAATAACAATATGTTTGTTACAAATATTTATTATCAATAATTCTAAAATCATCCATTGCTTTTCATTCCAGCTAAATTTTGAAAGAAATCTTAAAATTACAAAAAGTACTTACAAATTCCGATGAGCCTTACAATGCACGTGGGAGGGTCAATGTCAGCCATTAATGAATGAGAATATTAAATTTCCCGCCAGGGGGAGAGGGTTGTTTTTTAATAGCGCTGTTCTTATTTCCTCCCTCCACTAAATCCATCCGCTGTTCTATGAAGAATGTAAAATGAACAAAAAGTAAATGCACACAGAAATCTTTGTTTTCTAAGTAAACTATTTTCGAATAGAATTTGAAATAAGTGTTCTGATATGATGACGTTTATTAAATGATCGTAGATTGTTAATTAGATTTAGTTATTATTCTCATAGGAATATTTCTGAAAATTTAACATCTGCAATTTTTTTTTTTATTCTTACTTATTTAGGTCTATATTTAATTGGCTGTTTGTATAAATTCAAATTAATTAAAACAAAAAATTAGAATACCCAAAGTTAGTTGCGAGGTATAATCCTGTTTAAGAAATGCTATTCTAGAATGTTCTACTAAGATTGATTTTTTTTTTTTTAATTCTTTCCATTAGAACACACCAAATTCGACTGTGGCGAACCAGAATCCCTTTTTCATTCCATGCTAACTCGAGAGAGCCGTCAGCTCGTGAAATATGTTTGTGACGAAGGCTACGTAGTACTTGGCACTGCAACTAGGACATGTGACCAGAACGGTGTGTGGTCTGGCAAACCACCCAGGTGTGTTATCGAAAACGGTAAGCATCGTTAATAAGCGATTGGATAAAGATTAGTATTATGACTAGATTAGAATTGGTGGAGATTGACTAATTAGCAAAGCATTTGTGATACGCAAACTTCATTTGTGATTTTTGACTGATAGGAATGGGAAGGAATTAAAAGATAAAATAAAGAAGACAATCTTAGTACTAATAAATGATTATTTTCTTTTCAGAGACAGAATTTTCTTCTTCCACTACTTCATCTCAAAATCTTTTCTCCGATTGTGACGATGGTAACTGTGAAACCACGAGCAATTGGTTGTTAACGACGACCTTTATTTCCCAGCCAACACGACACCAAGGTAATACAAGTGAACTTCTTTTTTTAGGAAATGATTGAGAGCAACCTATGTAATTATCAAAGGAAAAGACAGAAAATGTCAGTTCTATTATTTGGATGTCCTCCTCTCTTGTTTAACAACAATGTTTACAATTCGTTACTTTGTAAGAAATCAATTTAAAAATCCACCTTAAATGAATTACGTAATTGAATTTTAATTGAAGAACCAAAATATTCTAAACAGATCTAAATAGGTTCAAATAATTAAAGGAAGTTATCGAACAACTGTATCGGATCGATGATGGGGTGCAAAACCATTTCCCCCTTAAAAATAAAAACAAAACATATGTAATTCATCTTAAGCTACGCGAACACCATCCGATTTTGCACCAACTTAGTCGGTGCACCATGGTCCGATTTTGTCAGGTGCGAACACTAAGCAACTCGCAACTGAAGCAACACCTCCTAGATAGATCTATCTAGGTGTTGTTGACTGAAGTCGGCCGAACAACCGACCCATGACAACGCAGATTTAAATACGTCACGTTTGACGTCAAGCAGAATGCGGTTATATCGTTTCAAACCTAATACATGATTGATTGATTTGCAACATATAAATACTTTTTTAAAATTATTAGCCGCTATGGAATTTGATATTTTATATACATGATATTTTATTTCTTTTTGAATTAACTCATTATTTGATAGAGCGCGAACTATTACAATAAAAGTAGGATTAGATATTGAGGGACCAGCAGTAGTCCAATGGTTAGCGTTCCTGACTGCGAGGACGAAGGTCCTCGGTTCGAATCCCATGCAAGGCGAAAAGAGAGAAAATTTTATAATCTGACTTTCTCAGCTAGGGAAACTAATAATTAACAATTGCGCCGACAGAGAAATAAAAGATTTTAGTAATATAGATTAGGAATTCAGTGTAATAACAAGGTTTGAGTTAAGAATGACGATTATTCCATATAAATAGGGGTGGGTAAAGGTCACAAACAGGCTCGCGCGAGCATTTTCTAGACCACCCCGGCGCAATCTATTCTAAAGTAAAGGTGACTCAGAAGCCGTTGCGAAGCACTGTGATTGGTTTACTAATTACTATCCCTACCTTGTAACAAAATAATTCCAATTTCTAATTAATTACTTCATAATTGGTTACAATCTATATTACTAAAATCTTTTGTCTGTCTGTCTGTCCGGCGTAATTGTTAATTTCCTGTGAAAAAATTACTACAATGAAACGTTCGCGACGGGAATCGAACCTGCAACCTGAGCTCGGGAATCCGACATCTTATCCATTAGGCCACGGGGACTACATTCAAATTATTGTTTCTTATCACTCCCTTTGTATGTTTGTGGCGCAATGAGAAAAGAGCCAGAGAAAAAAGAAAATAACTCATTACTTTTAGCCTAGTAGTTTAAAATTTAAATTTCAATTTTCATTAACATTAAGGCATCAACAATGGCGCGCGCTATCAAATAATGAGTTCATTCAAAAGGAATAAAAATATCACTTTCTGCCATAACCGCTTGGAATCGATTCTTCTTGGATTATCTCATACTTACCAGGGGGGGACAGGGGGGTTAATGATAAAATAATCAAAACAAAGATTATTGTTTTTTTTTCCATTTCAGATAAAAGTGATACCAATATGTACGTGTACGTAGGTGAGTAAATAATTAATTATGGTTCTTATTAAATGAATCATTTTTTTAATTTGCTTTTTCCTCGTTTAATTTAATAGAAGAATTAGATTTTTTTATTAATTGTTTTTTCATTAAATCTGTTAAAAATTAATAGAATGAAATAATATAATAATATGGAACAGTGATAATTAAGCTAATTTAATTGATTAGCTAAAATTATAATTCAATTTCTCTCTTATTCCAAAAAAAAACAACCAATTTGCTTTTTTTGAAATAAATTTTGAATAAAACAGGAAATATAATTTTTGTGATTTTTTATTTTGCACAATTATGTTAATTCAATTCGGAAAAAATAATCATTAATTATAACCAATTATTTGATTTCGTTTAAAACAAAGAAGTTCCTGAAAGATCTGAAGGACTACTTTCTTGTATCCTATTTGTTTTTGAAGTCATGTTGCAATGTGTTTATTTAGTTTTTAAATTCTAATGTTTATCCACAAACAGTAGAAATTTCTCGATAGGAACTCACAGGAAATATCGTGTGATAATCAAAGAATTCTAGAATGTATTAAATATGGCTTCTAAGTTTCAAGAAGATCTGTTCAAAGTTATTTGGGAAAAAGGCAAAGCGGTCGTAGGCTTTCTTCAAATATACTGTGTCCCCCCCCCCCCCGCCTCGGGAGATGAAACCTCCCAACAAACGCTTTCTAAAACTAACTACATATTTTTGGCAGAGATAGTTTGTTGTTTTTTGCTGAATTTGTGTTGTAAGACTTTCCAACCTAATAAATGTATTACTGCCAACGAAATATCCAAAAGCTTTATCTTTCGTTTTTCTTTTCTTTTGATTTAGGGAGGGGGAGGGAGGTTTAAGATTGTACAGATCACAAGAGAAGAACAACATAAACAGACGAAAAGTAGGAAAATGACACATATTGGTCTAAGAAAAGAAATTGACGTCACTTTAAAATTACACGTAGGGTCTCTCAAGAAAAAATGTACACATTAATTTAAATATCAAAATTGATTGGTCCTTCCTCTGAATCTTTGGATTTGAATGGAGCAAATGAAATGAAACCAAAAATTGAATTTGTTCGGAAGGAGTTAAAAACAAACAGACATAAACTCTTGCACTTCAAAACTGCAAGAAAATCTATCTGTAATTTACAAGTGGACATTCCATCGATATGTGAAATGGTGACCTTAGAAATACAAGGGTTAGGCCTACCATTCCATTCCCTTCCAAACATTCTATCCTCTGTATTTCTCAGCCAATGGTTGTCATAGGAAAACATTTCTTATAAAAATTAAATTTAAACTAAAGGCAGATGCTTTTAGAATATTTTATGGAGGTGATTTTAAAGAAATGCCTTTATTATTTTTGGTTGGGATGTCAATAGTAGGAAACCCGACGTCTGTTCAATCAAAGGCGGGTCTGGTGAAATCCTCTTCGCGCTGCCCACAAATAGTTATTAAACAAAACCCAGATTTACTGCCATTTTCGGACTCGGGATGTGGTGGGGACGAAATTTTCATTAAAAACTCTGTATGCAAATGTTAATCCATCGGAATCTAATGTTTCGTTAAGATGAGAAAGACTTAAATGTGAATATTAACTTTAGGTTAGATAGAATTTAGTCTTTCTCTCAATTCGTTCGTTCTTCCTAGATTGACTGAGCTTTTCGTTGCGGTAATTCTTCTAAAAACTCGTGGAATAAATATCCATTTATTTTCTTTCTTAATAACTCCATGTAAACCTTATTTGTTGTTTTTCAGGTACTTTTGTGAACGTTCTTTTGTTCTTGGGAATTGTGGGATTAGCTTTGTACGTGTATCGTACGCGCATCTCTCAGGGAACGAGGTAAGTGCTCATTTATTGATTAAGATTAAAAGATGATCCTCTGCGGATTTAATCCAGCAAAATATTTTCACAACAAATACAAGTTAAATCACTTTGAAGTTTAAGAAATAATTGCCTAAATTTATTTAAAACATTTTGGATTTCATTTCAGGGAACGAAGAAAAATTACTATTTTTCCATTCTATTTATTTTTTAACAGAAAAGAGGAAAGAATTTATAAACCAAAAATCCTTTATTTTAATGACGATCTTAGAGTTTTTATTATTACGAATAATTGAAGTCAAATATTAGAACAACTTCTGTTACAACTCGATTGATATTCCTCGAACCAAAACACATTGAAACTACAGTATTTTATTTGTGGCATTTACATAATAACTACTGTTCGTTTTGAAAAGCGAGAGCCAACACTGGGGGACGATTCTACCCCGCAAAGGGGATGATACGCTGAGATGGGTACTTTCCTAAGACCTGTGGTTTTTTTTTTTTAGTACCCCTTATTTTTGCCATAGTATTTATTCTTTCCCGAAAAGCGCAAGTAGAACGCAGCTACTAGTAAACTAACACAGATAAAAAGTAAACATCCCCTCTTTTTATTTCTTTTCACCCCTATTTTGAAGAAATCGATGGAGACCTGACGCTTGCGCAAAAGCGTTGAAGGCTCTCGTAAACAAAACCGAACAGTAAGTGAATTTGCTGTAAATACACTGCTCACAAAGTGAAATAAAGAAACAGTTTGTAAGAAAAACAACAACAATTAATTATTATCCAAAAATAAAATGGATTTGATCATTACAGAAGTCATTACAAATGTTTCTCATTTTTTATTTACTTTTTAATTCGTTGGAAAGAAGGAAGAATAATAATAATAGTACTTCCTTTCTTCCTGTTATTTCCCATTGTTTGTAAGTCTTGATATTGAATAAAAGTATGACGTTTGTGAATGAGAAGAACATTTTTTTTTTTTAAAGATTTCTTAATTTTAATCCGTCATTTGCCTCGAAAGCTTTGCATTCGAAAAACCAAAATTCTTTATTAAATTACTTAGGTTTTTTCAGTCATGATTTGTTTGTTTCTTTTGCAGGAGCAACACCGCTCACCTGGATATGTTATCTAATAATGGCTACAGCCCATGTCAATCAGCTGATGGCATGTTTACAACTGCAATTTACCACACTTACGAAGACATCAGTAATAACGAAGTATTGGTCGTTCCAGTTCCACAGAGGACTTCGCGTCTGCCCTCGTGCAGCACCAGACGATCTGTCAATTCGACTCGGTGCAGTGATTTCCGTCGAACGCCACCAGAAATCCCAACGGTTCCCCCGGATAACCCTCGAAAGTCGGAAGACACGTCGACCAGTGGCCCCGGATCCCGCGACAGCTATCCTGCGACCACAACCGAACCGGTCCATATTTACGCCGAAATTTATGAAAACGACGTAACGCTGCCGATCGGCAATCGAAGAGGATCCACATCCGTGTGCTCGAGTGTTGCTACAGTACATGTTAGTCCTACTCGAGAATCTATTGCTTCTGTTGGTTTAGCTGAAACCATTTTCAAATCCTTAAGCAATCGACCCGAGAGTCAGGTTTTCAGTAAAGAAGAAGGATGCCCTAATGTGACGTTAAGTCCAGTGTACGCACAGCCAGCGGATGAGACCGAGGAGGAGAGTCACGAAGGAAAGGTAGGATATATCTATACACTTCCCTACGGAACCAAAGAAACCATTGCAGTTGGATGAGAATCCATCACAAAACGAATTCAGCGCTGAACTTTAGAAAGAGTTGGAATTTGCATTTGCTAGCCTTTAAGAGATATGTATGCGCTAGCGGATACTTTGTGACGTGTGGGCAGGGCCGGATCTAAAAATTGTTGGCCCCCAGCGAAAATTTTTCACGGGCCTTTCCGAGACGCACCCAGGCCATGGCGCCCCCCTTCCCCCGCAATGCGGGGACTGGCGGTACCTAGATCCGGCCCTGCGTGTGGGTGATTGGACTGGCAAGAAACTTACAATCGCCAAACCAAGTTGAATGGAGTGGTTATTAAACGAAAGATTCCGTTGGGAAAGGACTTGTTTAAAAACAACACAAAAATAATGTTGCAATTGTCTAATGTTCTTGTTTCAATTATTTATTATTTTTTTTTGTTTTTTTGACATTTAATTTTTAAACAAATTACTTTTCTTTAATGTATTTTTAATTTTATGTAAATAAATAAATAATAAAAAAAAAATAACCCGACAGAATTAAATATCTTTTTCTATTTATTTACTTGAGTTCACGATAAAAAGATAGAATAAATGTTCAATTCAATTTCAAGTCTCGCTGGTGAACGAGTTGTCAAAAATAAAAAAAATGCCCATTTTCGTAACCATATCTTGATCAATAGTTGGTTGCCAAAGTTTGTTTACAGAGGGAGCCACTTGTCTCCGGAATCGTCCGTAATTTCTGTTTAAAAACACAACTTCTCACTTAATACAAAGGACCAAACACACAAAAACAATAGAGATATAAAGAATAAATAATTTCATGACATGTTGCGAAGGTAAACTTCCTTTTTCGCCAGATGATATTAAAATACATGAAAAGGAAAACAAGGCTCGGAATTTGAAATTTAAATGTAACAATAATAATATATCTTTATATATAATAATATATAAAGATAAATAACTAAAACTTTTTTTTTAATCTTGTCTTCCTTCGCTGTTCTCTTGACATTTTACTGAGTATTAACAATATATCAGGAGAAAAGCGTATTAGTAAACAAAAAAAAAAGACATGATAAAAAAATTAGTTAAGTTGCTTATTTTATTTAAGATATTTTACGTGCATCAATAAGTATAAACTAAAAATAAAAAGGCCAGAACGCACAAATTTAAGAATTTTAATATGTTTTAATTCTTAAATTTGTGTTTTCTGGCCTTTTTATTTTTAGTTTGCTTATTTTATTTTTAATAAATAAAAAAATTTCTATTAAAATATATTAAGGAGAATATTATTTATTTATTAAATTATTATTCCTCCTAATATAATCAGTTAAAGAAAAATGAAGACAAAAAAATAAATAAAACAAGTGAATAGAATTTCTTGCTGAAGCATAAATTTAAAGGAGACCCATAATAATAAAACAATTAATAATAATAATAAGGAAGTTAGTTAACGAAACGAAGAACGTTTGGAAAACAAAGCGGACATTGAGAAAAACAAGAGGAGGGGGGGGGGGGAATAAAGAAATTCAATAGATAGACGGATTCACCATAAGAATCCGAAAACTTATGCCACAGCTGACATCGAAATGAAATGTTGCATTTCTGATATGTAATCTAATAGCGGAAATCCAATAATACCAAATATCTCGAACATGGGATATGGCCCCTGAAAATACCCCATTCCTACAGTATTTGGGCGTTTGAACAGGATGGTGATATCCGCTTGTCAATCCGACCTTCCGTTCGGGAGTTGTTTGAGGTTGTCAGACACGGTTGGACGGACAGGACAAACGCAATAGCTGACACTTGTTTTCTACGAGAATCGAACGCACGATCCTTACATTTCCAGACGAACCAATTGCAACACTTGCGTAAGAAACGAACAGGAAGCTAATACTCGAAAATCGATGAAAACAATGTCTCGTAAACGTTTAAGAGCTGGTCCCTCAACCCATAATATTTTGCAGCACTCCATGAGTACTTTCATCTCACAAAAGGGCATTGATGTACAGCCTTGACCTCTCCTTTTCGATGAAGATAAGTAATGAAAAGAATTTCGTTAATATTTATCAAAATCATTCAAAGCTTTGTAGCATTGCTATAAATGTACAGAAGTATTAAAGACAGGGATAATAAGCAGAACGAAAGACCAATCTGTATATCTACATAAATCTGGGTTAAATTTCAGGTAGGAAAATATTTTGTCAATGTTTAGATGGGAGAGATTTTTGGATATCTTTATTGGTTGATCAAAGGAACTTATTCATTTCATAATAAATAACAAGCTCTTGAAGGAAAAAGAAAAAAAAAAAAAACCCTCGAAATCTACTTTCCTCCGACTCTTGCGTTTTATTAAGTTGTCAAAATACTGAGAGGAAAAATGTCCGCTTATTTTAATTTTCTAATTATATCTGTCGAAAATGGATGTCATTTGTAAATAATTTGGTCTCATCCATTGTTAAAAACAGAACCATTTCGTGAAAAGGGTAATTAAATCGTCTTACGCGCAGATAGTAAGAGAATGAATCTTTTAAGAAATCCATTATACTATTGATTTATAGGAACATAAAATATTAATAGGAAGGAGACACTTCAGAAGCTGAATGTTTAATATTATACCAACAGAATTTAACTATGAGAAATGATAAAATTAAGAGGTTAGTAGTGAACAAGGTCGAACGATAGTAACAAGAGAAAAGGATAACGACAGACAAGCGACATTATAAGTGACATTAAGCTGCAGAATGTACGTATTATGCCTTGCCTATGGTTAATCCTGCATAAGCCACTTTTTATTGTTTCTTATCGACAACATTATGGTAAATGGATCTTATGTGGAGACGAAGAGGAAGGCAGAAAATAGGAAAGATTGGAGAATGCTGGGTTTGCAGTGAAGGACCTGCCCTTGGCAGAGGACTATGTATGTATATGAACTTTATGTTTACTTGTCGTTTGTTTGCTTTCTCTGAGTGAATCCAACTGAGGATGGGTAATAACCCTGAAACAGGTTTATCTTCCAAATCCCGGTGTCAATATTCGCAAAAGCAGCTCAATGATTGCTATTCGTTGTGAGTTTTATATTCCCTTGTAAAACTGCTTTTTAACTTTCCTAAGAAACAAGATTAATCCTTTCTTCCCTTTAAACGGATCTTAGTATTTAGGAACTACAGATGAATTAAAAGGGCATTCATCCAGCATGGGATTTACAATTAACGGGCTTTCAACTTGGAGGGATTTAATTAATATTTTTTTTTTTTTATAAGATCAAATATTTTTACTGTTTACTAAATTCAGCAGATATAAGAAATTAAACATCGATTAAAAAAAAATAACATTTTAAAGAAAGTAGGCTGTTAATTCTTTTACATCAAAAAAGCCAGTCTGCGGTTGTTCTCCTCACAACGTCTCATTGGAACGTACGTAGAAAAAAACATTCCTACTCTATCCATGTTGAAATGCAAGGGCAGAGCCCTCCTTTGACATTTGCTTTTGATGTTCTTGAACATGCACTGAAAGGAAAGAGGCCATCTAACTTTTAGATTTGAAATTTAAACGCCAAAAACTGTTTGAAGCGTGCGAAGGTGACAAGAATCGGAACAGAAACATCGGATGGATTAAACAACCAATCTATTATTAGGTTTAATGAGGAGGATTTAATTCAACTTTTTTTTATCCAGAATACGGGAAGGTTCAACTGTTTCTATTCGTTAATTCGAAGACAAAAAAAAAAAAAAAAGATTAAGAAATCATTTTTTATTTCTTAATTTTATTTTAATTGATAACAAAAAACCAAAAGACGTCATTTCTTTTCCAATTGTAAGATCTTCTCAACACAACAAATTTTCTAGTTTCTAAAAAAAAACAATAATGCGAATTTAATTTTCTTAAGTTGTTAAACTGGGACTAACTAAATACTATCAACTTTGATTAATCAATTAGCTAAATGGGGATTAAAGAAATCCAACTGTTTTTATTATTTTATGAAAAAATTAAAAATTAAAATTAAAAACCCGCAAGATTTCTGTGCAGTTGGTTTCCGGAAATAATAAGACATTTGGGCAACTGATTTCATTGCATTCTGAAGAAATAGTGAGAGATTGTTAATTTTAAAACGATTGATTGGAATTCTTTTATTGTTATTGGAATCTTAGTATTTTTATTTAATTTGGGAAAAAATGGAGAAATAAAAGCCAAACTTACCTTCAACCAATCCTTCCTCTCTTTTCCCTTCAAACTAATGTCGGTTGTGTTGTTTTTTTTCTTCCCCAACGGATCAAAAACTCCTTTTTCTCTTAAAAAAAAACCTTGCTTTTAAAACTGGCGTCTTTAAACTATTTTCTAACTCTGTAATTAATCCTCTAATACAGCGGTTCCCAACCTTTTTCAGCTGGCGACCCACCTTACCTTATCGGAATACCTCCACATATATAGGAATAGAAGAATATACAATAAAACCATATTTGTATCCTTATAGCTATATGATCGATTTTCGATTTTTCTGATGGTTTATTCGATGGTTTCTGATAGTTTTAGGATCAAGTCGCGACCCACCTGTAACTCTCCGCGACCCACCGGTTGGGAAATGCTGCTCCAATAGATTTAGACCTAATTAAATTTCCATTCAGAAACAAAAACTCTGCTGTTCAAGGCTCCTGTTTGTGCCTTTTTCGTTGTTGTTTTTACATTGAATTGGATCATTTCAATTGGAGGTAGAGCAAATCCATTTATTTCAATATTCTTTGAATCGATTTCATTCAATTGGATTTCGTTTTTCTGACTCAGGATTGATGATGATAATAATTTATTGTCAGTTAGGTAACACTAAGCTTGTTCGTTGATTGACCTAATGAAAGCAATGTTTTTGTTTTTTATTTGATTTGCTTCCAAATGAATAACAAACACATTTATTTTTCAATATAATTGCAACAAAAATGGAAAATAACAATTCTTTGAATCTCCAATTAATTACAAATTAATTAATACATCTAAAAAATATATTAAATTTGATCTCATAAAATAAGAATTCTACAGCAAATGCTTTTCGTCGTTGATGATTCCCGGGTAATCATTTAAGACAAGGGTCGGCAACCTTTTGTTGTAAGAGGGCCAAATATTTTATGTGGGCATTACTGCGGGCCGCACTTGGGCCAAAATCTTATTTTAACAACCAAAAAAAAAAGGAAATTCTTATTTTAACAACCAAAAAAAAAAAAGGAAAAATCTTAAGACGCCTCGCGGGCCGCACCAAAACGCTTTGCGGGCCGCGGGTTGCCGACCCCTGATTTAAGAAATAAAATTTCATTCACAAAAATCTGATAAAATATCTAGTTTAAATAAAAAGAATTCTGACCGAGTATCTCACTGGGTATTTTAAGTAGAATCTTAATGTTTTTATTTATTTACTATTGTCAGTACAGTACAGTCTCGATATCTCGAAAACCTTGGTATGTCGAAAAATTATTTTTCCCCTTGATATTACATATTCATCTAATGCTAATTTTAATTCTTATGTCGAAGAGTTTTCACTCAAAACCTTGTTATGTCGAATATTTTTCGAAGTAAAAAATGAATTTTTCCGGAAAAATCGCCGTTCAGTTGTGTCGAAGCAAATAGAGGTATTCAATAAAATAACCTTTATAAACTTCTTTAATACTCCAAAAACATCATACATCAAAGGCAATATTTCGAAGGATTTATACTTCTTTTTCTAGCCATATTTCACCATTGGAATAGGGAATCTCTCCCCCCTTCCCAAACTACAAAAATAATATAATAATAATTACATCCAAAAGAATTCAGAAATTTAAAAGAACAAACAAAAACGTAAAAATAATAATTTAAAATTTGAAATTAAAATCTAAAATTAATTCTGTAATTTGGACAATCTTCTCGTTTTGTTTGTTAGCTGTAACACATCACGTTTTGTTTGTTGGTAATCATACCTCACGTTTTTGTTTGTTCTTTTAAATTTCTGAATTCTTTTGGATGTAATTATTATTATATTATTTTTGTAGTTTGGGAATGAGGGAGAGATTCCCTATTCCTATGGTGAAATATAGCTAGAAAAAGTAGTATAAATCCTTTGAAATATTGCCTTTGATGTATGACATTTATGGAGTATTATAAAGAAGTTTATTGAAATAGAGTTATTTTTTAAGAAATTCTAGCAATGTAAGTTCATTGTATTTTACTAATTCTTTTCAATTTAATGTAATTATTTTTGACTACTTTTAAAAATCAAAATTACCATTGCTATATTTAGAGTTATTGTCAACTAACATTACATATTTATACTTATTCTCATCTATCAAGACTCTAATTTTTAGAATATTATTCCGTATCTTGTGTTTTTACGTTAAATTGTATGTTTTGGTAATGACCTTGCTATCTCGAATTTTTTTTAGCGTCCCTTCGACTTCGAGATATCGAGAATCTACTGTAATTTAAAATCTGATAAGAAAGGTTTTCGAAAAATCCCAAATTTATAAAATATCTCCTTTGCTAAAAATGTAACAAAATTATAAGTACATAAACAAGAAATATTTTTTCCGATATTTACAACTGAAATTTCTTTCTGGCCTGATTAAAATACAGAAGAAACAAATTAAACACATACTGACGACATATATTTAAACGTTCATTTTCGTGTGCTTAAATTCTTTCAACTGAAGTTTATTTTAATTAAATTTGAGTTATTTATAGGAATAGCAATAAGTTTTCATATTAGCCACAATTATACAGTTTGTTTTATTTCCTTTTTCACGTTCACTTAAGCACATTCAACCCATTGAGATTTAATCCCCGACCCAAAACTTTTTAAATATCCTCTCATTTGAAATACCGAAAATAAATAAATAAATAAATAAATAAAATAACTAGAACAAATACTTTAACTGTTGTTGAATGTAGAGGGAAATTCATTTATTATTTTCAAAGATGGGAATAACCGATTTTGTCGGATAAACGGGAGTCAGAACTTTTCAATTAGGAAACAACCTTTTTTCTTCATTTCATCTCTAACTTTTCATGACCTACCTTCAAAAATACCAACGGCACTTTTGTCAGTGGAGCCAAGAAGGTGAGGATATTTTTAATCAGTTCTATTGGATGAAATCTTTTATTTTAATCAATTTGTGAATTATAGCATTTGCAGTGAAAAGCCATTTGGAAAATGCAAATCTTTTATAACAACTTCACTTTAAAGTTATTAGAATAAATTCTGAATCAAAATAAAAAAATCTCTCTCTCTCTCTCTCTTTTGAGAAATATTTTTTTTTTTTAAAGATGATTCGTTCCTTTGTAAAATAGATGTAAATCTGATAATTCCTTAACTCTGACCATTGATTAGAGCAACAACAATAAAAGTACGGCTAAATTCTTGGGTTTCAAAAAAATTCTCAATTCTGAAATCCTATGAATCCAGTGATGGACATAGAGGATTCATTAAGTGTTACTGGAATAAATCTTAACTTAAAAAAAAAAAAAGAAAAGAAATTATTCTGAAATTTAGCTTCAAAAGTGCTACCTCTTTTAAAACAGCAGCATCATTTCATTAATATTCAACAAAAATAAATTAGTAGTCTTTCAGCATTAAAAAATATACATATATATCAAATGGGGAAATGAAATTTAGAGGAATTGGTTGAGGATGCATTGAAATCCAATAAGATTTAGTTACATTAATAATTATTTACTATCTATTAGTGTAAAAAAAAAAAGAAGAAAGATTAGGTAGGGGGAGAGTAATCAACTGAGATTAATTCATATGTAAAAATTATTATTTATAAAAAATGTTTAAAGTAATGTAATTTTATGTAAATTTGCAAAATATATAAAATAATAATTATTGACATAAAACTGAATTAATCCCTTTTCCGATGATGGATTAATTTTTTGTCATTTGTTTATGTGCATTTTTTTTGTCTAAATAAAAAACTAACAAATGTAGAATTGACGTACACATCTTAGAACAGCTTTCTGGACTGAATGAATGAATGGAGGTAAATTGTTCCACCAGTTTCAATTAATAATAATGATGATGATGATGACGATGATTTTCAAAAGTGAGCTAATGAAGGTGAAAACATCATGTTCTGAAAATGATAACAAAATTATTATTTTAAAAAATGGAAGAAAAGAAAGAGAATATTTTTTGTTATTTTTGTTTAGTCTAGAACTATATTACAATGGTGTTGTTATAGGACTTCTTCAGTCCTGTTGACTTTCCTCTTCATGTGTTTCTGTTGCTGTATCTTGGGCTTCACTTGTTCCACCGTCGTCTTCTTTTTCTCGTTTTGATCGCTTTCTTTTATGTCTTGAACTGCGATGTTCTGATTCATCACCGTCATCACGATGTTTTCTACGTGAAGACCTGTCAAAGTAAAATAGTAAAATCAAAACTCATCTCTATTCATTCAATACCTCACTTTATAACAATTAAAAGAAACAAAACCAAAAACAAACTGTTTCGATTAACCCTGCAGTGACATATTTTATCTTTAGATTTTGATTCATTCCCTTAACCTTCCCCTTTCCTCTTTCTTTCAGAAGGATTTAGTTTTGCCATTTATCTGACTCCTGGATTTTCTTTAGTAGTTCTTTTCTTTAACTCTCATTCCACCTGGCTGTAGGTTCTTTCTATCTTGGCTGTACACATCTTGGCTGTAGGTTCTCCATTTGCAGATAACATTAATCGACACTTCCTGTTTCACCAGATGTCCCATGGGTCATTTTTTAATAAGCATGTGACCCGTGTTTGGAGGCACTTATAAATATTTCAATTGTAAATAAGTTTTGCACTTGTAAAAGCCTGTGCTTGGGCGAAACCAGTTGTATAGCATGATTTTTAATTTGTTATAAATCTTTTTTAACCTATATTTGTAGGTTGGCCATCAAAACATTTTTATTATAATCTCTGTTAAAATTATTTTAATCTGCTGTGATTAGTTATTCTTCAAAGTCTGATTAGAATTTACCTTTACTGGATTTAAAGAGGTTTTGTAAAATAAAAACAAACCCTAATTCAACACAGATCAAAGGACTTATTGTTGTAAGGAATTGTTTAATTCTAAATCAATCAAGTGTTTTTCTGAATGAGTTCATTTCAATTGTTTGAAATCTTCACTGGGAAATAGGTTTCTTGTTTTTTTTTTTTTAGTAGAATGATCTTTTTTAAAGGCAGAATTAATTTTTAGCAATTTAAGTATTAAAAAAAAAAAAAAAAACCCTCCATAAAATCTTACAAACTGAATTTTATTATTAATAATGGATTTTTAAATTTTTGCTTATTTTTCTGCATTGCAATTCTATTATTCTTTTTATATTCTGAGGATGTCAACAAGCACCGAATCTCCTATCTTCAAAAACTGATTGAAGACATTTGTCTTGATTTATTTATATGTAGATCATAATTTTCTTTGATTGGGAAGATTTTTCAAAGTTAAAGCTGAAGATATCCCAAATTATGCGGATTAAATCCAAATTACAAGTCTGTCATTTTTCGTCACGGATAAAAAGGTTAAAAATCAGGACGGTGCTAATTTCTTAATCGATGAACAATATATTCGTATGACTGTAGAATATATTCATAAATTAGGGGATGATATTCAAAAAATTAAAAAATTAGCAATCAGCACCATCGAAACCAAAATTAATGGAAAAATTAAATCTCTATACAATCAAAAACTAATTAACCAACCCACACAGCAAAAATTAGCAATAAAACATAGTAAGTTCCCAACCATAACCATGAAACCTAAAACACACAAACCTATGATCAATAACACATTTCAAGGCAGACCTATTGCACTAATGCCCCCATTACAACTAATTCTGCATGTTAGTGATAACTATACCAATTACAACATAATAAATACATATGATTTCAAGCAAAAATTACAGCAAGAACAACCAAACCAAAAAAACTGATAATATTATGATTTCCTTGGATGTCATAAACTTATATGGCTCCCTGGATCATCAACTAATCCAAGATGCTATAGAAAACCTCATTTTGACCAACAAACCCTCATTAATAAATATAGAATACACATCAATACATTTATGGATCTTTTAAACATCTTATTAAACAACCAATACTTTAATTATCAAAAACAAATATATAAACTAAATAAAGGGGTTTTCATGGGCATAGCTGCCTCTGCCCTGATTGCAGACTATATAACGAAATACATTGAAACTAAATTTCTTCAATCTAATAAATCTAACATAGCAACGTACTATCGTTATGCTGATGACATTAATTTTTGCCATAGTAAACAAAAATAAAACTGATACCATCTTAAGCAATATTAATGCAATGCACCCATCAATAAAATTTGAGCTAGAAATAGAAAAAAATTAATCCTTGGCATTCCCAGAGTGTAAAATAACAAAAGACCAAAAACTTCAATTTGCAGTCTATAGAAAGCAAATGCACATAAAATAATCGACTACAATTCCAACATACCTAACTACATAAGAAATAATATATTGTTCAATTATTTCAGTAGGGCGTTTAGGATTTCCACAAATCAAAAATTACTTCAAAAAGAAACTGACTATCTGTATCAATTATTTACACAATCTAACTATCCTATAAAACACATTAATAAAAATTACAATAAAGCCAAATATTGTAATCAAAAACACACATCTAGCAAGCAACAGCAAACTACTAACTACACCATCATTCCATATATAAGGGACTAATAATAGTATCAAAAAATGTCTCAAAAAGCATAACATTCAGATAATTAACAGAACTTGTAACAAATTAACATACCGGGAAACTAATAATGAAAAGGATATTCAAAGAAAAATTAAAGTTGTATATGCCACCCCATGCAATGTCTGCAATAATATATCGATTATACTACCCAAACCCTTAATAAAAGACTGAAACAGCACAGATCAATTATAATAATAAAGATGAATTTAAATTCCTTTTACATCAGCATAACAAAAATACGACCCACACCCCTAACTTTGACAATATCCAGATAATAGACCAAGCCCCCAACACTTTCTCCCTCACATTGAGAGAGTCTTGGCACATAGCCAACACCCCTACCATCAACTATCAAAACTATTTAAGCACACCTTATCCAAACCAGCAGCACAGTTGGAAATAGCCTACTGGCTAGGCTGAAACGTCCTGATTTTTAACCTTTTTATCCGTGACGAAAAATTACAGACCTGTAATTTGGATTTAATCCACATAATTTGGGATATCTTCAGCTTTAGATCATAATTTTATTCGTATAAAAGAAAACAAACAAGCTACCCTTCATGGGTTCACAATGTGTTCAAGCACTAATGTGGGTAACAATCCACATGTTTGTAGTTTCCTGAAACAAACATCAAATGAAATCAAAACGTCATTTGTCAAAGATAACCATTACTCGCCTTCTTCCTATTGTCAAGATAACAACAAATAGTGACTTACTTAAGATAAAAATAACAGTCGTTCTTCAATTTAGCTTAAAAGTTAATGAAACAATTCATTTTCTCCCTCTTCAAGTCAAAGTACTAAAGTTTTATCTTTTTAACAGAATGATTGGTACAGAGGTTACAAAAATATAAATAAGACTTAAATATTGTTTCAATTTATTTATATATAAATTTGATATATGTAGACAAGAGATAAATAATAAAAAAGCCAAATGTTTAAAACTTTCCTTTAGTTCACCAGAAATAACTCCTTCTTGTCTTACCTGTGTTTCTCATCCCTGTCCCTGTGTTCTCGATGCCTTCTCTCACTGTCTCGATCCCTGTCTCTACGTTCATCATCATAATCTCTATCTCTATCCCTGTCCCTATCTCTTTCCCGATAACGATCGCGATCTCGATCCCTGTCTCGTTCACGATCACGATCCCTATCACGATCTCTGTCCCTGTCGCGATCTCTGTCTCTTTCTCGGTCACGATCTCTGTCACGATCTCTATCACGCTCTCTATAATCTCGATGCCTTCTGTCCACATAGGTTTCTTCATCATTATCTCTCTAAATAAAAAAAAAAAAAAATTAATGAATTATACAAAACTAGAAGTAACCAGTGTTGCTTTAACTATTTTTGTTTTGTGCTTTCTATTTCTGCTGAAAAATGACTATAAATAAACAGTAACAAATAAGATGTACTTCACTTTCGCGAAATCATGTATTATAACCAAAAATCATGATATATCGTAATAGAATTCCTGGTTTTTGTTTTTATATCCAGTAAAACTGACACTTTGACAAATCTTACTGAAATAATTATTTAACAATGAAAGTACAATAAAAAATAAAGAACATTTAAATAAAAGCATTTCATAAAATAAACACAACTTTAATAACTCAACAAATGTTAAAAATAAATTCTTCAATATGTAATTGAAAGTAGTGGTGTCTTTGCTATCGGCAAGATACTGTTTTTTAACAGGGAGTTCCAAATATCTCTTTTCATAATTCAATATTTGAACTGTTAAAAATGAAACAGATCTGACTTGTATTTCAATAAAAGTTGTAATCTTTTAAAATAAAACTAAGGATGAATCATTAGATTTCTCTTCAAAATTACTATTTTCTCTGGATTTGTAAAATAAAGAAAAAAAAAACAAAAGATACTTTTAAACAAGGATTAAATTATTGAAGTGATGAAATCATTTATGATCTGTTCTTATTATGCAATGTCACATTAATAATAAAATATAATGGTGGGTGATGTAAGTATTATGGGTTCAGATAGTCTCTATTGATACAAACCCATTCTATTCCTTTGTTATTATTATCAGCTAAAAGGAAAGAATATTCTAAAATCTTGTTTTGTCTCTTATATAATTTTTGTTTTCTTAAAATTTTATATCTGATGTATTAAGTTCTATTAAATTTGTTTAATTTCAAAGTAAATCATCTCTTTAATTGTTTCTTGTTTCAACATTCTTCTTATTTAGTAAATTCTTTACATTTAGAAACATAAAAATCAATGAAGATGTTCAAGGAATTTGCCACAAAATCATAAAAGGGAAACTTAAATCTAACGTTTTCATCATTAACAACATTTCCAATTAACTTTTTATTTATAAAAATTTGAAAAATTTTCGGTTTGAAACAAAAACAAAACAATATATATATACACACACACACATTAAATCTGATTTCAAACCAAAAATCTTTCTAATTACTGATTCAAAGATGGATTAGGATTAACACATATTGAAATCCATTTTTCTAAGATTGTAAAGATCACAAACTTCCCAATAACTATCATTTCTTCCCTATCTGGAATCAGAAAAGGAAAGGAATGACAATGCTATAGATAAGCTTTTCTAAATGGAATGGTAGTAATCTAATCTATATGATACAATCAATGACATCAATATGCTGGGCAGGACTGGACTGATGAGAGTGTTGAAACTCGAAACGGTGCCGTCTCTGGTTCCCAGCAAATAAACCAAAATTAGCTCAGTGAATTTTTGTTTTTTTTTTTTCCTAGTTATGTGCGTTTCTTATTGTCTTTTAAGTAATAATAACTTGTCACGCACGTTAAATTTGATTTGACATCAATACTTACGATACAAAATTCAAATCTAAAGATACAGATGTTTTTAACAAAACTAATTCTACAACAAATTTTATCAAACATATCTCAAAATTAAGATTGGATTATCCCTTAAGATTAAGGGAAAAGCTTTCGATACTCCTCTCGAAATTTCTGATTGTTTTTTTTTTTCTTTCTAGGCGGATCTACATCTATATCCGTATTACAGGGTTTTAAAAACCGATCCATGATATAAGCATATGCAGCTTTCAACAAATTTACGAACCAAATGAGAGTTAGCCGCCCGGTTTTTGTGAGATCTGCGCATGTAGCATCGATTATTCAGGTCAAGCACTTCCGTCTGATCTTCTGATAGGAGTCCGCCATTGCGCTAATCGCTGGTTGCTTATCAAAAGCGAATTGTATTTATAAATCCTGAAATCTAACAGACATAATTTGTAAATGAAAGTCTATAAATAAACAAGTATTTTTATAAATTAAAACTTCTCCGATAATTAAACGTTAGCCTACTATAAGTTAACTATAATTCCTCGGTGAGAACAGACGGCGGCGTCCATTTTGACAGAAAAACGTAATTGATCAGCACTTTTTTTTTTTTTTTTTTTGAGGAAAAAAAAAATTTAGAATGAAAATTTCTGAATCTGTAGCTTTTCCCCATTTTCGCGTAGTTTCGTAGTACTTACTTATTTTCCATACAAACTACGGATACTCCGTAGAAGTTGGAGGGTATGATTTAATGTAATGATGACAAAACTTCCATATTTGTTTATTTTGTTCCAATGGTATGGTTTGCTGCTGCCTATTCAACTTTATCTCAGCCAACACTTTCACTTTCTATAAAAACAAGTTTACTTAAGTAAATAAGAGTATCATTAAGTTAAGGAATCCAATAGAAAGATCGAGGATAGAAATGATCAAATGTCTCAGAAATGCAATCGTGTAGTATTGAAATTTATATCAGGTTTTAATCTTATTACATTCAATTCTTAAATACTTATTATCAGTATTTATACAGAACTGTCTGTGTGCAATGCATTTCTGTAATGCACTTTTTCTGTGTTTGAAAAATAATTTTACTTTCCTGTGAAAACAGAAATAATTTTTACAATGAAACTTTTGTTATGGGAATCAACCTTCTGATCTGAAGTCAGATGTCATCCATTAGGCTACAGGATACATTCTAACTATTGTTAAATATCTCTTATCAACTCCTTCTCTGTGTATGATACACAGCCAGAGAAAAAAAAAATAACTCATTAATTTTAGCCTAAAATTAAAATTTCAATTTCAATGTTCATTTTTTAGCCTACTACAAGCGCAGGCCAGACGAGAAGGCCAGATGCAGAAGTGCGCCCTCAGCGATGAACTGAAGAGTCGTTAGAGACATTTCTTGACATGAAGGAAGAAATTACAAATGATGAGCAAATTCTCTATCTAAACTAAAAGTCATCATATTGTTATTTAGTTGATGGGCACTAGTTTATTTATAGAAATAAATAAGATTTTTATAAATAATCTGAAATGCTTCCTTGTTTTTTAAACGCCTATTTTGAGATAAGATATTTATTAATTTATAAATACATATTAAGATAACAGATAGAAAGGACAGATTACAATAAAAGAAAAAAAAAAAAGAGGCTTAATTAGAAATATCTAAAGCTTTACTACATCAACAAAACAAAAATTAATAACTAAAAGAAATCAGATTAAAAAGTAAAGAAACCGACAAGAAATAACTGATAAATTCAGTATAAAAAAATGTTGATGAATCCAACAGAACTATTTATTCTGTTCTCAATCAAATAATGAATTGAACAATCAGTAAATACTAAATTTAAAACAAGTGCAGAGGAGGATCTGCTCATTTTCATTGGTTTTCTTTCCTGATAATATTTGTAATATTCCCATTTTTTATATAAAAATATTTTTAAAGGAATGTCCCAAACTGAATAAAAAAGTAGATGAAATTTAAAGCTATTGATTATAACAATGCATTTTATGTTTTGCCGCGCTGGTGTGGTCGAGCGGTCTCAGGCGTCGGTCTGTCGTGGAATCAATGTGCCAGCGCCCGGGTTCAAATCCCGGTAGCGAGCATGGATGTTTCAAAAATTTCCTTTCCTGTGTTGTAGCCTCTTCTTCACTTTCTCTTCGGTCTGACGTCATTCCTTAATGGCGTCCTGGGGAAGGCCACGGGAAACCACCCCAGTATCTTTCCCTTGTAATTCTAGGGAGTCAGCTAGGGGTTCGCCATCTTGGGAACACTAGCGCTCCCTGGAGCACGGATGCTTCGGCAACGAAGCTCGCACTTCGGTGCGAACCGACCACACACATTTTATGTTTTAAGCTTGATTAAAACACTCCTGATTCCTCACTCTTAGTATTTGGACTTGTCTTTGTACAACTCAAAATATAAAAACCCTTAGGAGAATTCCAATGAAACATTTCTCACTCGTGTATTAAACAACCAATTTTTTTGAAAATATTTTCATGAGAACTTTCTCAAACGCACAGGAGTGGATTTTCTCCCGTCATAATAATCCTTTTTTCTACACTTTCAAAACACATTACTTTTTTTTTCTTCTTCAAATGCCACTGACGTACATTGCTTTCAAAAAAACTTATTGAATTTTTATCAACATTTAAATGACATTTTGAAATCTCAATTAAGTTTCATGGATCTTAATTCCACTTGTTCAACTGATCATTGAGTTCTTTCTAATGGTTTTCATCTAAAGATCTTCTGATTTTCAATGACAATCCGCTCTTCTTTACTAAACAGCTGTTAATTATCCAAAGAATAAGGAAAGACATGATTTGTGAAACTGGTTTAAATGAAGATGGATTAAGAGTAGATATCCTCTTTATTTATCCAATTCTGTCCAAAATAAGCATTTCTTTTATTACAATGAGTTTAAATAACAGAAAAAAGCTAAAAATTTCCTCTTGCAAATATCTTTCAACAACATATACATGGATCACATCAAATGAAACTTGGCTGCAACCGACGTACAAATGAAAGTAACCATATTGATTAAGACACTGGCTTCACTATTGGAGCAAACAATAGGCTTGGGTTTCATAAAAAGATCTCGGCTGTGACTATATTTATCCTTCGATAGTTAACAACCTACTGCTGTCACGTGAATTTCTTGCCTTTAATGTTTCTTGACAAAACTTAAAGACGTTAAGATCACATCATGACAGATTTTGGATGTAAGCTGTTTGCTTAAACTCTTCCCATTCAACTTTTGTAATGAAAACAAAACAAAAGCAAAAAAAAACCCTCCAAAATTATATAATATTATACCAAATACAGTGGAACCTCGCTATTCAATCCGTTCCAGGAGGCAGTTCGAATGGCGATTTGTACGAATGGCGAATCATTTTTTCACATAAGATATAATGTAAATTGGATTAATCCGTTCCAGACCCACAGATGATTGCTTATTTAAACCTTTGTAACGGTCACTCCTTTTTCCACATCAGTCTCTCTTATTACGTCTTTCTTTTCCAGTATAGATGATATGGTTATTTCACCATGCCATACTGAGTTGCCAGGTCAGAGACACGAGTTCCACTTTCAAACTTCAAACGAGTTCTTTTTTCAATTCAATTGTCGTTCTCACTGCTTTCCTTTTAGACTTGGTTGAATCAGTAATCTTTTTTGGACCCATGGCTGCACTATTTTTAATAAAAATAACAATAAAATAGCACAAAGTTTCACGAAGGTCGCGTGGATGATGCATAGCGTACGGAAGCTAGCACGAGACTGAGCTGAAGCGACCGCGTGGCATGGCCAGTAACAAGGTCAGGCTGTCCGAATCGCGGGGTAAGCGTACGAATGGCGAGTTGAATTTTACTTGAAAAAGTTGGATGAATAACGAGTTGTACGAGTAGAGAGGCGGACGAATGGCGGGGTTCCAATGTAATTGATATGTGATCTGTATGTATTCTAGTCTTACATTAACATGGAGAAGAATAATCCACAGATGAATGTGGTTGCTGATCTTCAATCATATAACATAACTTCAACAAAGTCTTGAGTATTCGTTGCAATGTTTATTTCACCAGGCTCCAGAAAGTCCAGAAAGATATGATTATTACAGAAAAAGGTGCACATCATTTTGCAGCTCACGGCTACATCTTGAATTCCTTTTTTTTATGTTATATGCTTCAGTTAGTTTCTGACTAAAAAAAACATCTCAGTAAATATATTGCTCACGAAGTTATTCCAGTCTTTAGAGTATCCCTCCCAATGTATCAAACAGTTCATCCTGTGCAGTGCCAAAAGATCTCCAAAAATGAATATAATCATATTGAACACTTCCTTGCCAATACCAACCCCTCAGCTATTAAAAATATATTATTATTCCTACTTATTCACCTTAAGTAAATGCTGATACTAATATTTTTGCCTACCCTAAATGTCATCCATTTAAGGAAGTTCATCCATTTCCAACTTGTACTCACTGCTCATTTTGTTAAAACTATAGCTGCCGTAAACAAATCTGTTTGCAAATAAAGAGTTGTAATACTCCTCTGTGGTTAATGGTTTCCATTAATTAAGGAAAATAACAGAAAAATCACAATAACTAAAAAAAAATATGATTAATTTCTTTGTTTTTTAACTAATTAATTCCACATTTTTAAAATAACTATTTTAATCATGCTGAATTTCCTCACTATCTGGTAATTCTATTATTTTGTTTCTACTAATTCCTTCGTTCAATGTAAGTTTTCTTTTCTCAATTCCTTTCTTGAGATAATCTTGTTGTTTCACTTTAATCCTTCAAAGTGTCCCACTATTTAGGCCTTGGGGTTATGGGAAAAAGGGTATTCCATTGACCAATGGAACTAAGCCTTTAACTTCCAGGAAAGGAATCTAGTGAGGGCTGAGTGAACCCATGGAAACATCTAAGGAAACAAGCAATGATGATATTAGCTGTAGATTCTTATTGTGCCTCAGATGCGACTGAAATCGATGTACTTCTGTTGTTACATTTCTCCTGTAGATGTTTCTATTTTTAAGAGTGAGTTTTAATTATGAAGTAAACATTATACTCTTCATAAAATTGTTTTCATCATAATATTTCTTTCTGAGAGATCTGTTAAATAACACTTTAACAACGGGTTCAGTGACTTCAGAAGAAATAAATTCTCACATGGCAGATAATGGTAAGCAATCTGTCAAAGTAATCATAATAATTTCAAAGAAGTTTTTAAAAGTATCTCACATGCCACAGAAATGGCCAGAATTTACCTTAGAATTGAACTTCTTTCGAAAGATAACTATGATTCACAGAGACTACAAATAAAGAGAAAGTGAAAATAAATAAAACGCACTTACTTACAAAAATGTTGAGGAGAGAATTATAAACATGGAAATAAACCGAAAGGTAAGGAATACACGCAGTATTCCAAAACTGTCGGTTTTATTACCATGTTTTTAATTCTCTCTCTTACATGTTTGTAAGTGCATTTTATTCATTTTCATTTTCTCTCTATTTTAATACACGCACGTTAAGCCTCCTTGGACTTCAAATACAGGTATTTACATTAAAACAATAACTGGGGATAAACTAATGGAGATACAATTCCTGGAGATACTGAAGCTGTAGAATCTTGGAACAAAGTTGATACAAAAGTAAAATTTTTACCTTATTTTAGCAACAAACCCTCCTGAATTAAAACAAATAAAGGGTTGTAAAACTTCACAATAAAATCAGAATCGATATATCAATCAAAGGGCCAGCTAGAAAAGCGACACTCCTGAAGCAGTTATTATTAACAAAAACAAAAGATGGTGAAAATGTGCAGGAACATCTAACTAAATGTTTCAATACAATAGACAAATTAGCTGAGATGGAACAAGAACTAAATACTGAGTTTCTAGGAATTGTGCTATTGAACTGTTTACCAGACAATTATGAAAATTGTCAATGGCTATTAAATCACAAATCCAGAAGCCTTCAAAAAGTCAACATAATAGAAGAGGCTGATGCCAAAAAAGAAATTACAGGAACAGATGTCATGTTCTCAAAACAAGAAATCAAAATAAAAGATTCTCAAGTTTAATTGTTATTGCTGTAATAAACTAGGACATAAGGCAGCAGAATGTCGACAAGAATTTCCACGTTTCTTATTTATTATGCTCTGCATTAGATCTTTTATCAGATCAATGAACTTTACTGGCATTAGGTTGTCCAAACTGTTAAACCAATGATATGTCATCAAGCAATCTATGCTTGAATTATGATTGGGAAAATTTTTATCTTCTTAACTGCTCCAAAATTTCACATTTAAACATTTCTTTAGGTATTTTTTAACTTTATAAAAAATACAAATTAGTAAACTTTTCTGACGTTATGTTCACCTTCCTTGTAATAATATTTTTATTACAGGTTGGTCCACTACTGTCTTGAAAAAGGCACTACAGAGAAGTGAAAGATTAGAAAAGGTTCGATTCTGTGTCATTTGAAATAATCAGAATTTTCTAACTTGAAAATTGTTGATCAGCCTTACCCAAACTACATTCAACAGTTATAAATATCATTGCCCTCCCCTCTCCCAAAAAGATCCAGTTTCCGTACGCAGTAACAATTACGATTTAACCCAGATATCAGAAAATTTAGATAATTGAGACAATTATGAATAAAAGTTATGATTAAGTTACATCATGCTTACATGATTATCAAACATTGCTTTGACTATTCTTTCAATTGAAAATCAGAATTTAACCAAACAAAAGTAGTTTCTTTTATAGCTTTAAAAATTATCTTACCTGCACTAAACTCTTTTTAATGAGTTGCAGTTCTTTTTTTAATGGTCAACTTCATTCTTTTTGTGTTTCCTCTCTTGTGATATAATTAGTCTTTTAAATTTTTAAAAATATTTATTTCAACTTGTCATTTTATTAATCATATTTACACCGTCAGCTTTAAAATACCACAACCATAAACAACCAAGTGAATAACGGAATATCATTAGCAGCAAATGATTTTATTGATTAATCATCTTTGGAAGCATTTCAAGCCTCTTAGTGAAAACTATACAATAACTATCTGAATGGATAGTTCAAACTACTCATTTTAATTCATAATTGAAAATAAAAGGTCTGCTTGGTTGATACAGACCTTGATTATAATTCAGGTTTATCGTGTTTTCAATTTCTTGTGTATAATCCTCTTTAAAATCATAGTGAATTAAAAGCTATCTTTTACTATGAAACATTTTTAATGATTAAATGTATTTTATGTTTGATTTTATAAAGAAGAGATCAGCTGTTGTAGGAGTGAAAATGGAATGAATAAATCATCAGTCTCAATAGCAACAGTCAAATAACAACATTTATACTTCAACTCCTAATAAGTAACAACTAACAAAAGCATCCAATTCAGCATCTCTGTTTCCAGCTTCAAGTTCAAATGGTAAATTCAGAAAAACTTTTTTTCAATTCTGACTCCAGTATACTAAATAGAAATTCTGTTTTGCCCAAAATGGACCGGTCCTTGTGAAGCTCTGCCAAGATTAAATGAATGAAAAAGCATTTATAATATATGTGGCAAAAAGAAAAGCTTTTAATAAACAAAAGAACTGATAAAACTATTAGAAACACTTGTGAAATACAAAAATCAGGCAACAATATACAAGTAAAGGTATTTTTCTCTTACGATAAAAAGACAATAAATAAATAAATAAATAAATAAATAAATAAATAAATAAAGTCACTATAAAGCAGTAAACTAATAAAAAACATAAATTGATTCCCTTTAATCTGTAGATTCTGAAATCTTGATAAAATGCCCAGAAGTGAATTCCAATGACAATATCTTCAAAATAAATCAGAATT
Organism: Thereuonema tuberculata; assembly: GCA_023159025.1. Lineage (NCBI taxonomy): Eukaryota > Metazoa > Arthropoda > Chilopoda > Scutigeromorpha > Scutigeridae > Thereuonema > Thereuonema tuberculata. Next base: position 14,167,104 of record JAFIDM010005346.1, read on the forward strand.
TTCTTATTTTAAAAGACTAACCGTTCTTTGTGGTTCTTTCTTTCATTTTTTTTTAAAAAAAAATCATCTCTCAAATTTTGTTATTTTTAATATTTTAATATGCTATTAAAATACTTACCTCTTAAATGAATATTATTAATGTTTTCTCTTTCTTATTGAGAGAAGAAAAAACAGCAAAGCTAATTCTTATACAGTAGTAAAAAAAAAGCCAGTAAAAATGAAATCATCAGAAACAATTCCTCCGTCTCGCTGATCCCATTACCTTAAGACTGATGCTAGGTCTCTTGTAAAAGCCACTTTTGAATTTCTGTGAAGAAACCTGTGGGAGATGGGTGGCAGATGAGTGAAAGCATTATTCATTGGCCTTAAAACTAATTGTAAACGATCTTCAACTTCATTTTGATAAAAAGCGCCGACTTTTTCTAATGACACAATGTAAGATTCCTTATCAAAGTTTTAAACTTAAATTCTGTGATAAAAAACAAAACAAAACATGTAACTCCCTCCTTGTGTAATTTGTATTTCCTTACTTTCAATAACATGTGGTAGTGAATGCATAATTTCAAGTATTTTAGAAAGAAAAATAATTGATAAGATTAAGATGACTGGACAAAACAAAAAATGAGCTACAACAATCAAAGCTTAATTAAGAGATGAATTCAAGAAAATTTATTCAAGATGGATTAAAAAAGAGAAAGAAAAAAAGAAAAAAACCTCTGCAATAATCTATATAATAATCTATAAATAAGTGTTTATTTGTGTTGAAACAACATCACCATTTCTCAATGTATCTTTACCAAATTTGGCGCTGAAGTTCACATGCATCCCAGAACAATGCAGTGGGGGAGCAAACATTCTTGAAGGGTACGCAGTTCTCTGAAACCTCTTTAGGTGGAAACAGGAAATTTGATATGAGTGTTTTCTGTCAAAATCTAAAGTATATGTGTCTAATGAATTTCCGATATTAGGATCCTAAAGGATGTAAACGGGAGGGCAAACATTCTTCAAGGGTATGCATATCTCTGAAACCACTTGATTTGCAAACATGAAATTTCATGTGAGTGTTCTTGCCAAAATCTAAAGTACATGCGTTCGATGAATTTTCAATATTCGGATCTTAAGGGGTGTAAAAGGGGGGGGGAACTTTCCTAGATGGAATGCATATCTCCAAAACCACTAGAGTTGTAAACGTGAAATTTTATATGAGTGTTCATTGTCAAAATCTAAAATATACATATTCAACAAATTTTCAATATTCATATCCTAAGGGGTGTAAACAGGAGGGCAAACATTTTTCAAGGGTATGTGTATCTCCGAAACCGCTTGAACTGCAAATAGGAAATTTTATACGATTGTTCTTTGTCAAAATCTAAAGTATACATATTTGACGAATTTCCGATATTCAGATCCTAAGGGGTGTAAATCCGTAGGGGTTTCTTTCTTGCAGGGGATGTGTATCTCCGAAACCGCTTGAACTGCAAACATAAAATTGGACACGACTGTTCTTAATTCTAAGTTTCAGTTTTTAATATATATTATTTCAATATCTCATTGGAGGCAGAACCCTCAACTAAAATATTTAGCAGAAGAATTGTTCCATAAGAGGAAGTTTAAATTATAACCTAAAAACTAATTAAAAAAACACAGAAAAGAAAGACACATCCATGTCAGCAATGGAATTGGAATGCAGGTTCAGCCTCCTGACAGCCTTGTAAATGAATAAGTTTCCTATAATCTACATAGGATGATTTGATAAACTATAAGCAGTTAATGAATAGCTTTTTGAGCATTATTTGTTTATTTCATTAGGTACCTATTTCAGTTTATGCAATATTTAATGACACAAAAGCAACATAAAGTAAATTGTATCAGGAACAAGATATTAAATGAAGAACAAGTCATGAAAATAGCGAACAACGAACAGAAATGCACAAAGACAGACGAACATTCCAATCAGATTGAGGTAATTCACCATCTTCACTATTCAACTAAGCCTGAATTGCTTTGAGTTTATCAAGAGATGAGAAAACCATGTTTACTCACAGAAAAACAACAAACTTAGACCAATTAATGCCACATTGAGAAGTTTGAAAAGATGGATGGCAGAAATAAAACCATTACCAAATCAGAAAATTTAAGCCAATTATTTTTAAAATTATGCCAAAATGGAAGAAAAAAAGGATATTTCTTATAAATTTTCCAGCAAAACAAAACCCTTTCTTACCATTTTATTCACCCTGACTAATAGCTCTCTTTTAAAGTATTAGGATTCCTTTACTGTTTATCTAATGAACAAAACATTTATTAGAAGATCTCTTACTTGATTAAAAGTGAGATGGAAATCACTGAGCATTCAGTTCTAATCCAATTCCTTAGTGTTGCTATCAATATAATTTTATAAAAGAAAGTTAAACTGGCAGAAATTTATAACAAACTGAGTGAGAATTCAAAGAGATATAATAACTAAGAACTGGAATGAAGCAATCAAGAGACAAAATAGTTGAATTGATTCTAAATAAAATATCAAAGACAAGCAAAAATCTGTATTTTATTTTCTGATATGAATGAAAAACAATTCTATGCTAAAAATTGTCTACAAACAAACAATAATAATTCAAACTTTGCATTTCAATGTAGACTTTTGACTCTGTTAGTCCAATGGACACAGATAATATTCTATAACAGAACAAAAAATTCAAATCCATGAAATATATAACATTGAATAAAAAGACAAAAGCAAACTTCCTCTAAATGTTAACTAAATGCCGACCATTAGCAGCATAAATTAATAGACAGAAGGAAATTTGTTTCCATTGTGGAAAAGGACGCCTTTTGAACTAGTTTTACAGGAGTCAATGATGAGTTGCTGTTCTGTTGTTTTATTGTTAAGAGCATTCATCATAGAGCAAATTTTATGACAATAAACTAAATCGTTTTCTTGCAAATAAAAGGTTTTAAACTCTTTTAAACCCAAAGATAACCAAGAAAAAGAAAAAACAAAAAAAAAAACGGTTATATTTATTCCTCATATCAACTCCAAAAACGATATTTTGCAGACATCCTATAGTTCTGCTTATTTAGGCTAAATAACAACTTCATAAATTGAACATGATTTGAATAAACAGAATTCACAATGGAGACAGTGATCCCTCAATGACTAAAAGCAAGAAATTAAAACAAGTACAAAATGTGGAATCCAAATCCTTGGGTAGCACAAAATAATCCTCAGGCTACCATAAAAGGTATTTGACCACAAAAAAAGGAAAAATAAATAAATAAATAAATAAATAAATAAATAACAAACCCTCTAATAGGTAAAAAAAAAGCAATTAAGCAAAAAAGCAATTCTTGCTTTTAGTCATTGAGGGGTCACTGTCTCCATCATGAATTGCCAATTTTTCCCCTCATACACTTTTTGAGTCTTGCACTGGCTTATTAGCTCTGGCTGAGGAGAGCCCAACAAAAGAGCCGTCCCAGAGTATCAGCTCGATTCAAAACGGTATTCTTTTTTGAATTTGAATAAACAATTCATTAATAATCTACAAGCAATGTACCACTGGCATATTATAGAAAACAAAGAATTCTGACAATATCATATAAAATTATATTGTATTTCATGCAAGTTCTTCTTCCTTCCCTCACATATTATCTTGAAAAAAAGATAAGATGTTACTATTAATAACAACCCTTTTCTTTGTTTATACAGGGAAAGCTTTGTATAACACATGCTTCCATCAATTATCTACTACATTCATTATTAATATGTTCTGTCCATTTAGATGCCTTTGCTTTATTATATCAAAAGGCCCTTGAGGGTAATGACATTCGGATGGGTTTGAATATCTCAGGGAGCAATTATGCTTTTAATAAACAAACTTCAAGGATCAGTACCAGGGGTAACAAACTTGAGACAGATTTATATGTTGTTAATCCATGGCCACATCATTAACAATTCAATGCATTTGGAATATAAGGTCAAATATTGCAATACAAGCATTCAGCTATAATACATGTCTGCAGAAGAGTTGAAAGTATGATTTTTTCAAGTTATAATCTATTGGTTATCTCCGCAAATGTGGATGCATATTACTGCAGTCATACCATGAAACTTAAGCTCTCAAGTAGTTCTTCATTGCTTACATCATCTAAATCTTGGTGCAAGAAGATGCCTTTTGAAGATTTCAAAGTAATGAGCTTTGTTGCTTGTAAAGGTGGTAATTCGAGCTGCCCAGATCACAGTTTCTTACTAGATTTAATCATGAATGTCACAATAAATAAAGCCTTGGATATTAAGAAAGGAGACAAGCTTGATAATAGTTTATCAGTTAACAAGTGCAAGAGTAAAGTACATAGATGTACTGGTTGATTAAGAAGGCTGGACAATGGTGTACAATTGCTTCCCCATGTTGGAAAATGTAAGGGATCCATAGAAAATGGAAACAATTCTGAATTCTTGGGAGTTTAAGAGCTGACTAACTGACCGGGTATGCAATTGTTCTCTATACACCAAAACTGTCAAAGAGATGATATACAGTGGTGGACAAGACATCTGGCTAAGCCAAGGATAGTAGTCTGCAGTTCTATATCAATAACACTAGCATCCAACCTAATGTTCATATTGAAAGGAGAAAATGAATAAGAGAAAGAAAAGAAAAACAACATACTACAGCAGACTCTTGTGCAGAAATATTATGACTTGCAACATGGCCAATTTATTACTGGAATGCAATATCAACTATACGGTAATAACGTAAATGTATTTCATAATTTCTATAATATTTCTAAGTAATATTTTTACATAGACATCCAGTCGACATACTCCTTCTAATATCTTCTAAAAATACAATACAGTAGAGCCCTGATTATCCGCGAGTGCCGCAAAAAAAGTTTTTAATTACAAACCTCAGAAAAAAAAAAAATTTAATCCAAGCCAACAAAAGGGAAAGTACAATACTACAGTGCGAAGGTCGAAAATTACTGACAGGTTTATTGTGCATCGTAATCCTATAGGTCTTCTCGGAATTTGTGAATGAGTGGCAGGCTCTTGCTCTGCTGTACTGTACATATTTTAAAAGTTTTGCATATTATGTTTTTTGTATAATAAAACATAGTTTTTATGCTGAAATATTTTTTTTCGTGTTTACACACCATGTTTAGTCTTTTTTTGGGTTATCCGCGATTTTTACTATCCGCGGTACCCTTGCCACCCAATTCTGCGGATAATCGGGTTCTACTGTATTTCCTTTCCTTAAACAGGAAACTTCACCAGGTTCTGAGGACAGGAAAAAACTTTTCCTTTTCCTCTTAGAATTCGTTAAAAAAACTATACAGTAAAGAGTTTTTTATTACATCACTTTTGTAAACAATTAAATTTTAGTAATAGCATATTTTACATAACATCATTTTTACAAACAGTTAAAATTTAGCAAAAGACAAAAATCCCTTAATATTAGTAATAATTAATGATATTTTATCTTCTATTACTAATAATTTTACAAAAATGTTCATATTCAATTTCGCTATTATACATGATTCAATCATGGCTTTCTCCTCTTGCCTCTGTAAAAGAAAATGATGTCCTAAAAAGCTCTTACTGTATAGTTTTTTAACGAATTATATGAGCAAAAGGAAAAGTTTTTTTCCTGTCCTCAGAACACGATGAAGTTTCCTGTTTAAGGAAAGGATATATTGTATTTTCAAAAGGTATTGAAGGAGTCAATGGTCGAATGGATGTCTATATAATATAAATGTATCTTGGGGGAAACAAAAAATGTCTCTTTTTGTGGCATTTATCGTTGCTATTTCCCAATCTTGCTTGATTGGTTCATTACTTCATTAATTGACTGCCAGTAATTTCTTAAATATAGATACATATGATAAATATAGCACAATAAACACTGTCAAATCACTATTAGCCCTTTTCACCACAATGAACTATCCCACTGCCTCCTAGCTGAATCTTTCAACATCATTTGGCTTAAGGCCTGCAATCCTCTCACCTGAGGGAATCACTACTGCTAAACCCCCATAATTCCTTTACTTACCCCCCCCCCCCCTTTGTTGTCCTAAGTGTTTCTGTCCTCCCTGAAGATGGAATAATTACAATAATCCAAAAGGATGGGATTATTCCCATCCTTTTAATCCTGTTTATTTCTATCAAGTAAGTGTGTTTTAATTCCATATACATACGTTCTCATTCATTTACTTTCAAATTAGACTAGGTTACTTAGTTCATGTAGAAAAAAAGAAGAAGAAGCAGATAATACTGACTCTCAATTAGAGCAACTTAAAAATTACTGGCAGTGTAGCTGTGTCTTTTCTTTTTTTTTAAATTTATTCCATTCAAAATTTTGGTTCAAATAAGTTTTCAACTAACTGAACTTCAATAAACGTCCCATATTTCTTCTTCAAACTTTTTCTATTGTAAAGTAAAGTGGAAGATGTTTAATAACTGAACTTCAATTCATGGAGAACTGTCAGTGAAGACATAGATAACAATGAGATTCTCTGACTTTGTAAAGGAAAAGCTGAACACAGGGAAGACTTAGGAGACAACTGTTTCAAATCAAGTTTTGATGCTACAATCTAAAATATAAGACCTAATTCTGAAAAGGAACTGAGCTGAGAAATTATTTCATTCCTGACTTATTTACTTTCTTCTGATGCAATTGTGAGCCAAAATTACATCCCATCATGTTGTCCCTCAAGCAATTGTTACTTTTTACTTAGCATTTAAAGAACTAGCTCATGTAATTCTTTATTTTTAAATAATATAAAAAAAAAAAAAAATGGTTAAAAAAATAGTTGAATATTAAAACTAAGAACAATTTTGGATATTTCTCACATAGTTTCTTATACCTTTAAAAAAAAAACTTTCAAAAATCCATTTTCTGTCAATTTTTAACGTCTTCTTTTTAATCTTAAAAAAAAAAATAAAAATGAAATTTATGCCTAAATAAGCTTAAAAGTTAAGGCTTGGACAGAAATCAAAGATTCCAATAGAAATCAATTCAAGTGGTTTCTTTTTTTTATCTTTTGCTTTAATTTGATTTGCTCATATCACATGGATTGTTTTTTGAATCGCATTTTAAGAAAATAAGTATCAGTTAAGATTATAATAGGATTTGTTGATATAATATTTAATAGAAACAGAATTTCTTATGTGGCTGTATTTGATCTTTCTATTGAGTTACAGACCAATAGGTTTGTTTTTTATCTCAATGTTCCTAGATGCCTTGTTAATGATAGATACATTGGAGTAACTACTTAAAGGAAATGAAATGATGTTTCAGCTAATAAGCAAACAGATGATTTCATATCATTGAATATTGTTAACTTATTTTGATTCTGATTTATTACTTAACGCTTGAAATAATATTGTCTTGATAAAAAAGATTGCATTTTGTTTTTGGTTGTCTAAGATGAATAAAAAGGATTATTAATGAAAGATTAAATTGATTGTAAGTAAAGTAGGATTACTATTAGCTAGTGTGAATTTATTATATGATAATAGGAAGAAAGAAGAAAGAAATGCAGTCATTTTATTTTTAAAAATGTCCATATACAGTTTTAAATTATATGTAGTCTATGTACAAAATGACATTTAGTGCATCTAGAAAAGCAATATGGTAGTAAATAAATGGAACATTTTTATACTCTTGAAAACCATATCTACCGAGCGATTCATAAAGTACTGGAAAGTACTGGTGGTTTTCACCACCCCATATATCTTTTAAACTACTGCTCATAAAAATCTGAAACTTTTTATATAAACTCATCAAACATATAAGAGTTACATTTTGAGGTTATTATTTATTCATTATTATTGAAATTCATTTTATTTGCATTAAAACACCCCCAATATATTGTATATTTAAATAACTGTTGTGATGCTGTTAAAACTCTAAAAGTCTGATCCAATATTCAAATGATACAGAAACCTAATTAGGAAAATTTAATCTAAACACTTTTGGCATTAATTCCTTTGTTTAACTTAAAAAAAAAAAAAAAAAAAACTGCATTTTTTTGAAAATGCATCCCAAATGACTTTTTTGGGAGACTGTCGAATAATTTTTTTGGATAATAATTTCGATATATTGGGAGTGTTTGAATGCAAATAAAATGAATTTCAATAATAATGAATAAATAATAACATGAAAATATAACTCTTATATGTTTGACGATTTTATATAAAAAGTTTCAGATTTTTGTGAGCAGTAGTTTAAAAGATATGGGGCGGTGAAAACCACCAGTACTTTCCAGTACTTTATGAATCAGCCAGAATATTGATATTTTATTAGTTATTAAGATATTCCTTAACTTACTTTCTTGAAATAATAATTAAAACAGGACGATTATTTATTTTCATAACTAGTTTAGAGCTGAGTAAGATCATGATCATCATTATCAACCGTTTTCAATCCACTGCAGGATGAAGGTATTTGGTTTTTTTTTCTCCAGATCTTTCTTCAAAAGCTTTCCAACTAAATCCAACAAAACTGTTAAATTTCAGCCAACCCTCTACCTTGTAGACACTTTCTTAGTTTCCTTTCATTTCTCAGAATCCACTTTAGAATTTCTGTTGACAATATATTATCATTACACGTTCACCAGAGCAACATTCCACTGGAGCTTCTATAGAGTGATAATGATGTTTTGCTCTCTCACCCATACATTTCTTTTGTGGTCTCATCGTATTATTTCTAACATGCAGTTTTCCATGCTTCTTTGAGTTGCCTGCAGTTTTTGAATTACTTTCTTAGTTGATGTCCTTGTCTCCTGTTCCATTTGTTAGAACTGGTAGTATACAGGATGGGCATAAAAGAATGGTGGGGTTTCAAAGTCATGTAACATCGTTCGTGTTCAGTGATGAATTGTATACAGATAATGCATACAGATGATCAAGTTTTTGTTTATGCCTATTTGGTGGCAATGACTCCGAAATAGGCAACTGAGAAGCGGAAAAGTGAATAGGCGCAATATCTGGAACCACCACCTGCAGTAATTGAGTGATTCCTCTAGATCAACATCTTTCGTGCTGCATGTATAGGCCTTTTTTCTTGAAGCCTCAATAACTAGTTCTACATACTAGGACATGTTGGAAAACTGGTTGTTTCAATCTTGGACAGTCCAACAGAACAGCACTCCCCTGATTTCCATCATGATGTGCAATGCCTCTTCAACTGTGTTCTTCCAGAGTGCTCGATTGAATGTGCTACAGATGTGGACAACCACCTCCTGCAGTGGCCACCAACATCCCCAGACCTAACAACCATGTGATTTCTTCTGTGAAAGACATGTACATGCTCCCTTTGCCCAGATCCATCAGTGATATCAAGGAACGGATCACCCGTCACACCAGAAATGCTTCATCAAGTCTGTCAGCAATTAGACACTTCCCATTGAGAGCTGTCATGACTGTATTAATTAACCAACACAGAAAATACAAGTCTTTGAAATATCACCATTCTTTTATGCTCATCTTGTTTCTCTTTAAGCAAAGTGGCATTGATCCTTTCAATATTTTAGCCAAAGGCATTTAGGGAGATTTTATGATTAATTTCCAGCCTAAATACTTTTAATTCCTACTAATTCGTTGTCTAACATATACATAGCTGCTAACTTCCTCCAATTCATTGTTACTAATTGGTTGCCTATTAATTCATTACCATAATTTTTATTTTGACAAAACAATAAAAAGCAACAGAAATAAAGGAATCACTCATCTGTTTTTAGATTTTTCAATACCGGGAATCCAGAACAGCTATTTCAGGATTCACAACCTTCATCAGCTGGATTCGCCCAGTATCTTACAGTCAGTGATTCCAAGAAACATTTAAAGATAACAAAAGTCAAGAAGAAAATGGCCCTTAATATTAACAGGGGTGTTTGTGGGACCCCAAAAAATCCCCTGAAACTTTTACGGACTTACTACCGACATTTTGGAGTTTCGAGAAGGGGGGGGGGAGGAGAAATGAAACATTACAATTATGAAGTATTGAATGACCTAATTATAAAAGTTCAATGAATTACTTTTTTTGCAAAATTAATAACCATAAATTTTCAAACATATAAACTACTACATTTTATGTAAATATTTTAAATTATCTGATCGCACATCTGGTCGAACGAAGTCTCTCCCTTTTTTTTCTGCCGCGCCTACTTGCCGAAAAGAATCCAGAAGAGAATGTCCGAGAACCGGGGGAATGAGTCATAACTCGCACTAAGGAAAGAATAAAAAAAGAAGTTTTTTCCCCCTTTTCACGCATTATCACTGCCTTTGGAGAAAGAAAGGAAAAGTTTTCACCACACACACTGACCTTGCGTTTTCTGCTTTCAAAGCAAACAAAATTACCCAGATCAAAATAAATAATTCATTATTATTCCTACTTCCTTTTGAACGACGATCCCCGGAATTTCCGGGTAACGAAGTTCAAAATCCCCGGAATTCCGGGGTTTCCCCGGAGCACAAACACCCCTGTATTAAAAAACAACAATTAAAAATTTAGTATAAAAAAGGGCAGAAATTTAATCTCCGCTAGCCTTCGCTTAGCTTAGGATGGATTAAATTACAAAAAAAAAAAAAAATACATTCAACAGCAAGTTTAACGTGCAAAAATAATAATGACAATACAATAAAAAATGTATTACTCACTGTAAGATACTGGGCGAATCCAGCTGATGAAGGTTATGAAACCTGAAACAGCTGTTCGGGATTCCCAGTATTGATAAATCTAAAAACAGATCGGTGATTCCTTTATTTATGTGCAAGTTTGCTTTTTATTGTATTGTCATTATTACTTTCGCACGTTAAACTTGTTGTTGAATAAGTTTTATTTTCTTTGAGTTTAAATTTAATCCAACTTTTAAGTTTTCATTAGCAAGTTCTTATATTATCAATTGCAATTCCATAGTATCTTTAGCTAGAACAAGCGTATCATCTGCAAACCGAAGATAGTTTAAATAGCTATCAATAATATTACCAATAAAACTGACACCTCTTTTTCCCCAGTCGAATTTTTTTTAACACTTCCTGAAGTTGCTATATATAAAAGTTTAGGAGAGATAGTATCTCCCTGTCTGGCACCTTTTCTTATCCTGATTTTTTTCTGTATCTTTGTGCAAATGAATTATTATCATTATTATACATTATGTTTAATACAATATATTACTTTTACTCACTCATTTAATGAATGTAAAAATTCCTATAAAGTTAGATTTGCTTCAAAATTAATTTTCTTCAGATTAAAAATGAATCACTTGTGATTTTCTAAATTTTCCTGGGAAACAGCAAATGAAACGTCATTTCCATTGCAATGTTACTGCCAGGTAGAAGTAGTCAAAAAACAGGCAAAAGTGATGACCAAAGCAGACAAAACAGTACTGAGAAGATGTGGAAGAGGTTTTCAGAATGGTAACTGCCAATGCTCAGGATAAGCAACTTATGGTGTACTCGCTGCAATCTGAGCCAAAATTTCAGAATTGGACCCGTTACATCTAACCAAAAATGAATAAATAAATAACTTTTTTATTTTTCATAAACTTGGAGTCTTAGCATTGGTTGATTCTATAACTACACTGTTTCCATCTGAAAAGGCAAAAACAAAATAGACTAATGTTAAGCACAGTGTTTTAAATAGGTTCCTTCTCCCCAGTTACGACTGGAAATAGACAAGATGATAACATACAGCAAAAATAAGCATTTTTTTCTCCTTACAATCAAAATACGTTATTTCAATTTGTTTAGAAATAGATTGATGCTGTAGGTAATGCTCCCTGAATGTTTGGAAGCAGAGATTATTAACGTCATCATTTGTATTTTTGTGACATAAATGATTAATGATAGACATCTTAGGAAACATTTCCATCAGGTGCTATCTATGAACGTTGAGACTGTTAGAGGTAATGAAACAAAAAGAAGCCATAAAACATCACTAGGTCAATAATGCATCACAGTCCATCTTTACTCTTTGCACAAGTGATTCGTTCCATTTTGAAAACTTATAAAAAATGTTTTATAGTAAATAATTCAGTAACATAATTATGAAGACTGTCTTTGCAAAGTACAAAAGTATACCTTATCAATTGCTTCAATAAACAGAGGAAACAATACTTTGTACATTGGGAAGATAAACTCTGTGATTCTATCACTGAACATTTGCTGTAAAACAAATTTAATTTCAGGGGAATTTAAAAAAAAAAAAAAGGCCTAAACTTTCTACAATAAAAAAGAAATCGATAAGTAAATGTTGATGGTTCTTCTAATTCAGTACAGGAGGAAATTAGTAGCAGAAATTCATGTCAAATAATAATTATATAAATAAGGATTATTAAAATCCTTATCCCAAAAATTATAGAATTAACTCTTAAAACTTATTGACTAGCTTGTGATTATCAAATACATAGATGATACCATTCATCAAAAAAAGCAAAATACAAACTTACTATATGTTTTCTTGGATTCTGGAATAGAAGGAACAAAATTATAGAATAAAATAAATAAGACATTAACAAAATTTATAAATCCAGACTAGGGTAATTTTGGCTGCACAATAACTCCTTCTTTGAAATTAATGATGTTATATTTAAATAAATAATGCAGAAGAAACTTAGCAGCAGTTGTAGTGGTCCTCTCACCGTGTATTAAGGGGAATGTTCTCAAAAGGATAGTTAAAAAAGTTAAGTTAAAGTCCCCCTATCTGCAGGCCTGAACAGGCCTATTGGGGCGCAGGAGGTCAGGCTCCAGCGATTCGTAACCAACGGGACGAAGTTGAGGTCGGGTGGTCAGCCCGACACCCGCCCGCCTTTAACTCCCGGGAAAGAAACCCGGTACTCATTTTATAAAGGGCTGGGTTGACCCTAGGACCCGTTTGGAGATGAAAGGAGCATGGAAAAATCCCCGCCCTCCGCCGAGGCCGGGAATCGATCCCGCCACCTCCAACCCGCAGCCAATCGCCCTGACCACTTGACTACCGGGCCCACCTCTCAAAAGGATATGTACGTGAACAAGTATGAAAAAAAATAAATTTGAATGTCATTCCTAATAATGACCACTGCAACAGAACTCGCAGTTCATCAGTCCAATGAAAGTAATGTAATCAAATAACAATAAGAGAGGAGGAATCATAAGATCTCTCTCATTAGCTCTTTTTAACAAAACATAAATTTGTTTTCATAAATTTTATACAAATGAAGGCTATTCTGCTTTAAATGATTGGCATTTCCCCAAAATAGGCTACGTTCACTTAACAAAATAACGTCTTCATTGATAGGCTTTGTAGAGATGGTTCCACCTATCAAAATAGGGAGATAATAAATGACAAAAAGTGAAGTAATCTGGTAGATTTTCAAAGTACTTAAAATTACCCAATCAAATTTTTATAAAAATAGTTCCCTCCCCCCTCAGCCCAGAAGAATAATAAATCTAGGAATTCTTAAAATACCGGGTGATCCAAATTAAACAGGAGGTGTTTAGACCTCTCTATAGGAAAACGTACTGGGCGAATCTCAACCAAATTTTGTACATACTGTCCTTAATATGCAGATTCGATTTCTGAAGGGAAAAAAAATAGTTCAAATTTCAACTGCTAAGGGTGAAATGTGGTGCTGCCGTCCCTGTAATTTGCATATTGCGATATAATCTAACAACTTCTGCTTAAAAAAGGAGTCACAAAGCATTTTTCACAAATCCATGACTAGTGCAGACACATGAAACTCCGGATTGCGTGTTACTTGTTAAACTCTTCTATCAACAAAACAGCAATGCTCCTGCTGCACTTAAGGCATTTCAGCAGTTAAAAAGGCAGTTAGAAGGCCTTGGCAAATATTGTGGAGTTATGAGGCTTATTTCCATTTGAATAGTGCTGTAAACACTGATAACTGCCGTATTTAGTCTGACAGTAATCTACACATTCATCATCAAATTCCATTGCATTCACCAAAGGTAACAGTTGGGAGTGAAACTGGTCCCTACTTCTTGCCGATGGAGCTTCATAATTCCATCACTTCAACAGAGGAATTGTGTTGATACCACAATCTTCATGCAAGATGGTGCACCCCTCTCATAACTTTACTTGTGAAAGCCTTAAGGCCGCTTTACATGTACCATTTCACAGGCAATAAGCTGGCCATCAGCGCAAGCACATTGATGAGATGGCAAGCACATTGCTCGACTTAGAGCTTGTTCTGAAACGCGCCATCTCTCAGGCCATCGGATGGCTCACCATCTGAATTGCAGAACTTGAAGTCCAATCGATTTGTATCTATTTATTCGAAATTACTGATTAGAAAAATGATATGCACATACGGAGGTCATCTTTTTCTTATGTTTTCGTGAGTTCTTTCAGAAAACGTTACATTATTAATCAAAATCATTACAGAATTTCGGCCTGAAAATTTGAATCGACGAGCGATTGGAATCTCGAAAACATATCGTGGGATGGTCGAGATTTAACGAGAAATATTGAAACTGAAAACAAAAAGAAATACAAAAAGATGAAAAAAAAAAAATTTCCTATTTTAATTAATTAAAAACATTCTTTTGCCTATTTGATGCATTGAATAAATGATTTTTATATAAATCAATGCTATTTTTTTCGTAAATAAAACGTAGGCATGATGACAATTGAGAAGTGTAAATTTTCAGTGTGATGGAAGGCGATATGGCATGTTTAAGATAAGAGTGTTTTAAGCTTACTTTTCACTGGCAATGATTTCACTACCCTGACATTGCCTGTGTTATGGCCTGTTGAAATGGTACATGTAAAGTGGCCTTTACTAAGGCGAAAATTTTCAGACGACAGAGTAATTAACTGATCATTTCCCATGGCATGGCCGCCCCTATCACCATATATGAACCCTGTGATTCTGCTTTGGGACTACTTAAAGAGCCTCGTTTATCAAGGCAATGTTCCGAACTTAGCCGAGTTAAAATACAGGATTTCGCAACATGTTTCATAACTCCGAGTGTGTTGTGCAGCAAATGCAATTTGTAGAGCAAGGCCATGGAGGGCATATGGAGCGGTATCTGTGATGTTAGTGATTGCAATAAAGTTATTGCACGTTTAACTCTTTTTTTTTTTGCAGATTGTTGTTAGATAAGTTAGGCAATATGCAAATTACGGGGACAGCAGCACCACAAGTCACCCTTAGCGGCCGAAATTTGAACTATTTTTTTTTTCCTTCAGAATCGAAACCGCATCCTCAGGACAGTATGTCTACGGAATTTGGTTGTCCAGTAGTATTCCTATAGAGAGATTGAAACTTTTAATTTGGATTCACTAGTAAATTAAGAATTGTTATGCATCATCACAATCTATATCCTGGGACAGTTGGTTCTTAGAAACATTTCATTTAATCAAAATTTAGGAATATAAAAATTTAAAGAATTTTTTTTTTATCTGTTATATATATAAAAAAAAGAAAAACTTTAAAACAAGTGACCATTGTTATTTCCTAAAAGAATAACAACAAAACAAATACTGCAAAGATCAGGATTAACTTTCATTTGCAAAATTAAAAGTTACATAAAATAGAACCAATCAACTGAAGAAGAGCAAATGAACAAACATCAATGCAGTAATTTACAATTGTTTAAATGTTTCAGAAAAATACAAGGAATGCACTTTAATAGATCTCTAGTTTAAAGCTGATTTTAAGTCCACTGCCTATTGTACATAGAATGTTGCATTTGTATTAAATGTATTCTAATATAAAATGACTATGCATTGTATTCTTCATGGGAATTCATCATTAATTTCACAAAAGAAAACAATTCTTTTTTTCAACAATAATAAAATGGGTCCGAAGATTCTGCTTCAATGCTCAAAATAAAATCCTTTAAATGGTTCCATTTAATTCCTATTAAGCTTCAAACAATTCAAGTAAAGTACAAAGGAAAGAATCCAATCTGAACTTACTTGACCATATCGTGACGTTTGTCCTTCTCTTGACTCCCAGGGTCCATCACTCGTGGGTTCAAAGGGGTTATAAGCATCCTGACCACCCGTTCCACCACTTCCACCTCCACTGCTGCCATTGTAATAGGA
>JAFIDM010005346.1:14183159-14257192 GCA_023159025.1 Thereuonema tuberculata
GATTGGTTTAATGGGAACTACAATTGCTTATAATCTTTAAATGTAATGAATGCTTACAAAAATAATAACATTAACCTTTCAAATATTATCTAAAAATCAACACTATCGTAAAATGAAATGCAGAGAAACTACTTTCAAAGTAAATTTCTATTCTTCCTTTTTTTTTCAATACCAGTAGATTCAGGTGCAGCTTCATTATAGATTCTTACCAACAAAATCAAGGTATCTCCTTCAAGTGGCTGTTATCAGCAACAACTTAAAAAGAATTATCTACTGAGATTACTCAGAAATGAACATATTTAATTACATTTTTTGTAGAAGATCCTTCAAGTGAGCCACCTATTAAATTGGAAAGGTATTTGTCCACTTACTTAAGCCTACAAATCAATAACTGAATTATCTGGCAATACTTTTACTTGTTATAACCTCAGAGGGTTCTTTCATCCCAATCCCACTAAGGAGGAAAATGGGAGAAAAACAAATTAATTTGGATATCTATGAATGTTTCACTTATAATTGTTTACTGACAAGTCCTGTGTTAAGACTGGAAAATGACTGAAGACAAAAAGATTGAGTTACTTTCAATCAATATAATGTAAGAAAGAAGGTACAAAAAAATAGAGATCAGTGCTGATATATCTTCCCTCCCCACTTAACTAAATGTAGTTTTCAGTTGAGGTCAGTGTGAAACTTGCTAGTTTTTAGCCTCAATACCTATTTTACATAAGAGCTTGGATTCAGAGGAAAAGGAATGGGAGAAAATCCCAACTAGCTCTTCTTACTCACATTCCATTGGGTCAATATGACTAATTAGACATTATTATGTCTAATTAAAAATCACACACACACATGCATAGCATTTTAAAATGGGAAGGGTTAAGATGTTTGTTCAACTCAAAAGAAAATGTTGTGCATTGTATCCCTTTCTGGGATAGGGACTATAACCCCTATCAACCCCCACTCAGTATATCAATGTATGCACAAAAGGATTCCAAATTCCCATTCGATTAATAACAAGTATAACAATAATGCAGAAAAACAATAAAAACCATATTTTTTCAGTTGAATACATTGGCTTTTTTTGTTATTATTGTTTTGTTTTAATGTAAAATAAAGCCACATGTAACAAAATTTCATTTTCAGCCTCTTGTAGTAAATAATTTTTGAATTTTTTTAAGCAACATTTCATAAAACAGAAGTTTCAGAAGCTTTTAGACCTATTTTGCTGAGAAGATTAAGTTTTTTTATCTTTCTTTAGGTTTTATAGTTGTCAAAACTACAAAAAAAAAAAGTACGCTAAAGAAAAACACTTGTCATTTGCTCAAAATTAATTAAAATAAGCACATACTTATTTTGTCACCTTCTTGTTCAAAATTATCTACATTGAGAATAAGAAGCATTTTCAGAAGGTAAGAACTTTTTGGCTATTAAAACAAAACAAGAATGTATTTTTAAACAATTTTATTTTTTTATCTGATTCGCTAAACCTTAAACTACTTTTTTCTTCCATAGTTCTACCATTGAGGCATTTATCACAACGAGGCAACCGTCCTCATAGAACTGGTCACCTATGAAGTCAGCTGTGCCTTTGACATTGGAGAATCATTGGCACCTGCCAATGCAGGTGCCGGAACAGAAACAAATGCAGGAACAGGAACAATTTCAAGAACTGTTCTCATGCTGGGTGCCAAAAATGCTCTCACAGGAGCACAAAAAAAGAAAGTGGGCATTGCCCTTTCACCTGCAATACAGTGAGCAAGGCAATGAATTTTTAAGCCTATCATCACAGGTATCAAAACATATATTCCTTGTGACTCCGGAATCGAAGCAGTAGTCCAAGGAATGGATGTACACCTAAACGGTGAAGAAGCATAAATTCAAACAGACAATTTCAACCTATAACCTATCTTGAATTTAGATAACATACACTGCCTGCTCAATTGAAAGTGGATACCTGTGGTATGGAACAGACGCTTAATTTACAGCGTGTCTAACAGCGCATACCTTTTGCCCTAAGCACATCATCCACATGTCATGGCATGCTCTCCACCAGTTTCTGATAGCAAGCAAACGGTATTTTTGCCCACTCCTCCTTCAAAGCCTGCACAAGTTGGATGCGTGTTTGCAGTCACATTGGACGCGCACGAATCCAGCTCTCCAATTCATCCCACAGATGTTCAATAGGGTTGAGGTCCGGACTCTGGACAGGCCACGGAAGTTCCTGAACAATATTCTCTGGAAACCAGGTGCTGACAACATGGGCCTTATGGCACGGTGCACAAATGACCCTTCACCGAACTGCGACCAGAACATAGGAAGCATGGAATTTTCTAGAACATCCAGATACTGTGTGGATGCCATGTTCCCCTCGATCAAACCAACGGACCACGTCTAAACCAGGAGAAACACGACCATACCATCACACCACCACCGCCAAACTTCTCTGTTGGGATGATACACTCAGGTAGCAGCCACTTCCTTGGTTAAATGCCACACCCAGGTGTGCCCATCGATCGGTAGTGTGTGAATTGTGATTTGTCGCTCCCCATAATGTTCTTCCAGTAGTCCATCGACCAAGACTATCGCTCTTTACACCAGGCCACACGATGCTGGGCATTTATGGGGATGATGTTAGGCTTGTGGGCAGCAGCCCGAAAGGTGTACTCTAAGGCATGGAGTTCCCAACAAATCGTCATGGTACTGAACAGACCTGTTCTGCTGTACCAACCGCTTCAGGGCCCTCCAGTCTCTGTCTGTTTACATGCGGGCTCGGCCACCTCCATGACGTCGTGTTTCCACTCCTTCACGTTTCCACTTCGTGATAATAGCCCCCACGGTCGACTTTGGCAGTTCAGTGTCGCTCCTATGGCTCGCACACTCTGGACACTAATGTGGCAGCCTGTGACTACTGCACGTTGAAAATTGCTCAGCTGCTTTGATGGCTGCATTTTACCTCAGCAGTAGTTAGACACCAAATGACTCGACTAAACATGATCGTGTTGTTTTATAACGAATATATTCAAATTATTGCCCAAATTTGCATGGGTTGTTCTACTACGACAGGCGTCCACTTTCAATCGAGCAGTCAATATATAAAAATGTGTCAAGCATCTTTGGAAATAATGTTTACTTGTAACAAAATTGCAAATAATTCAAAGCTTAGAATGAAATATTGTAGTCAGTATGTGGATTTTAATTAAAGCTATAACTATAAATATGTCTTGTGAGCAATTCAAAAATTATAATTATTTTACAGCATTTGCAAAGAGAATCTACTCTTGTAGCAGCTGCTTTCCTTGGATTAAAAGATTCATTGCTACTTTTTTCAAGCCTTAGATATAACATCTTGTCATTTATTTGAAACAATTATAAGGATGGAAGTATCTTAATAGGAAATCAGTCACACATTTAAGTCAACTTAAACTCCAATTCAATTTGTGACTGTAGTAATCTAATTTTGCTTCCTTCTAATAAGGATACAAATGTCACTTCTTAATCTTCAATATTATAACAAAGTTAAATCTGTGCTTAATAGTTCCTACTCAAAATAGTGTGGTTGAAAATATTAAGCAGTTCTTATTATTTTAATTTTATATACAATTAAGACTAAATAATAAAATTACTTTTATTCAACAACAAAACAGAAAATGTAATGTTTTTTAATTACTGAACACAGCATGAGCGAATCCATGTGGTTATATTATGCAAGCTTTGCACGAAGTGTCTTTGGACACTTCAATCCCTTTGGATTTTCATTAGGTTGAAATTTACTACCCAGACCCTAACTGTTGAAGGTTCTTCTGCTTAAAATGTTCTTCTGATTGAAAGTTTCAATCCTTCCACAGATAATTGTATCAAGAGATAAGATATTCTCCTCCAGGGGAGATTCAGGCCACCTCCTGGTCAACCAGAATATGTCAATCCTTTCATTCCTCTTCGTGTGTGGGTGGCTAATCTCACAGTATATAAGTCACTATTTTAAAACATACTCATCTTTTCTACTCTCTTTGAATATATTTCAGTTCTCTAAAGAGTTTAGTCGTATGAGGCTCAGTCATGTAAGGCATATATTACGCATCACTTTTTTTCGTCATAACACACAAACAAAATTGTGTAATTGTTATTCAGATGCACTGTAGGTGGTTGCATAATGTGATTATGAAGTATGGTAAAAAAAAAACCAAAAAAAAAAACACCCTGATTGGATAAGTGGTTTAGAATCATTATCAATCTATAACAGAAGTTTGAGTAAGACAGGATATCCACTAGCGCTTCGCTTACTAAAATGCAAATACTTAAAGACAAAAACAGATCAAATTACAAAAACATGCAATTTCATCAAATAACACAATAATATCTAATTAGATTATATATATATATATATATATATATATATATATATATATATAGGTCTATTCAATACAATAGATTGCAACAGAGAAAATAAATGAGGTGCCATTGTATATTTTCCAGAAATGAAGAGGCTACCAAATTAACAATCTATTGAAATAATTTATTATCTTTTTAAATGAAAATAAGAAATAATATTTTTGTATCAAATACGAATATTCTATTTATGTGAAGAAAATCTTTCTCATGTATACTACAGAATCCATCTTACCTGAATAACATTTTCTTTTGGTGTTTGGAGAGGAGGCCTTCTGCTTGTAGTGGTGGAGGCTCCAATTACATCAATACTGCCTGATGTTTTACGTCCAGGTGGTGGTCCAGCTTTTTTCAGAAGACCTTACAAAAAGGGAAGTTGTCTCAGACCAGCTCATGATACATAATATTAATATTAACTATCTACTTGTATATTGAAAAAAAAAAAAAGATAAAAAAAACTTTCCATAGGGATGGCAAAGAATTTCTTGCAGGCTTATTCTGTTAACAGAAAAGACAAGGTTGATCTGATTTTTCAAAAGTAATTCTTATTTAACCAAGAATTCTAATAGTGGCAAAAATATGAGAGAAGTTTCATGCAAAATATATGTGAAAATCACCACTTCAGTTTTCATAACTTTGTAGATTAGACAAAATGCCTGTGGCTTTAAGCAGAAAATGAAGAGTCACACTGAATAACAAATATTAACCAGAAACAACATTAGACAACGAGGGATACTTTGCCATCATTCAGTATCAACTTATTTTTACTTTAGACAGGAATCCCAACATCAACAAAAAGTATTAAGACAAATACAAATACCAAAGAAATAATCATCAGTGGAACCAAAAGGAATTCCAACGCGGAATAATATCGAACGCTAACTTTAAATTTCCATCCTCCAGTGAAATGCATTAGTTTTATCATTTTAACCGGCAATTGCCCATTATTGTTGAAAGAGATGGAATTTCAAAGAAAATAACCATTGGGAAACCAGATTATAAAGTGATATAATAAATTAAGAGATCAAACCATAGACAGATCAAAGTTATGTAATAATGACAAATATCAAATGATTGTTGTTACTGTCATTTGAGAGATTATTTATTCAACAAATAAAAACTTTTCAGAGCTTAGATAGAGAAAGAAGTTCCTCAAAAGATTATATTCAAAGGATCGACATCAGATAAAAACCAAAATGACTACAAATGGCCAATTATTAGAATTAATTTATTTTTTCTTTACTTTTTAAGTTACAAGATTATTTAAGATTTAGCTTTATTCTGAAAATAAAGTGCTTTTATAAACACTTCAGGATTTGTGAAAGTGCACATGAAAAATTTACATTTAAAACTAAATTCAGCAAAAGTGGCTCTTAGTCTACTACCTAAAGCTCAATGCAGAAAAATGAAAGAGCAAACTCAATTTTTTTCATCCAGTATATTTTGTTTGAATATTAAACTTGTATATTAAAATCTTCCAATAGGAATCATCTTCTATAACAGATAATGCTTTAATGAGTTTCTGCATTATTAAAAAATATCAATTAGTAAAAGTAGTTATTTCAATCTACAAGAATATTTTGGAAATATGTTGAATTCAACAATTCATTTCTGAAGTCACTTTCTTTCTCAAGCCTTATAAACCATAGATGGATTACTTAAGCCTTAATACATTAAACCGTAGATGGATTACTTAAGCCTTAATACACTAAACCATTGATGGATTACTAGGATGCATTCATTCAAAGGTAATAAAGCCATACAGCAACAATTTAAATGAAAATTACTACATCTAACTCCAAACATTGCCTTTACAACAGTGCCCCAAAGCAGAAAGATATACAAAAACACATTTGTACTACAGAAGAAAGTTTAGGGACTAGAGATGATAACCAAATGGAAACAAGAAGGCATTGTGGAAGATGAGACACTTTGAAAAGACATTAGAACTCAGAAGACGACGACTTCTTTTTTAACTCAACCAATAACATAAAAGATAAACTATACAGTAAATGCTAAGAAGAGCATTTAATAAATGGATTCAGTCAGCTACAACTCAATACTAACAATTTAAAAGTAAATGAATGTTGAAAACCTAGCTTTTTGATTTTATTAAGTTCATAATCAAAAAGCTTTTAAGTTTTTCTCAATAAGTATAAGTCCTTTTTCTAAATGAAATATCAAATCAAAGGACTACTGATTATTTCAAGAAACAGTTTATTAAATTTATTGGACTTATTGAAAACACAAATTTCATTAGCTTTTTTTTTATAGAAAATTAATAACTATAGATTAGTTTTAAGCTTCATTAATAATTGTTCTATTTTGAAAAAATAATCATAATCTAAATAAGGGGGAAAAATAAGGCAACAGTAATTAACTCCCCCTTTTAAAGCTGCAATTAAATTCATCATGAATCTTTGAACCAAAACTGTTTCTTTAAAAAATCATTTGTTTTTGTCCTTTTTTTTATGCTATTTTTCTTTTTTATATAGTTTACATATAATAAACAATAAATGTAAAAATACAACAATTACAAGATCCTCAGTGGATCTTTAATTGTTGTTCATTTCTTATCTTTATTGTTTATTTCTAACATAGAGTATATTTTGTAATTGGTTTATATGTAAATTGATTATAATTTTTTTTTAACCTAATAAATCATAACTTTAATTATTACAGTATTTCTAGTCAAGAAAATCAGAAATTGGAAAAAGAAAAAAACATCATTCAATACTTTTAAATTGATTTTGTAAAATGAGTTCTAACTAACATCCTCTGCTCTTCCAGTAGTAAGTATTTTTTTTTTTTTTTTTAGAAACAGTTATGACTGTTTGAAACATCCGTACCCTTTTTTTTTTTTTTTTAATGATGTAATAAACATTTTTATATTATTCTCAATAAAGCTGATTTTTATGAAAAAGAACTGAATCCATCGATAGAATAAAAGAACAATAGGAAGATCCTTTTATGAGTTTTTTTATTCATTAAAAGAAGTACTGAATGACAAACAGAAAAAGAACAATTTAGGTGAAATAAAAGCCAGTAAAAGTGGGAATTAGATTAGGAAACAACCAATCAGATTCCAATTTCATTTAATCAAATATTAGGAAATGGATTGAAAAAGAAAATCACAATTTCCCAGATTCTTAATTCATTTTCAAAATAAATAAAAATAAAAATAAAAACTTGGCCATTGGGATGAGGCTGTAGAGAAGGAGATGCTTTAGACAAAGGTTCTCACTTTTTTTTCTTCTCTTAATCTATTTTAGACAAATTTTAATACTTTGTCATAAGGTTTATTTTGAATAACTCAATTAATAAAGCAGGAAAAACTGAACTGCTTTGGTTAAACCAGTGAATTGTACCCAATGTCTTTCACTGCTTCTGTAGTACAGTCAAAGCAGATACAAAAAAGCTTATCAGATAAATTTTGGTTTATTTTCACAAAATTCTAAGAAAATATTTCAATAAAGTTTTCTTTTCATTAATAAATAAAAAAGAAAAAGTAAATTCAAAGGTGTTCCATTAATTAAGCCAAAGGCAATTTTTCCTTTTCTCTGTTATCAAATGCGATTAGTTTAATTCTAGTAGTTCTTTCACTTGTGCTTGAGTTGCTTCAGCTATTGTTATTTCTTTATTTTTGCTGAAGATGTATTTCTTGATAAAACCCTAATGCCTGCCTTGGTCAATGATTAGATACCAATCAAAATTACAAGAATGAGGCTTAAGAAAACAATGAACTAGAAGCTGCTCAGTCATCCATTGAGCTTTTCCACTCTAGAAATAAAATAATCTACAAGAAATCTCTACATTTATGGTCGAGGATGGAATTTTAAGGAGGACAAATTAACTTGAAACAACATTTCAGTGGGATTTTTAGCAGATATTTCATTTAGGAATAAGAGTTATCCCTTAATCCAATTCTTCTTCTAATGGAGATCAGTCCATTGGCTTCCTCGTTCCCCTTTCCTTTGTAATTTGTTTACCCAAACGATAACCACTATTCATTAAATAAAATTCTATGACATAAAACTCATGGAACTCTTTCCACTGTTTTATTTTCAAACTGTGCAAAGATGTTTGAAAATAATGGGTGAGGGTGTCAAATTATTTCTAAAACTTCACAATTAAAAGAGAGTGTACCTTATTTTTTTCCCTCCTTTATGATCCTAATTTCTTACATCTTGTACTTCTCTTATTTCTGTATCAATTCTAAATAGGTTTTAATGTGATATTCACTAATTCATGCAAATTTAATGTTCACTATTAATTATTAACTTAACTATTAAAACTAAAATCAAAACATTTCTATCCCCCATTTCAGAAAATGGGAATTTATTTGGAATAGTTTTGCAGAACAAATTTGATGGCCCTTTCCTTTCCTTTCATCGACTTTGGCCAACTGGATAGCCCTACCTGACAATGTCAGGGTGAGGCTAGGAAATTCCAGAAGGGGGACGAGAATTCACATCCCATCCAGGATAACTGTGAGATAGGAAGTCCCAGGGAGAAAGGACGAAATACAGAAGAAGAAAGAAACAGCCATGCCAACATCGGGAGTCGAACCCAGGTTCCGACACAACGGTCAAACGACAGACCGCTTGGCCATGCCGGAATGGCTTTGATGGCCCTTTATATTAATCACAGTGAATAATTCTAAACAATAGGATTCAGCTCTTCTAAATTAGAACTAATGTAGAAAAAGACGAAATTAAAATATAAATCACAAATTATCTAAGAGAAGTTGACAGTTTCTGTATGAATGGAACTTTATGAATGAATATATTGGATGGTTAATTAATTCATAAACTTATACAATTCCATTCATTCATTCATCCTAATCTACATTCATCCTTATCTGACAATCAGCAGAAAAGGAAAGGAAGGAATATATGGTTTAGCTCATTAAAGGGGATTTTCAGGCACAAATAATCATCTATCTAAAAGCTTATTGCAAATGTAAATCAATTCTCTGGAATTGAATAATTCTATGTTCAATATTGAAAAATAATGCAAAAAAATTCAAAAAATCATTCCTATATATTAATTGGTAAAATTCTTTTTTATATAAAAAAACACTGTATAGAACTTTGTTGCAAACTGTCAAGACACACCCACACAAAAATAATCTACTTTGTTTAATGCAAACAAATGTATCTAATCATTAACAAAGACTTGCCAGTGGGATCTTTTCTGATGCTGTGAAAATCCCAAGAGATAAACAAACAACACAACTGACGATGACGTACTAACCAACATTATCATTTAATGGAACACCCTTGGCATTTCCCACATCAATAATTATCAATAGAAATTTCTTATAATTAAAAAAATATAGTTAATAAGATTTCTTATAAATGCTCGTGTATATAATAGCATTTTAAAAAATCTTTCATCATTCTCTTCTTTAGTTATTCTTAAGTAAACTTTTCTAAAATGTAATTCTTCAATAGGGAGAATTTATCAAATATTTCAATACGATGTCATCAACATATTTTCCTCAATGACAACCTACTTTCAATTCAAGAGAAAAAATACCTCATGGGATTATTATTATTATTATATCTAAGGTTAGTCTTAATCTACTAAATAAGGTAATGCCTGGTCTTTCTTAATATTCACATCTGGGTTTGATGAAATATCAGGAATAAAATAAATTTGTAAAGGGATACTTTTTAATTATACAAAATATAAAAAAAATAGCCAGCAATCAATCAAATTTCTTTCAGTAAAAAAGAAAGACATTTAAATTTTTAATTTTGACTATCAGAAGTTAGGCAATGGGTTCAACTTGTTCCCTCATCACTTTAATCATTTCAGACTGTTAATGAAATACTTAAGGAAATCATTAATTTCAAAAAGATAATTTCTAAAATATAAAAAAAAGGGCAACTAATGTGAGCTCAATGTCTTCTGAAATTAACACGGACAAACTTATGAAAAGAATTATTATCAAAATTAATATGTTTTCATATCAGAATCTCTTCACAATTACAAGGAAAAGCTGTTTAGTAACACACGATGTCAAAGTTCAAAAGTGAAGAGACAGAGAAAAGGGATCAATAGAGAAGTTCAGCAGAAATCAGCCCAAAGGAATTTCAATGTAAGCATTGCCTTCCTAGGCATAAGAAGTAGGTTTAAAAATGTAAAGATTAATAGGAAAAATGTAGTATTTAAAGAATAAGAAAAACACTCAATGTCCTGATTAACTTTAAAACAATATCCAACAACATCAAATCAAAAATTTATAAATAAAATAAGGTAATAAAGAAATGAAAAAAAGACAAAACACAAATGGCTATTCAAAATAATAGAAAAATCAAAATCAAAATTAGAAAAGATGCAAGGAAAAAGAATGTGCGACTGCAAATCTGCTACAGGTGATAGCACTTGGGCAGAGTTCAAGTTAACTTGCTACAATTTAGATACAAACAAACTTTAGACCTTAACATAGAATTGTAAATAGATTGCAAAGCATATCAAAGAATGGGGGGGGGGGGATCCTGAGATTTTCTAATGCAATGATATCCTATTTTCCATGGAACACATTTTCAAAGTTGGTAATTATTCCCCATCCATATATTCAGGGTGAGTAACTTAAAAATGACCTGCCTCTGCTGGCCTGTGCTCTTGACTACTGGTTGTCGTTGTAGAGTAACTATCAATTGTTTCTAATAACGATTGGCACAACAAAGTGATGTCAAATACTCCATTCTTTACATTTGAGATCATATTGAACAGGGAACTCACTTCAACATTGTTTGGAAGTAAAAACATGTCAACTTCTAAGAATAAAAGTGAGTATTAATGGAGTTTTTGCATTTTCATTTCTTTGCCGGGCGAGTGGCTGTGTGCAAAGGGCCAGAAACAATCTATAGTAGCCCTACAACTATAACTAACTGAGGTGGTTTTAAGTTGTTTAATGGTATATTATGGTATAAAATATATTGTAATACAAGTGAAAGATTTGTGTTGGATCAATTCTAGAAAAGAGCAATGAGGATATAGATCTGCGACCAGTAAGTCACAACAGATAGCAAAGCAAGTTATAACTTAATTTTTTTAAGTAGAGATAATTAAAGCTGTGATAAATACAAATATTAATCAAAACAAAGAAACACCTGAAGGCATTCCAAGGATGAAGTTAGTTTCCAAATATAAGCATGCACATGAGGAATGCTTTTGAGTGTCTCCATTCAACCGTGGTTGTATTACGGGAGTTTCATTTCATTTCTTGTAAATAGGTTTTGATCCTCATTAAGAAATACAGGGTGTCTACTGAATCTCAAACAAAAAATTAAAGGACAATTCCCGTACATTTAAGGACATTTTCACAAAAAATTCTGTTCAACCAAAAAAAAAAAAAAACCCTCTAAAACGATCTGTTCAACCAAAAAAAAAAAAATGCTGAAAATTTAAGGACATAGTCTGATTTTCCCGTACAATTCCCGGTTGGTAGACACCCTGAAATAACATTCCATCTAACAGTGTTTGAGATCTTTCAAAAAAAGAAACAGATCTTCAAGTGATGATTTTAAATTCTCTTACTTCAGAAAGAAAGGAAAAGATGTTGCAAAGGAATTCCTTACATCTGGATTAGAAGGTCTATCTTAGAAATGGAAGACAAAAGAAGATTAGATCCCATCACTGACTAAAAGATTAAGAGATGGTGGAATGAAATTTGGGTCAATCTAAATACCAGTTCCCATTTCAAAGAGCCCTGAGGTCCATTGGGGGAAACAAGCCTCTCCAAAATGGTGATTGAATGCAAATCCTGTAGCCAATGGAGAACACTGAGTTTCTACAAATAAACAAGTAAATCAAGAAATCTGCAGTCCTTTAACATTAATGCAAGATAGAGGTTATATCCCATTCCTTGATGAAACTTGGTGAAAACTAATATTTTCTAAGTTAGAATAGAGTTAAAATGGCATTCTATGTAAGAATATTCAATGAAAAAGAATCACATGTCACAAGATAAGATAACCCATGTATCTTTAAATAAAATAAGCAAAGATATTTTATTTATTCAAAAATGTTAGCGTTCGTAATTCAAAACAGCTCAGATTGAGTATTTTTGTTTTATTTAGGGAGCTGAATGGGGGAGGATATCCAATGGTTTCTAGAGGAGGATGGGTTCCATTGATTGGTAATTCTAAGTAAGGCTAAGTTGAATCAGCAGCTACAAGTAATGGCTTGGAAAACAACAAGATTCAAATAACCCCTCCCCCTCCTATTTCATTTAATTAGAAATGATGTTTAATATCTCACTAACTTGCATTTTTTTAATTTTATTTGTTGTAATCATAGTTTAGATTTTCATTGTTATTTTTATTTGAAATTAGTTTTATTTTCCTTTTTCTAGTTTAATCAAAATATCAATTCCTTGATTCTTAAGATGTGGGTGGCATCTGTAAAAGGTTATTTATTTAATAATTTATTAGGATTTTTCTTTTTAAATGTTTTGAAATGGGAAAAAGCTATCTTACCTTTAGTTTCCTTGTAATTTATTTGACATTCCCAGTGATTGAAACAGTAGTTGTCCAATTGAGAAAATCTTAAAAAGAAATTAATAAAAGCAGCCGAAAGAAGGCCACGAAAGTTTCTGACCATGCTTTAGGAAAAAAAAAATAAACTCAAAATAAGAAATAATCTTTCTCTCTTTGCTTTACTTTCAAGTGAGCAAAGAAATTTCAATCGAGGAAATCCATTTTTTTCCTCTTAAAACAACCAATAATCCCTTTTGAAGAGTTACTTACAGTAGATCTCTGCTTTTTTTTTTAATCCAACAGCTGCATCCAAAAGGCAAAGCTCTTTGTTAGAAACAGTTTCACTACATTAAAGAAAAACTGCAAAAGAAACTAACATTTGCTCTTAAAATGTTTTTATCAAACATTACATTAGATTAATAGAAAACAACTACCCATTGTTACACATCTCATCTAACTACAATAGAAAATTGCTCTTTTCATTTGAAATACTTCCTTTATTAATTACTAGCAACCTTAGTGATCATGTGACCTTGGATTCCAAAGTCCTTCTCTCAGTCATGTGACCTCGTGTGGGTGGTAGGAGCGGGTGGTAGGTGAGCCAACCATTTGGTCTTCTAAAAGGAACAGTTTAGCAGTTGACATTAACTCACGTGACTTATGATTGTCCCACGTCGATGAAAAATGAAATGTAGGCATCCTCAATAGTGCACCTAACATTGGACACCTTATTTGTATTTCTGTGTCTTATGCTTTTGAACGAGTAGCAGGCAGAAAAAAAAAAAAAAAACATTTTTTTTCTTTTATATATTTAAAGATAGATAGATATCAAAATTTAAACTATTTAAAAGTGTAAGCTCCTCAACATTAAGCAAATCTAAAAATTTAAATTTTTGGAATTAAACTACGAAATGAGTGATTATCTGGTATTAAAAGTTCTTTTTTTGGAAGCTTTTAAATTTTCCCATTCATTATAAAACACATTTTCTTTACTCTTAAATCAATATTCAGAAATTCTAAGTCTTCAGACTTGGTTGGAAGACAGTGGAAACTTCCAGATGATATTTCTGAGTTGAAATCACTTTTAATCTGGAGGCCATTGAGCTCTAAAAGGAGCTTAAGACGTTGTCTTTCCTTACAATGGTTGAAATTCACCTTAAAGGAAGAGCAGCTCAAATCTACTTTCATTTGTTCTTTAAAAGTTTGTCTTTGGCAATTTTTAAAGATGTCACGTAATAGCATAATTTTCAATTCAAATTTATCTTATTAACAAACCTTTGAAATCTTTGCCATAAGGTCAAGAAACTATCAATAGAACTAAAAAAGACTCATTTTATCAGCAGCTGCCTTCTCAACTTTACAAACATTACTTCAAATTATTTCAGAGAGTAAAAATGACTTCAACAGATTGATAGCTGTGTGTGTATTTGTCTCATTAATTATCAGTACAGATAACTGTAAGTAGGTTTAATATGTAAAAATGGGTCAGCAATCTTATTTTAATCTAAGCACCGAGGAGCAAATAATAAGGATGCAGCTAAACATTGGCCAAGCAACGATCTACTGTAATTTGAATAAAGTTTACCTGTTCCAGCATATTTACTATTTTCGTTCACCGTCGCCACAGGAATTTGTTGATCTTTGTTGCCATGATGGACTTTGGCTGGTAAAGGCCCAGTGCCAGGGGCACCAACAGCAAGTCCTGCTTCTGTCCGTAGCTTGCGTTGTTTCTCACAATAGGCCTTCCAACTGTCTTCAGTGAATCCATAATTGAAATAGTCTGTTATATCAGCACCCGGTTTCCTCCAAGGCTTATCTTCCATTATATCAAGATTAAATTCATAGGATGGGACACCGTTTATCATTCCAATAGCTTCAAGGTCAATTCCCTACGAAATAAAACAAAATATTACCATTGCCAAAGACAGGTTTTTAAACAATGACCAATAATTCAAACTTAGCAAAACACTGAAGATTGAATGAAGAACTTTAAAAAGAACTAATAAAAATAACTGAAAAGATACACACAAATATTCAAAGGGATAAAAGATAAAACAAAATGGTTCCTCATAACTATTAATGAAGTCAAACCTTTCGTCTTTGGCCAGTGAGTGAAAACAAAGTAAATAAATAAAAATGACTTTTCTCAAGAGCTGTGAAGAAGAACAAACTGATAGATTAGATTTGGTCATATTTCTCTTTCAATAAAATACGAAACCCTTATTGAAATCTCAAGAGAACATATAGGCTTATATAAAACAGTTAACCTGTCAAATACATGCACTTGTACAAATGTGGTACTGCAAAATTACGTTACAGGTCAGTTATTAATTGAAAAGGCATCTGATTACTTCACTGATATTTGAAAAAAAATCACAACAATTACAATGAGTAAGGAAAATAAATTTGTAATTTTTATTTAAGACTGTTGATCTCCAAAAGATACCAAGACTTTCATAAATGGTATGAAATTATTTCCTTCCTCTATTTAAGTACCTATAATGTTTTCTTCATTGTTTTAGAACCAGTTACAATTTCTCCTCCAAATGGGTCCCAGGGTCCACCCAGCCCTTTGAAGAAGGAAACATCAGAGCTTTACTTCCTGTGACACCTAGTGGTCAAATACTGTTTGTTAGGTTACATAACATTCTTCATTTATCGTCTTAAAAATCAGGAATCTGCCCTAATGGCTCAAAATGTTAGGAAAAATTAAATACATAGAAATTCAAATAACTTAGTTTTTGAGTTCATGTAAATAGGAACTGAAACCAATGAAAAGGATTAAAACAATTTCTATAGTTATCTAATTAGTAACAAATTTACAAATGGGCCTTTAAATAAATAAATATTTACTTTTGAAATTTTGTTCTTCAGATGAATAAAACAGTTAGTTACTGATCCCATTAGAATCATCCAATAGCTGTTTTTATTCATATTGTAATTTGCTTTAGGAAGGAATGTACACAAATAAATTATTTTATTGTGGGTTTTTTTTTTTTACTTTTCTTGATTTATGAATGATGTTAAATTTTGCTTTTCTTTTTTCTTTCCTAAATTTATTTAAAATTGAAATTATGGTAAACTTTTCACGCTATGGGTCAGACATGACCACGACAGATGAATGTGGTTTAAATAATTCATTTTCACAATCCTTAAAATAAAGTGAGGGAATTTATAAAGATTTATAATTAATAATTTCACAAATATTTTCCATTTACTGGGATTTTTTGTAAAAAACATTTTTGTTTTAATCTTGAAGAATATCTTCTCTTATAGCAGGGGCAGCTTTTGCTGTGCAACTCAATGCAATTAGTTGCACAAATGAAGGTTGCCTACTACAGTCAGGGACATCATGGTTTGCGCCACCGTGTGAACAACAAACGAAGTGGAGATTGCAGTAAACCGGCGAGCGGCAATCCATAAGTCAATGCGGTTACCGCTTGCGATGTGAAAAATTAAATAAATCGCGGTTTTTCAAAACGCTCTGATACATTCTGCCACATTAAATTACTGCATTTACATATAAACTGTATTTCTGCATGAACGAAACTCACAATACACTTTTATTAATTGTGTATTCGCTATCTGCCCATCTGAAGCGACGGAAATCTGTTTCGACGCCATGTTTTCTCATGGGCGTGACGTCACGACTGACGTGTTCCAATGCTGCGCTGTGATTGGGTAATTTCCATGCAGCTTTCGGAATTGCACCTCGACAAAAATCCTCGCCTTTGCAACTTTTTCTGCATGCACAACTCTGGTTGCAACTTTGCCCAAGCAGCTCAAAAAACATTCTAGGCCAAAAGTTGCCCATACAACTCAGCACAAAGTTGCATCGTGTGTGCCCTGCTTTAAACTACACTAAAATGTTTCCAAGTTTTCATAAATAAAAGAGCTTCATTCTAAAATGTATTTTTTTTTTCTTTTTTCTTTGACCAGTTTTTTTTTATGGATTAATTAGAATAATGAATTAAGTGTACTTTTTACAATTTTCATAAACAGCAAAACATTAAAGATAAATAAATAATATCCTAATCTTCATTTGATGCATCCCATTGGGCTGATGATCTCAAGAGCCTTCTGCCCTGCACTTCCTATCCTCTAAAGAGGATAAAAGTGTATTTTTATTTTCTAATTAATAGCAATAGGCAATTTACAGAAAACAGATAATAAGCCTATTCAATGTAATTTTCCTAATAATTAAAACAAAACGACGGATAGGTTTCTTTGGTTAAGTTTAGTTTTATGGAAGTTCACAAGAAACAAAACAACTTAAACTGTGTAGTTCACTTTTATTCCAACCCTCTCTTTTCAGTTGTTTGGATTATCAAATGTTTTAAAACACAATGTGGGCTAAAGGGGCAGGGTTCGAGTTCCAGCAAAAATTGGGCTTTTCCCTTTAAATAGGTCCCAAGATTCAAATAATTACTTGGTTTCTTTCCTCAACCTACTCTCATTGTTCATGGACAGCCTCCCACACACACCCTTAAAATACTTGAACTGACCAATCAAAAATTTAGGACCTAATTTTTGACAAGTCTGTCAAGTTCTGAATAATGGACCTCTTGAACTTAGCTGTTATGAAAAAACGCAAAAATGATTTTCAAGATAAACAGTAAGAATTAATTTCTCTTTTTACAAATCCTATACAAAGTAAATTGAAAAAATATCAGTGAAACATCAAAGACTTAATTAAAAGTTCTATTTTGTATAAAAACTAAATTAAAGCCACATTAAAATAAAAATTTATAGAATTTTAAAGATAACATTATTTAGTTTGATTCTGAAGGAGGAGTGGGACATGGTACTGTATTGATCCTTTTTTTTAAAGAGGGATTTTCCCATTCCAAGATGAGATTTTGGCCCAGTGCCCCAGGCCTTCTTCGGGAGATGTATGTATATAAATCAATTACATTAAGGTAGAGGCAAATCTAACAACTTCTGTTGTTAGTTTCTCGGATACGTTTTTGTGTTGTTCGTTCCGAGCCATGGTCAAACACGATAACATTATTTATTTATGTATTAATAGCTTACCGATTTTGTTTTAGCAATAGGTTGTGGCACAGTGGATCCTGGTTGATAGGAACTTCCTCGCCTGATATTGAGATTCACAGGTGCACCACCATAGCCGTAGGTGGGGCCAGACTTAATATCGCCAATTGTTACCTATAATTTTAAAGAAGAAAAACTATCGTAAGTAGAATTAACAAACAAAAAAGTAATATTTTGAATCTAAGATTTTAATATTTTATTACTTCTTCCCAACTTGTTATTTATAATAATAGACAGTTCTTCTTGGAATACACAGATCTGCTCTCAAAATGCAGGAGTTCATAATAAACAAATTGTCTGAGCATCTTGGAATTTCCTTTCCATTACTCAGTATCATTCCACAATTATCTGAATGAGTCTAAAAAATGGGGAATAATTTAGAAGAATTCTCAACAAAATAAACAAACCAAATAGCATTTTTTTTTATAGATGTAATCGAAAACAAAAAGAACTTTTCTTCCTTTCTTTCGCTCATTTCCAATAAGAAGAAAATAAAAACGCCGGGACTTTGAAGTAACTTTTTAATTCATTTAATAACATCTAAGTCAAAACAATCATCACTATTTACTGTTCCTTTTCTGTTTTCATCAAATGCTTCATAATAACATGGACTTCATGAATCTATCTATCTGTAGAAAAAAGGAAAGGAAAAAAACAAAACAACTAACTACTTTAATATAGATGAATTTTCATGTACATACTTCATTTCCTGTGGACAAGAAGTGACTGGAGACCAGAACTCAAATTTTTCCCCAAGTCATAAAAGCTCCAATCAGATATCACTCCTGTCTTTGGGCTGTAGAGGTGGCAACATTTTGGGAGACAGGAATTGGCCACAGGCTGGACCCATAGTTTTCCTACAAGTCCTAAGCTTTTCTAATAACGTACTATTCCTGTCTGTAGGATTTCAGTTGAAATGAATCTTCTTAATCAGACCTCCCTTTGTGTACAAATCAGATACTAATCTACACCCAGGTCTTGTGCTTCCATCTTAAATAAAGCTTTTGACATTCAAACACAAAGACTAGATAAATTCTGTAAAATTGTGCAATTTTAAAAGTAAAAATTTAGCATAATATTAGTATAAAACATCCATATGATAAAATGTTGCTGATTTCAATTTGTAATTCAAATACCACAACAATAATGATTATCAAAGCCCATTATTAAGAAGTGCAATAAAATGTCTTTAAAAAAAATAAAATAAATCCTCTGATAACAAACCTTCCTC
Organism: Thereuonema tuberculata; assembly: GCA_023159025.1. NCBI lineage: Eukaryota > Metazoa > Arthropoda > Chilopoda > Scutigeromorpha > Scutigeridae > Thereuonema > Thereuonema tuberculata. Next base: position 14,202,321 of record JAFIDM010005346.1, read on the forward strand.
TTCTTCCTGAAATACTTTAATGAAAAAAAAAATAGAAATTTAATTTCCCAGGGCAAAAATAATAATAATAACAGAAAATGACAAAAACCTCATTCATAATTCCACGGAAATTCTCAAGAAAAGAATGTCAAAGTTTTAAACCTTCCAACAATTCAATGATCTCATCGGCCAAAAAGTTTAATATTAATAAAATTATTATACAAATATAAAACAGTATAATTTTAATAGAAAAAGCTAAATAGGAAACAGGTTATTCTTCTAAGAATATCCATTCCAATAAATTATATAAAATTTACCAAAACCGAATTATGCTACTCATTTTTTAAAAATACTTATTTGTAAGCATTTTAATACCAAGTAACGGTGATGAAGGTTTACTATGGGTTATCCTATTCCTTGTCTCCCAAAACAAAAGGAATAAAAAAAAACAATGGAGAAGAACAATACAATGCATTTGCTTAATCAGTGGTTCTCAATTTATATGCTGGAGATACTTTTCTAACTAAATGATTTCATAAACAAACCAGTACATGAAAATACACCAGTGTAGGATTCTAACATCAGACCCTTATGGTTGAGAAACACTGTTGTTACTGTAGAAGTAGGGACCCGTGGTAATAACGATATCCACGAAATTTTTATTAAAAGTTGTATTTTTGCTTTTCATGGAGCAAATTGCATAAATCAGTAATTTTAAAGGCTTTTTTTAATTGCGAAATGAGATTATTAGTACGAAATCACGAAATAACAGTGGAACCATTAAAAACACACGAAATAAAAGCTAAATGAATGTGAAATCGTCAAAAACGCTAAAAGGATAAATAAAATAAAATAAAAACACTTTTGTTCGTTTGTTTGAGGTTTTAGTTGCTTTAAACACCAACAGAGGGAGGACCAGTATGCACGCATGTACCAAGCTAGCGTCATCACACGGAGTGTGTGTGTTTCATATGCTTTGCTTTGCCATTGTCTGCTGAGCGTTGTTTCTGTTGTTGCAGAATTTAATATCTCAAGTTTTGTGTTTTTTAATATTTAATTTAATGAAAAATTATAGCTTCTTTGTGGAAATGTAGAAATCTAATATGATAAAATAAACGCAAAATAGTCACCGCTATGGAGTCTTTTATTTTACCACTATGAACAAGTTTTATTTCACCATAAAATAGGGTCCCTAACTATTATTTTTACAAACCAGGCCAGATAACACACCACAATATATATTTTAGTAAAACTGACACAATTACTTATTGAGTTAATGTATAAATTAAATAATAAAGGTCCTAAATTGGATGCCTGTGGCACACCCACCTTAATATCAATATTATAGTTTGCTAATAGAATTATTTATTTTAATTTTAAACTTTCTATTGCCTAAATAATTTTTTATAACTTTGTAAGTGTAGCTGCTAAAACCCATAAGATTAAGTTTTTGTAATAATAATAATTTATGATTGATATTATCAAAAGCTTTTTTAAAACAATGAAAATAATGTATACAATATTTCCATTTTTTAAATTTTCATTTATGAGATGATTTAAGTTTTGTAATAGTTTGACGGTACTATTATTGGGTTGGGAAGTGTATTGATGTTCAGTTAAGATATTCTTACTTTTAATAAAGTTGTCTACAGCGTTTGATATAGAGCTCTCAAAAATTTTTGAAATATTTGAGAGTATAGAAATAGGTCTGTAATTGTCAAAATCATCAATTTTGCCACCTTTATTATAATAGGAATAATGTAAGCTATTGTCCAAATTAGTGTAAATACATGTATTCAAAATATTATGAAAAAGTTCAACTACTAAAAGAGAAATGTCATCCTTAAATTTTTCTTTATATCATTAACTGAGATATTATCTACACCCATAGAAAACTGAATCCTTTGTTTATTTATTGTATTTATAATAGCATTAGATAGAAGCAATTGAATCAATAGGACTTTTTTCATAAAATAAAGAATGGTGAATCCTACATTTTTTAATTTGTTCATTTCTATTTAAATTCCTAAAGATAATGTCATTATCATAGTTTTCCAAGAATTTATTAAAATCATTTTCTATTGTTCCTTCCATTAACAGAATTATGATCTTCTGTAATTAAATCTCTATAGTAGCTATTTTTTTTTGTTTGAAAATTAGATTTTTGAACCAATTTCTTTTCTTTTATACAATAATTCCTATTTTTTATTAGTTCTATTCCCTTTAAATAACTTATTTTTATCTTCTGTTTCTTGAGAGGTTGTTTGTACGCATTATTATTATTATAGTTCCTGGAAGTGTTCTATATTTTTTCTATTTTTTATGATCAGACGAGCTTTCTTTATTATTTTGTAGAGTTTAGTAATATATTTATTATGATTTTGAATTTTAGAGGTTATATTATTTATTCTGCTTATAAAGTAATTCTTGAATAAAGGGTATTTTTTTTTTTAATTATTATTTTGATTTAATGAAGTAAATTGACCCTTTTTTTATAATTTCAAGTATTACACTAGAATGGTCTGAGATATTCAATGAAATTAGCAATAATTTCATTATTTTTAATTTTAGAGAAACAACGATCTATACATGTGTGAGTGGAAGAAGTTTTTCTAGTAGCTTTTCTAGTAGTTTAGTAGATATGATTAGTGAAATCTATATTTTATAAAGTTTGCAGGTAATTGAAGGTTTTTTTTTTTTTTTTTAAATAGTTTTTTCCTATATCAATATAAATTTTAATCTTCAATATAAATTACATTGTAAAATTATTCTTTCTAATTTCAGATATTTTTTTTTTTAGTTTATTATTAAAAACAATTTTATTAGTATGAGGTAGTTTGTAAGTTATTAACTGTTTTAAAGTAGGTTATTTATTATTTTTGAATGAATATTAGCTATTACATACATAAAATTAGTCTTAATGCTTTTTATGTTTTAAGAAAAAAATATTTGCATAATTTTTTGGAATCCACGAATTTAAATTAAAAATGTAAAGTTGCCGACGCACTAATAAAAAATATACAAGTAAAGGTTAAAACATTTAAAAAAAAAAAAAAATTAAAGTGATTTAACTTAAATTACTGTCAATATGGCATCTGATTACTTCCACGTCTTGTTTGTGGGGAGAAAGGTTATGTTGAGTTGCATTTTGATTTGATTATCTTCTAAATTTCAATCTTTTGTAGTTCTTACGTTTTTGCATTTCTTTGAAGGAGTTGAGATATTTGCTTCAAATACCTATTCCGCCCCACAATAATGGCAACTTAACTCTTCCAAAATACATTTGTTACATATTTTATTTTTAGTTTTAAGTAATCACTCATATTAGGCTTTACATATTGGTCAATATAACACTAAGAAATAGTAAGGACATTTTTAAATTTTTGGAAAAAAGTTGTAATTGATGGGTTTAGTTGTTGAGTTCCGCACGTCTTGTTGCATTGATGCATGCGCTCTCCATTATTTGATTGGGGGTTTGAAAACTGTTGTTTTGATAAGTTTCTTTAGTTTATGTTGTAGTATGTTCAGGTGGTTGAAGTGGAAGGGGTAGTGATGGAGGTTAAGTATGTTGTAAATGATAACGAGTTCACTGTGTAAGGCAAGTTTTGTGGAGCATGTTGTTAATACTCAGCAAATGAGAAAGACAACTGTGTTGGAGTTGTAATGTACGTATGTACCTGTTTGAGCCAATAGGTTTCCTGTATACAGTGGGATTTGTGGCGTTATTTTTGTAGGAAATTGAAACTTCCAGATAGTTTGTGTGTTTGTTAGAGGGTTGTTAAAGAGTTCAAATTGTAAATGGGGATCTATTGAGTTAAGATAGTTTTGTGTCAGTATAATGTGCTGTTGTTTGATGAGGATGTCGTCAACAGATCTGCCATATAATTTAATGGGTGGGTGGTGAACAGAGAACACTGTTATTGTTGTGAGATAAATGTTGTCTGTTGTATATAGTGTGGATATGGAAGCCAATGTGTTTTGTATTTATGTCAAACTGGTGGAAGAGTGTCTCATCGTCAAGGAAATCATAAAGTGCATGTTTAATAGTGTTGTAGGTGAAGGATGTGAACAGGGAAATGGCATGAAGGAAGTAGAAGTCTTCGTCGTTTTATATTTTCATAGATTTTATTTGATGTAGGAATTGTGCTGGGTTTTTGTAAATATTGACTTTCTCATATGTAGAGCATTAACAACATGCTCCACAAATTTAGCCCTACACACTGAACTCAATACCATTCCCAACTTACTTAACCTCCATAACCATCCCTCCCACCTCTTTCACAACCGCCTGAAAATACAACATAAGTTAAACAAACCCACCAATTCCACAGCTCTCAAACCCCCTGTCAAATACCTCTCCTTTCCTACTACCCACCTCTCCCTTTGAAAATTTCATTAAAAAAATTTCCTTTCCCCAACCAATATGTCCTTGCCTTCAGAACATGAGACACAACACAGTGATCCCCCCGACAATGTATATTGGATCTCAGGTAAACAGTGCCCCTCTGGCTACATCTCCTATCCACACGGATTTAAGAACACAAACAAAGACTCAACATGTTCATACAGTGAGACACCCCCAACTTCACTGCTGCCAAACCCCTCTCCTACCACAATAAACTATTCCACTACCTCCTTGCTGAATCTTTCAACATCATCTGACTTAAAGCCTAGAATCCTATCATCTATGGGCAAAACACCCATCACTACTGCTAAACCCCATAATTCTTTTACTATTCCCAAACTTTCACAATGTATTCTTACCTCATGTTGTCTTAAGTGATTGTGATGTCCCTGAAGATGGAATACAAGCAGTATTCTGAAACTGTCAGATTATTCCCATCCTTTTAATCCTGTTTATTCATTTTACATTCCCGACTAAGTATGCTTTACTTTCAATTTCTCTCCTTGATTTCCTACATGCCTTCTCAAGAGGGAATAAAAACTGTCACGGTTTCTTATGGTCTTTTTCATTTTAGTTTCCCTTGTAATTTACACATTTGTTTTCTTGTTTCTCCATTGTTTTATTCTGAGATTACTTATTTATTATTAAAATAAATCTGTATTTCTAATTTTAAAATCCAATTACTTTTATATTTTATCTTCATATTCACTTTCCATCTTTGTATTCCAGTGAGAACTGTATTTAATTACAATTCCACTATCCAGTGTGTATTTTTTTCCCCACGGTCGTAAATACTGTCAATCTCGTATTGCGTCACTTTGTAAGCTCCAGCTTCTTAATGATGATTGGTTTTATTGTGATGATTTTTTTGTATAATGTCAGAACACTTATAATTTGAATAAAATTAATTAATTGGTGATCAATTGTTGGAGAGACCATGGATTACTATGATACTCTTCCAACTGTCAATCAATTGGTGTACACTTATTGGAGAGACTATGGATTACGATAATACTCTCCCGATTATCAGTGAGCCAGTGGATAATTATAGGAGGAATCATGGATTACGATAATACTCTCCTATTTAGTCAGTGAATTAGGTGATAAATGAATCTTTATGTGTGTGTGAATTTTGGAATTAAGAAAACGAAGATCCCAAGCATTGCAGTAGCTTACGACGGAAAAGCTTAGAAAAACAAATAGGCCTGAAACACACCTGCAATAAAGTGTGTTCACAGAGGTTAGGATCTGCTGTCACCTGCAAGCCTTTTATGCCAGGATACGATGTGGTACGCTTTTGTGTGAACTATTTATGTAATGATAGTGAAAAGACTAAACATCAAGAATCAAAAACCCACTTTGGTGAAATGTCTCTTTTCACTTGAAATGTGTCGCTTGAAGGAGTCAAAAGCATTTCTTAGGTTTTTGCTACTTATAATCATATAATTAAGTTAATCAAATAGAAAGACCGTATTTATCCTAAATATTTGTATCTTATCTTAACTTTGTAGTTTACCAGTGTAGGTAGTTTAAACTAGTTTCATAAGAAGTGTTAATTCAATTTCTTAAGCAGTAACATAAGAATCTGTTCATTTGATTTAGAATATTTGTGTTTGTCGTATTATTTAGATATTATTCTTCACTTAGACATTACTCTTTGAGCCCAGTATATCTAATAGTAATTTTCCACATATAATAATTAATTTTTATTATACAGTCGTAATACTCTAAATTTACTAAAATCAAATTTACTCTAAATCAACCACATCTGCTGTCATCTGCATTCTTGTCTTCTGTTCGCTACCTCCTTTTGTTCATTGATCCATATTTGTTTAATTTTAAAGGATCAGATCTCTGTGCATTTGTGAAAATTTGGTCAAAATCAAACTCATTACAGACATTTTCCTTTGACTTTCAATTCTTCTATTGCCTTACAAGTGAAATATGTTAATTCCAAAACAGCTCACCTGAACACTGTCATCATCAGAATCACTCTCATCTGATGCAGGGACATCCCCTCCATCGTTGATGGTTTCTTCTGTTATTGAGGTGGTCACTGCATTCACAGGCTCTTCCTCACCACTCAGTTCACCTGCTTCTTTATCTTCAAACTTTGGAAGATCCTGAAATGCATTAATGGAAATTAAGATAATAGCCACAACATAAAGAATTCCACTGAATTAGAATAAGAAAAAATAAAAACTTAGGAACCAGGGATTCCTTTGGGTCTCCAATGTTAAACCTAATACTGAAAATAAGAAAGCTTATCAATTGCCTCGTAACATGTCAAGGCACTTTGTTAGCAGCTACAGTTATTTGGAAGAAATGATAGGAAAAAAACAATCCATTCTATTTCTGTGATTACCAAAGGACAATGGATTATTTGTCATGAATGAGTTTTCTTTATTTATATAAAAACATCATCATTTGGGATTAAAGAAACAGACAGACAGATAAGATAGAAAAATCTATGGCCTTTCTATAGTTTATTTTATAGAACACCTATAGGTCTTGTTCTTAACATTGGTTTACTGTGAATTGGCAGAGTAGGATATAAAAAAAAAGCGACCTCTTATGAAATAAAGCAAATATATAGTAATAATAAAAACACTAATTCACATTTATGCCAGAATTGAAATGCCTTAAGTAGTTGCACTAAAAGAAATAAGATAAATAAATGCAAGCTTGAGTCCAAAAGTGGCATTCTAATTTAGCTGCTTTACATTGAGAGTACAAAGGAATTCTCTAGTGGCTCAAAACTTAACTATTTCTTATATGAGATGCTTGGTATTAATTAAAAAAAAATCAATTATTGAAAAAAGACAAACATCAGTCGAAAAGCTTAAGTAAAATAAATGTAAAAGATGTCAGAATATTTATTATGTTAACTAATATCTAATAATTGTGGCACATATAAATAAAGCCCATAATATTATATTTTTAATTCAAATTTTCTAAATTCTCCCATTTACAATCATTGTTTGATTATGTCTAAAATTCTATCAGTCATTTATTTAAAGTTACAGTTGTTTCTTTAAACAACAAACTTTGATAGGTAGCTCTATTATGACAAAATAAAACCACAAAATCTAAATGATCCTTATTCCTTACAATTTTTTTTTTATTCGTTTAAAGATTACTTATGGTTAACCTTTATTATTATTATTCAAATAATCCATCCCTATTTGTTGCATTTCTTTCAACCATTTTCCAGAAGGAGGTTTTTTGGTGACCAAAGAGGAAAGCTTTTGACTCATAGGAAACGCTCAGACAATTCAAACTTTCCTATTTAGTTTTCTGGTTATATACAAATTATGGATATGAGAAAAATAAATATTAATTAAATAAATAACCAGTTAAATGAAATAAAACAAATGGTTTTTGCTCTCTCCCTGATTCAGCCGTTAATTGAAATGCTTGTGGTTTAATAACAATTTCTAATCAATAAATAAAGCCTAAGCATTTTTACAATAAAACGTATATACTTGTAAGTTGTGTTCTGGTATTACTTAACTATGATTACAAAATATATAAAACTATTACAATACAATTTTAAAAGTAATTGTAATACCATTACTATTAAAAAGTATTTTCCAAACCCATGGTTTAATAGCATCACAACCTATAAAGAGGATATTTAAAAATATCTGTTTCTTAGGCCAAAAATAATTTGATCATGGTCAAATGAATAAACGTGACACTAAATTTCGGAAGACTGTCCTCAACCAGTTTGTATTGATCCACTCTATGAAATCCTTTTTTTTTTTAGGAAATATCTGTCATGTAAGGATTGTAAAATTATTTTGCAAGGATCTGTGAGAAAAACCATGGGACCTCATCCGAGGAATAGAACCAGTGTGTTACAGCAGATAGAAAAAAAAAAAAAAAAACTGCACTTAACCACTGCTCCACTGGGGAGGGAGAGACAAATCCCATTTACGTTACTTTCTATTATAATCGACTTGAGGTGATCAGTTTCAAATTTGCAGACAAAATGAAAATGCTACCGTTAGGGGAATTCAATTAGTATATTTTAATTTCAGAAGTCAAACACAGTTAATATTCTTTAATAAAAATAATCAGGACATTTCTTTTAAACACTCAAAGCTTTTCCAAGATCTTTTATAAGGAATGAATCTTTTTTTTTTTTCAATGAAAGGTAGTAAAACAACGTCGCTTCCCCTACGATGCAAGTTGGGGAATGCACAAGTTTTCAACCCAACATCAGTTCCATTTGTATTCTTCGATTTCTTTGATTTAATTACGCTGAATTTCTTTTATTCGTGAATATTTTTATATACAAAGACTATTCTTTGTACGTAATCATCACCTGAGTCGGACTTTTGCCATCGAATTGAACGCCATCAGTGGATATTTTGCTCAATCGGGAAGATTCATCGATATTACAAGGATCTTCAGATAAAACTGGCTCTTCCGATTCCTCATTGTCTCTTTTCTCTTCGGGATTTGAATCACCGTACAACCAACTTTCGTCGTCTTCCACCATGGTCGCCGAAGCCATTTTGAATTGAAACCACCGATAGATGTCGCTTCCCGCCACGAGGAGAGCGCTTCAACAAATGAACAACAACAAGAACAGCCAAATCAGCAGAAATAATCGTGGTTCGGAAACTTTAAAAAGGAACAGCGTTAAGTTACATTGACTTTTTTTTCGAAAAGTAGCTTACTTTAAGCGTTACTTTAAGCATTGTAATAGTTACATACAATCACATATACAGGGGTTGTACGCTGAGCTTCTTTTTGCATCATCAAAAATAAATTGAAAAAAAATCAAGTTTTATAATTATTTATCAGATATAAACTGAGAAAAGAAATATAAAATGAAAACCTTTGTTATATATGTTTACTAAAACCAGGGCAGTCGCGTGGTTTGTTTGCGCCCGGGGCAAGATTTCGTCAGACGCCCTACACTTGATATTTGCGCCCCCCCCCCCACCCCCCCCCCCCCAAAAAAAAAGGGATTTTCGAAATTTTTTTTTATTTTTGCCGTGCCGCGGCGCCCTGGAATTTCCAATTCAACAACCAAAAAGAAAAAATCGAATTTCAATTTTTTTTTTATTTTTGCCGTGCCGCGGCGCCCAGGGCGATCGCACCGCCCACGCGACGGCTCTGACTAAAACTAATACAAATTAATAGTTTAAAATTTACCTATATGATAAATATTTTTATATAATTTTTTTGTAACAAAATATGCATATAAAGGCTGCTACACACGATCAAGCATGCAGTTTTAGCACTCTTGTCATGCATGCTTGATCGTGTGTAGCGGAAATTTTGTGCTTGATCAAGCTGCTTGTTGCAGTCTGAAGATTCAGACTGCAAGCATGCGTGTTGCAAAAAAAACGTCATTTGTGACTCAGCTCTCGGCCGAGAAACATCTCTCCGTACTGTCCTTTCCAACATGGCTAGTGAACTGCGGAAAGGACACAGAAGTATTGAAAGAAAGAAACAGCATATAATATATTATTAAGAATATATAAAAACATTGATCCAAACGTCGACCGGGATATCACTGTGAAGAAAATAAATAAATAAATAAATAAATAAATAGAGGTACAGCATTGAAAGAATTGAACATTTCTAACGTTTCTTAACCTCCTCCTCCTCCTCCTCCTTAGCCTGGTTCAGTCCACTGCAGGACATAGGCCTCCCCCAATTTCCGCCACCTTCTTCTATCTTTTGTCTCTGTCCACCATCTTGCACCCCTGAATTTCTGTAGGTCATCTCTCCATCTCTTTTTTGGGCGTCCTCTTTTTCTCTTTCCATTTCTTGGCTGCCATTCCGTTAGTAATCGAGTCCATCTTTCATCATTCATTCTTCCCAAATGCCCTGCCCATCTCCATTTAGAATTTTTTATTACTTCTATAAAGTCTTTGATTCCTGTTTGTTTCCTTATAGTTTCATTTCTTATTTTGTCCTTTATAGTTATATTTAGCATTCTCCTTTCAAGTTTCCTTTGTGACACTCTTAATTTCTCGCATTGTCTTTCTGTGGTGTTCCAAGTTTCACTGCCATATGTGAATACAGGGGTAATACATATGTCAAATATTTTTCTTTTCAGACATATTGGGAGATCACCTGTAAGGTATTCCTTAAGTGTCCAAAAGGCTCTGTTACCTTGAACAATTCTTCTATTGATTTCTCGATCTTGTCTATCCTTGAAGCTTACAATCTGTCCAAGGTAGATGTATTCATCTACATTTTCAATTTCTTTGCTTCCTAAATATATTTTTTCTCCTTTATTATTCTTTTCCATATATTTTGTTTTATCAAAGTTTATTTTAAGTCCAACCTTAGAACTTTCCCACCATAGTTCATTTATCATGGTTTGCATTTCTTGGTTCGATTTTGCAATAAGGACAATATCATCTGCAAATCTTAAATGATTTAAAAATCTGCCATTTATGTTTAGTCCCCTTTCTTCCCATTTTAGATTTTTAAATACTTCTTCTAGTATAGCGTTGAATAGTTTTGAATAGTTTCTTAACCAATTTTGCTATTACATGGATCTGTAATTATATTTCTTTGTTATTTTTTTAATAAGTTACTATACATACGTCTTAATGAGCGATTTTTTTTTTTAGGAGTGACAAAAGATTCAAATAGGTTTCTTCGTTCATTCGCAGATAATTATGCCAATCATTAGGATATATTTTCAATTCACTCAGTATGTTAGTGTGAGAATAGGTTTTTCTTTTCAATAACCAGTCTTTACACCAAATGCCACGTTTCTTATTTCGTGTTTTTCTTTTTAAAATCAGGACACATGCAGCCAAAGCAAGCAAAGCGTCGTCGTCCGAACTCGACAGATCTTAAGCACAAAATGATGCTTGTCAAGCTTGCAGTACCGTGTGGTGGCGAGGGAGTTTTTGTACATGCTTGACCAAGCATGATGCTTGTCATGCATGCTTGATCATGTGCAGCAGCCTTAACAATAAAAACGGGTGTGTGTAAACAGTGGCGTACCAACGCCTTTGGGGGCCCGGGGCGGGAGTTCCATTATTCCACAACCAAAAAAAAAGGAAATACTTGGGTGGATGGGGCCCCTAGGCTGACTGGTTGGGCCCCCTAGGCTTGCTTTTACAACCAAAAAAAAAAAAAGAAATCAGCTGGGGGAAGGCTGGCTGGCAGGGCCCCTCCCAGGCGGAGGCCCGGGGCGGACCGCCCTCCCCCCCCTTGGTACGCTACTGTGTGTAAAGGCCCCTACACACGTAACGGCATACTTGACAAGCATGCACAAATACCCCGTCGCCACCACGCATAACTGCATGCTTGACAAGCATAATTTTGTGCTTGAGATATGTCGAGTTTACAGTGGTTTGAGCCACTCTTCAAGCCATTGTAGTCGAGTTCGGACGACGACGCTTTGCTTTGCTTGCTTTGGCTGCATGTGTCCAGATTTTAAAAAGAAAAACATTAAAGAATAAACGTGGCATGTGAGGTAAAGACTGGTTACTGAATAGAAAAACCTATTCTCACATTAACTTACCGAGTGAATTGAAAATATATCCTAATGATTGGCATAATTATCTGCGAATGAACGAAGAAACCTATTGGAATCTTTTGTCAATCGTAACATCCAAAATTTATTTATTTATTTTCTTCAAAATGATATCCCGGTCGGCATTTGGATCAATGTTTTTATATATTCTTAATAATATATTATACGCTGCTTCTTTCTTAGCCTTATCACGACAATCTTTAGATTTAATCCGCCGAGACAAGGATTACTTTGGTAAACCCGAATGAATTCTTCCAATACTTGTGTATCCTTTCCGCAGATCACTAATGTTTGTCCACTACGAGTTGAGATTTAGCCACGCCTCTTCAAACGGAGAAGACATTTCACAATAGGGGTGAGGGTTGTAAAAGAAAAATTTGGAAAAAAAAACAAGATTAGGAAAAAATTTAAAAATACTATTAAACTATTAAATACTATTAAAGAAATTAAATATACTATTAAAGAAAAAATTATGTAAAAAATAATTATGAATAACATTAATATTGTCAATAGGGAAAAAAATAATCAAAATAATGAAAAAATAACTAGATACAATTGGTTAAAAATCTTTCAAATCAATAAAATGAATAATAATTTTGGTCTAAGATTGAAAAACTATATAAAATATAAATTATTCAGTCAAATTAATTGGGAAAAAATATAATTCTGAAACACTAAAAAGGTTAAAACTTTATTAATCGCTGACGTAATTGATGAGAATATTACTCTGAATTTTTAACTTTTAACTTTTGTTACGTTACTTTTCTTTTGTATTAGATAATTAAAAAAGTTAATTAATCTACAGTTAATAATTATAAATTAATCTATCAGCCCTATATTACAGGTATTCTTTATTTTTGAATAAGTAATAGAACTGGCGAACAGTAAAAAAGTAAAAAAAAAAAAAAAAAAAGTCAAGAATTAGTGTTTGTAATTTTGTTAAAAACAGTTACTATTTTTCATTATTAAAAATTTAAATCATCACCTGCAAATATTGTTGATTATTTTTGATTATTCTAACAATTTTATTTTAGTGTTTTGATTGACTATTATTATTACAAACAATATTATATTATTTTAGTTTTATTTTCATTTCCATTATATCAAAGCCTGCAGTTGTAATTCATGCAGTTATTATTATTATTGTCAATCTTTTTTTAAAATTTTAATTTAATTTATTTATTCATTTATTAAATTTATACAATTCAGTACCGTTAGGAATTCAAATTCCTATCAACAGGTGCTGTTATTTTATTATAATACATAATAATGATATTGAAAATTACATTTAAATAAATTTTACAAATTTTACAAAATCAACTTATCATCCTCAAACATACTGAAACAAATATATTAGCACAAACATAAAATTAACAAATTATTAATCAATATTATCCAATATCCAATTTTTTACCTTATTTTTTACAATTGAAATTCTTTTAGAAATCTTTAAATATATTCCAATTTATATCATTAAAGGTTTTCTCAATTATATAATTTAAATTTCTTATAACGTATTCATTATAGATATAAGGATAATTAAGTTTTATTCTATTTTTATTTCTCAAATTATAATTTTCTTTTATACTTTCATCTTTTAATTTAATTACACTATAAAAATTATTTATTATTATATTATATATAAATTTTTGTTTAGGATATAATATATTATATTTTAATAATATTTGTTTCCTTTTATTAATATTTTGTTAAATAAAACATTATTACAATGAAGTATAGGCTATATATTTGTTACTTACATTAATTAATATAATTTATATATAATTACGATTTTTCAGAATTTAAATAAATAAGAAACAGTATAAATATAACAGTTCTTAAACAGCAAATCAGTTTTATACATCGTTACGGTTAAAATATAACATAGTTATTATTATATGTAAGAAAAATAGATATATAATGTCGTATTTTATATCATCAATTCCTTTGTTATAACCAAGAAACAAAATCTGTGCATTTCCCCTGAAATTGGAAAACTATCACACTGATCCCTCAAATGACTTCTTGGAATCGTCGCCTACCACGTGGCATAGGCGTGGCTAAGTCTCAACTCATGGTGGACAAACAATAGCCATGGTGGAAAGGAAACTACGGAGAGATGCGTCTCTACTGACCTTTTCCTACAAAAAAAAACCCTTCACGCATGCGCAAGCCATGGCTTGTCAAGCATGCAGATGGAATTTCCATCAAGCATCAAGCCGCTTGATCAAGCACAATGCTTGATGAAATTTTCCATCCACACTATCAAGCATGCAGTTACGTGTGTAGGTGCCTTAATATTTGTTCTGTCTTGCGACTCTCAAACATCTGAAGTCTATCGTGTGGGTCTCTCTTGCGTTTTGCAAGTTTGCCCACAGATACACATATTTCTTTGGTTACATATACAGTGCAACTTGGATAATTCGAAGCTGAAGGGACCACTACAAAACTTCGAATTATCCAAGACTTCGAATTAAACAAGTTACATCTTTTAACTTTAATTTCAGGTCCACTGAATGCTTCAAAAGATTATTCTGTCAATAAGTAAATATTTATTCAGAAAGATATGAAAGACTTAAACACTATATATATGTAAACAAAATAAGATTTATATTACATAAGCTACAGATTACATTCAATACAGAAAATTATAGTTTTTCAAAAAATTGTGCAATGTCTGATTGTTTTGTAGAATTCAGTCGCTTAAGGTTAGCAAAATCATCAAGCATATTTAGTGAACCGAAAACAGCTTCACTTACGTTGGTTTGTCCTTCAAAGTACCGACGAAATTCGGCACTATCCCGTAATCGTTGGCGATTTGGCATTTCTTCTTCACACCCTTTTCCACCTCGCGAATGACGGCGACCTTTTTCAGCGAACGTTAAATTCTTGTACACGTATGGTTTACTGAAAGACATGGTGACACTGATAGCAGGAAGCTCGAATGGCGTCTGAAGCGTCACGTGTCGAACGGTGGCGGGAAGGAGATTTCAGTTGTCACGTGTCGAATTTCTTAACGATGAAACGCCGAAAAGTCGTTATGGTTCGAAATTTTTTATAAAAAACTTCGAATTAAGGAAGTTGAACTTCGAATTATCCACGATTTTTTAACATTGATTTAATAAGAAATTCAAGGGACTAAGAGAAATCTTCGAATTAACCACGATTTCGAATTAAAGACGTTCGAATTATCCAAGTTTCACTGTACAAACAGGTCACATTTTACAATGGAGTTAAATTCCAATCCACTGTTTTCGCAGTTTTTTTGTAACAAATGGACCACTCGAGGTTTAAGCCCCTACCTGCGTCACGTATGACGTTTTAAGCACATACTGAGAGATCTTGTGGGATAAACAAACAGAAAGCCCATAAGGCGAGTATATAACTTACAAGGGAAGTGTGTGACCCTCGAAAGCTGAGAAGCGCACGAAAATGTGCTTAGAATATAAAACAGTGGTATGAGTCATTCTCATGCAAAAGTGCACGTCTTACCACGAAAGACATTTGAATGATCACCTATTGAAGGTCCAAGAGAGGAACTTTGGTAACACGAAGAAACAAAATATCGATATAATAGGACCAAAAACATACACATTTCAATGTCGTGATGATATTGCTATATTTCCCTCTTTTTAAAATAATTACGCTATCTGAACAACAAACTTTTTCTACTGACCTGATAAGTAAATACTTGTTAAATGCAGGTACAACACGCCACCGTCGGATGCGCTAGTAGATGACAACTGCGTTTTGCATGGAAATGACTCATACCACTGTTTTTGGCATGAGCGATTTATATTCTAAGCACGTTTTCGTGGGGTTCTCAACGTTCGAGGTCACGCACTTCCCTTGTTAGTGTGAATTACACAATAAATCGTCGATTTTTGATATTTCAAGACGGAATGGTTCAGTACTGTGCAGTTCCTTATTGTAATAATTCTGTAAAAACGCTTGGAATATTTTTCCACAAGGTTTCAGCAAATCAAAATGAGCGAAGTAAAGATTCGGCGGGATATACGAAAATCGCCTATTTCGTAGTCTTGCGAGTTTGTTCAAAACATTTTTTACCATTTAATTATTGCGTGATAATTCCGAAACGATAATTACGAATTGTCGAAAATTAAAGTATATTATTAAGAGAGAAATGGCAAAGAAACAAGAACAAATCGCATACAATGTGATGATTATTTATGCAAAAATATTTATACAAAAAAACTAACTGTTAAGACATAAAAATTTAAGCTTTACAAATCATTTCCTTGGAATGAAAGACAAAATTCGACGGAGTAAATAAGAAACGATGTTATTGTAGCCTCCTATTGAACTGCAAAAGAATGTGGTGATCCATATCTTAAATAGCGCAGTTTAACTTTTGAATACGAAATACTACGTTAATATTACGAAATCGCTGCACTTGTTTAACAGCCGTGGCTTGGAATCTGCTATCGGGATTTATTCTTTTAAAATGTAGAACTCCGACTGCTTCAGTTTTTGTTATTCTCTTGATAGCAATAAGCCTTTACAAAAGCAAACGTGTTGTCGATGCCGTCCAGACGTATTTGTAATATTTAACAATAATTAAATTCTATCCTTCTTTGATAATATATTGCTGCGTCTTCTTCAATAGGCTATAATCAACTTTACATCCAATATGAACATTTTGGAAGTCTCATAATCGTTTCATCCAAATCAAATCTTTTAGTTCATCCTCTATATCTACACGGGTTAAAACGAAGCACATGGCTTTGTTTATCCCACAAGTCAAGAAGTAGCATTCTATAATCAATCCATAACATTATTGTTATTATGAATAATAATCTATAATCAATAATATTTTGTAACTATGAAGCCCCGCCTATCAAGTGGTCCCTAATAGTTATTTTGTAAGCATTTTAGATAAATAATAGATAATAAAAAATAACCTTGGCTAAACCGGAGAATATGCGATTGCCAATCATATTCGCCAACAATTATAAAATTATTTATTCTCCTACAATCCTATTTCAAGAAATGAGTTTCAATTCGTCCAATCACTATTTTGATATTGAAGAGTGGCTTTTGAGTGAACCAATTAGAAGCTCTTGACATTCGATGCATCCGGACGAACCTCTCTCTCTCATCCATTACAGCTTCCAACCTCAGGCTGGGTCTGTTGGGAACATAAGCCTCTCCACCTAGTTCTTATCTCCCACCATCTTTCCGCTGTCACCCTGTTCCAGTCCTCCCCCCTCTTTCGGACACATTCCTCCACTCCTCTAATCCATTTATCTCTTGGTCTTCCCCTTGGTCTTTTCTTCTGTATTCTCATCTCATGCATCCTCCTGGGAATCCTCTTCTCCTCCATTCTCTTTAAGTGTCCATACCACCTCAATCTAGATGCCTCAATCCTTTCCTGCAGGGGCTCCTCTTTCACTATCTCCCTAATCCTTTCGTTCCTCACCCTATCTCTTCTAGTAACTCCTAACCTACCCCGCAGGAATTTCATCTCACAAGCCTCTAAAATATGCAAAAATACAGCTTTTTTCGTTTTAATGTTTCTCCTAAAATTGTCAAAAAATTAGGGGACAGTCCATTGCTTTAAGCTGGGCGAATACGTAGCAATCTGCGGCAATATTGTGGGACAATATTGTCCCTTTTCATTGCTGACAACCGTTTGCGGCAATAAAAATGAACAATATTGTTAAAGATTGCCCAATTCAAGACAATTGAGATTGTCGGAAAAAAAGGAACAATTTTAGTTGTCGCAACGTATTGCTGGAACGAGAGCGAATCACATGAACGGATGAAATCACGTGACAATGGTGACGTCAAAGGAGGCGGGGCTTCAAAATCGGCATTTCAGTCACTCACGCCGGCCATTTTGTTTGAGAAACAAGGATTAAAATCAGCAAAATGGATCGGCCCAAAACAGATAATTCCAACAACAACATTTTGTCGATTGATAATGAAAGAATTGTAATTGATTTCTACAGAGGGACGGCGTTTAAATACTACAGCAATTCTGTACGGAAACACGCTCTCTTTGGCTCGCCCTAGTGAGAAGCGCCGTAACTATTAATTGTCACGGCAATATTCGTTGCGGAAAAACTACGTGTTCGCGCGTGATCTGAACTGACAATGGTTGTCAGCAATAAAAAGGGGCAATATTGTCCCACAATATTGCCGCAGATTGCTACGTATTCGCCTAGCATTACACAGTTTATACTTTTTTTTTTAATTGCCATAAAAACCAAGTCTAAACAATAGTTCTGCCAATAATGACATAAGATGGTCTGGAAATAGACCCACATGAGTCCATTGAGAATCGACTGTGACATCCTGATGACCAAATAGAAAATGCATCTAACAAAGCATTGACAAGCGCATTGCAATGTTAATTAAGAGTAAACATACACAGTAACGGAATTGTTCTATTTCTCATCCGTACAAGGGTTAAGACCTAAAATTTCTGGCAGTTTTTGAAAATCCTTCTTACTAAAATAATTTTCACATCTCTAGTGGGAAGAAAGAAGGGTTGAAGGACCAGTCAAGCGCTTTGGGAAATAACCTCAAAAAACCTTCCAACTTGTATATTATTGATCTTGTATTAAAAGTGGATTTGACAATGGATAGAATTCTTCCCATTGCACAAAAGGGAATTTAAAACCAGCACTTGGGATTTTTTTTTGTTTAAGAGCCATTATTTTGTTGGAATCCTTTTTTTGTGATTGAATAGCAAGAATCATTATAGACTCATTTCAAATCCCTCTTATTATTATTCCAGTTGTTCTTTGTAGTCCTTTTGCTTTTCTCACCATCTCATCATTAATGGAATTCTGAAATAAAATCCATGATAGGAACTAAACAAGAGATAATGTGATCCAATCCTGTAGTTACAATTCCACAGTTCTAAATTTAATGATATCTGTGAAAAACTTTTACTAATTACAAATAAATCACTTCCTATATGTAATGGGTATTGAATTTATTGCTAACACTTTGAAATAAATGAAAATGTTACGTTACGTAATATACATTTACCCACCATTAGAGAAATATCATTATTTTGCCCTTGACTCATTACAAAATCCTAATTCAACATTTGGATGGTTTTACGTTCATTTATTTATTTGTTTACCTTTTTATGAAAGTGAGTAAATGCATTATTTTTATACCTTACTTTTCGCTTAGGTTTTTTTGTAGTAATATTTTTGATAAACGAGTCCTTCATTTTTTTTTTTTGATTCTGCGAAAGGATTCACTTATATTTCACCTGATTCAGTGTTGAATCCTTTTACTTCATTACAAAAGCTGTTAATGTGAATGGTATATTTCTTCCAATGCATACAAAGTCTGTCTTTTACAACAAGGTCAATGTATTGCGTTGCTTAATTTGAGAATTTCTTTTTGCATATAAATTTCACTTTTCTTTAGGTAACTAGGAATCATAAGAGGGAGGGCTAGTAAAAAAAAAAAACAGGAATTAATATTTTACTTCCTAAAGACAATGACATGAAAAGAACAGATTTCAGAGCAGGTATTCAATTGGAATTATTAACTATTTAGTTGAACTTTATAAGATTGTGTTTGTCAACAACAGCTTCCTACAAATATTTCCTGTGCTGTAATAAAAAAATCAATGCTGACTTATATGATGGTAGTTTTCTAATGAAATACAAACAAATAATTTGTAAATAAAAAGAGAAAAATGAAACTCACTCACTTATAAAAAGAATAAACAGGATTATAATGATGGTAATTAACTAAGTTTTGGAATACTGAGCGTATTTCATCTTTAGGGACGGCACAAACATATGGACAACACGACATGAGAGTACATAGTGGAAAGAGTGAAGGGATTAATAAGGTTTAGCCAGTGATGGGGTTATAGGCCTTAAACTGGATTATGTTAATCAGCTAGGAGGCAGTGGGATAGTTTACTGTGGAAAATCTACCTCCTTGCTGAATCTTTCTACGTAACCCAGTTTAAGACCTTTCCCTCTCCTCCCTTCCACTATGTAGTCTCACCTCATGTTGTCTACATGTTGGTGCCTTCCCTGTAGATGAATATGCCCAGTATTCCAAAACTGTCAGTTTATTCATCATCATCATCATGTCAGTTTATTACTACCATTTTAATCCTGATTATTCTTTTTTTACAAGTATAGGCGTTTTATTTTCATTTTTCTCTTTATTTTAATACGCACATATTATGCCTTCTTGTTAATAAATACAGAAACAAACAAAAAAATAACTTTTTTTATATTCTCGTTCACTTTATTAATATTAGAGATGCCTATATTAATGCAGAATGACCCGGCATCATAGTTTCTACTGCAGAAGGCTTCTGGATAGATATTCCTGGAAGATACCACACATCTAAACAATTTCCACAGACCAGCCAGTTTACGTGTTGCACATTGTGCAATCCCACACTTGAGAAGCCCGAAACCACAGAAGTCTATGGAAAGACATCAGGTGAGTTATCAAATATGCATGTAAATGGAATGACGTTAATCCCAGTCTCACCTGTCCATCGCTCATAGTACAAGGAATGTGTAGTGGAGCTGAATGCCTTGTCCAAATGAATTTTCACCAATGGAGCATCATCACCATAAAGCTGTGGACGTGGGTGCCAAAGGTTGATTCCATCACAGTCAATTAGAAGTATGTAGCATTTACCTTGGCATAAGTGGCCACTCTGATCAGTGGGATACGGACACCAGCACAGTATGCTGCAGCAATCACAATGCCTTTGAAGAACTTCTCTTTGCATTCCCACATGAAGTCTGCTCGTCCATTCTATCCAATCTGTCAGTAACAAGTTGCTCTAGGTTGGTTGGCATTGTCCAGGTATACCCTTGCTTCATCCGATGTGATGACATACTGCCAGCGGTCACCTGCAAAGTACTGTGCATACAGTTTTCATTGGTGAAGTGTTCCTGGATGTGCTATTCACCGAGTTTGTGGACCCTGTGCATGCCAAGGTTGTTTTAGATGACATGTCCCACAAACTGTCGTGATGCTCCTCAGTGGATAGGTTTTCTCTTGAGACCAAAGCCCTGATCTGTTTTATGGTGGCTGTCTGTATTGTCTGGTTGCTGTTTTGGCAGTACCTTTGGCCTGTGGGTCAAGTTGATGATTTTGGCAGATTATGTGGCTAATAGTACCCTTACTGATCACCAAACTTTGTGACGGCACTGTTTTGCAATAACATTGAAGAACATTTTGACATTAGAAACGACACAGATGTATCTTCCCAAAACAGAGTTGTTTTCGCAATTATTCAGTCTATTCAACACTTGAGATATCACCATTATAGAATAATGTTGCGTATGAACTGCATCACTGCACACAATACATGGGGTACAGATCAGTTGGAAATTGTTCAATTTTATCTGCCACACCATTCGTACATAAACCCAAAGTCTCCATCAGGAAGTTAGTCCTTTAACTGGGACAGACGTTTGGTTCCTGGAACAATTACTGCTGCTGATTAATTGTACCTTGTACAAAATGCGAGATGTCCAATGTATTGTGACGATATGACACTCCCAGACCTTAAGAATAGTGAGATGCTGAGGGATGCATGCTTGTGAAAACTTTCATCTGTAAGTCCAAAGATACTGGCTGTATCCTTTACACATCAACATGCATTTGTCAGAAAAGCAAACCTGAAGAATAAGATCATTTGAGTATGACCAGAATGTTAGTTCATTAAAAATAAGCTGTTCTTTACAAGCATATAGAATTATAATTTTTGACAAGAAAATTATCTTTTGAAAAACAATTGAAGAGCCCGGCGCAAAAATCAGACAACTCCACTTCTGGAAATAAGACGGCTCCAGGGGATTTATGCATAAACTGAGAGTCAACAAAAACAAAAAATATAATCTTCACTTTAATATTTATTTTACTTCTGTTTCTAACCTTATTTGTTTCTCAATTTAATTTTGGATTCAGTTTTTTCTCTCTCCTGAAAACTTTTGTAATTTAGAGCTGTCTTGTGCTGGGCTCTTCAATTGTTTTTCAAACTATTACCATTCTAACTATTATCAACATTGTATTTAGTCCTTGCTTCAGTCTTGTACAAACTAAGTTTAGTTTTTAATATCAAAAGTCGTCATGTGGGAATCTCGGACAGCTGTTTTGTCCTTATTAGGACTCATCAGCCAGATGTACCCCAGTTGATGATCAACTGAAAAGCATGTAAGGCTATTGGAATCGTTCCCTGGAGTGGGACCTCAAACAAACATTAAGAAAATCAAAAAACCTTGGCCAGCAGGGATAGGTTAATTAATTGAAGAGTCCTAATAAGGAAAAAAACAGCTGTCCCAGATTCCTGTTGACTATAACCAGAGCCGTGAATGAAGTACGCATTTTCTCTATATTACCTTTTTTCATTAGCTTCTATAATCCAGCTGTATTCATAAGCTGAGAAATGACAAAATAAAATAAAATTCAATGCCATTTCTGCCAGATCACCACGAGTGCAGTAATAGTAATATTGCTTATGGTTCCTATCTGAAGACTTATCAAATGAATGACTCATCTCTTCTTCCAATTAAGGGAATACAAAGAATTTTGTTCTCTTCCTTCTACTAATTCAGGTTTATTTTCAATTTCTTTTATTGCATCTTGTTTATCCCCTTTTCATGTTTTATTTTCTTCATGGTAAACTCCCATTTCTTGTTTGTCTTTGTTAGATAGAATGAAAGTTGTTTGAAAATACTGAATTATTCATTGAGATGGTTGCAAGGAAGAAGGAAATTAAGTGAAACATCTTATTTTAAGAATACATTTTCATAGGTTTAACTATCCAATGAAGAAACTGTAGGAAATAATTACAAAATCAAAACCAACAAATAGTCTTTCTTTTAATAGTCATTAACTAGGCAAAGATTGGCAAGACAAATAAAAAAAATGCCAAACACACTATCTGAACATACACATCTAATTTTATGGATAACATTAGCCTCTTCCAATGTTTAGCAATAAAGTTTACACTAGCTTCTTCACTAGTAAATGTTTAGCAATAAAACTTTATTCCAAGATATTACTACAAGACAAAATAACAGAAATACAGGGTATCTACAAATGATTTCATGATTGTACTTTGGGTGTATTGTAAAAAAAAAAATAAAAAAATTGTAGTGACATAGTTGTCGTCCAAGTTTTTCTTCCATTTGAAAGATGCTCAATATGGACACTGCTAGTGACATTGCCCATATTTTAACTCTGTAATCAAGTTCGTCCCACACTTAATGTCCCTGTCAATTCCAGCAA
Organism: Thereuonema tuberculata; assembly: GCA_023159025.1. NCBI lineage: Eukaryota > Metazoa > Arthropoda > Chilopoda > Scutigeromorpha > Scutigeridae > Thereuonema > Thereuonema tuberculata. The sequence goes on from JAFIDM010005346.1 coordinate 14,225,492, forward strand.
AAGCATTGCAGATGGGAGTCTCCTGCAGATCAGGTAATGGTGGCGTAAACACTATCTTTCACATAATCCCTTGTGACTTTTTTCATTACAGGGGAGCATGGAGGCCATGGCAACAGTGCAACATCATATGACCAAATAGCAGTAAGACTTTCTAAATAGTTGATCGAGGAATTTTCAATTCCCTGCTTGCTCTGAGAGTTGATTTTCGTGGGCTACGCACTGTACTGTACACAGGACAATGACCCATTGATTTCCCTTTCCAGAGGCATCCTGTAGTTGTAAATTGTTCTTACCACTGTCGAATGGAGCTGAGTGAATCTGTAAGGAACTTAAGTGATGCTGGACACAGTTTGACTTGCATGGAATTCACTTTATCATTGTTCATCACCATTTTGCCACTGCAGTGCTCTTGTGGTTGGAGGCAGAAACGTATGCCTGCCAGGCAATTCAAACAAAACTTTGGAAGATGCTTGTCTTATAAAAACAACTCAGCAGAGCTCTTATGAATGTGGTCATTACAAGGTCATGAAACCACTCCAATCATTTGTAGACATCCTGTATTGTAATTTAATTTGTACTTTGTTATCTAGAATTATGTAAAAATCAATTTGACATTTTTCTAATTTCATTGTCATTAATCAAATTCTATTTTATGTTAAAAACCTCATAATCTGTAACAGAATTATCCAATTCAAATAAATCTTTTTTCGTAAGGCCTTTTGTGAAAGTATTTTGTTAAAAAAAGGCAATCAATAAGAAACATCTACGTTTAAAACCTGGGCATTTATTAGTTATATCTTCAAAAATGAAAGATAAATGGTAAGGTTATGTACAAATATATCAGATTCAAATACAGAAAATATATTCAAATTACTTCAATTAAATAAGTTTCTAATAAATAAAATGGTGAATTGTTATTAAACCAAAAATATTAAGGTTATCCAAATGATATCCAGTTACAAGCTCAATGATTAATAATAATAATAATAATAATAATAATAAAAAAAAAAAAAGAACAACAGTTTAATTAGTAAGGTTTTATTAATTACAAAACAAAATTGCAATTTAACTTAAAAAAAGATTAATTCTGAAATTTACACAATTAAAGAAAAATAATCTAATTAAATTTTCAAATTTATTGAAACTTTACACAATTCTTCAAATAAATAATTCAGAAATTCATAATTGTATGCAAAAAATTTGCCTTTCAAGAAAAGAATACAAACGGTAATCTTCCTTTTATTCTTAGTAAATCTTATATACACAAAGACTACATTGTATTAATGCACTTTCAGTTTTAATAGCTAATGAAATCCAACATTCTATTTTCTATGTTTGGCTCTATTTTATATCAGTTTGAGGAATTGTGGATAGTAAGAATTATTTTTTTTTACATAGTTGTAAGACAAAATTGGCGCTTGATCCAATAACTTATCAACAAAAATGTCACCGATATGTCAAAATATGGTCAGAAACAAAAAAAACCCAAAAACATCCTACTTTAAAAGATTGGCAATTTTATCAACAAAATTAAATTAACAGTTTAAATCTTAAGAGAAGAAAATTTCTGATTTATCAGATAATCAATTTTAAGTTGTTGTAGCCAATCACTTTGAGGAGAAAAAGTTTTTGTGTATATTAAACTGTATATTAATCATTAAATTACACTAATTACATTTGAGGGATCAATACATAATTAAAGGCTACAATTATCAAAAGAATACTTGAAAACTGCAAATCAGAATGAAACGTCACATAATTGCTCCTGCCAATATACATACAATACATGGAATGATTTCAGTGGCCTACATTAATTCTAATTGCATCATAGGCCATTAACACTTTTTTTCTAATCACACAAATTGTACTATTTAGTTGAATATCATTGTAATATAACGTTGCTGCTCATCTAAGACCAAAATATTTACACAACTTTATTCTTATTTTATTTTGTCTTTTGTTCAAGGTATTTTATTTAAAAACAAATTATCTGTACTTATAAATAAAATAAATGTTGAAAATCATTCAACTGTATCTGTTATAACAATATAAACTTATTCTTTTGGTTTTAACTGTAAATTCAGGTATTGGATACAAGAAAATTTCAATACAATATATATATTTATACATAGTATAGAAACAATACGCTTTTGTCACGTACATTTCCCCCTAAGTGCTTTATATTGGTCTCAGATACTATCCTTGTTACAATATCTTAGGTCTTATTCTGTGGCCGATTTCTTCATCTATAAATAAAAGCCTTTTTAAAGGGGACTTGCCTCTTCTAGAGGGGCCACATACAATTGTTTAAGAGCGTATTGGTGGATTCTGCTTCAATTGAAGAATAATTGAACGCATACGTGATACATCCTTGGTGTTCTTACTGGTCTTTGGGTTAAAATCACACAGCCTAGCAATACGTTCCCACTCCTGGCCAGGAACTTCAGAATCTCTTTCCATTACATACTCCTTTTCAGCATTCCTAAGAAAAGAACATTTTTTTTCTCCTTTAAACAAAGTTAAATTAAAAAAAAAAAAAAGAAAAAGAAAAAAGAAGCAAGATAAGTGTCTCCAGGGTCGAAAGCTTCAACAGAATATCTTTCATACCTAAAGTTTTTGTATTCGCAAAGAATAAAAAGGAAGATGCATTTACACATAAAATATATATGAAATCTGTTTAAATGTTAATTGCAATAACAAAATAAACCCATTTGTAATTACAATATTCTATTTGCCCCCAACAGTTAAATATTAATTGTCTTATGTATTTCCTGAAATGATGCAAATGTTTTAATAAGTTCAAATAAGACCCCAAACAAATACTTTCTTTTTATCCTTCATCAATATCTAATTTTGAAGCTCTTTATTATCTTCATGTTTTTGTTGTTGTTTTTCCACTTAGTAATGATAAAGCAAATGGAAGAAACACTTCAATTTCAATTTAACCCAACAAATATTGCAAATTTTTCAGAGATTTTTGAAATATTCTGTTTTACATTTATCAAAGTCATTTGTTTATCCCACAAGATCTCTCAGTATGTGCTTAGGGGCCGTCCATTAATCACGTGAGGTGTTTTTTAAACAAATTGGACCCCCCCCCCCCCCGCGAAAATAAAAAAAAAAAAAAAAAAAAAAACGGAAATCTTGCTATAATATATATTTTCTCTGAATTAAAAAGTTTACATGAGATTTTCGTTGACCCCCCCCCTTTGACCTCACGTAATTAATGGACGACCCCTTAAAACTTCATACGTGACACCGGTAGGGGCATAAACCTCGAATGGTCCATTTGTTATAAAAAATTGCGAAAACAGTGGATTGGAATTTAACTCCATTGTAAAATGTGACCTTCTTGTATATGTAACCAAAGAAATGTGTGTATCTGTGGCCAAACTTGCAAAACGCAAGAGACAACTACATGTGCATTTTCACTGACATCATTTGCATGTCCCAACGTGATATGCATAGCTTGAAAGTTTCAAAAGCAAATGCCACTATTTCCTCATGATGTTGCAATTTTCATAAACAGTGTAGTAAATTACCCGATTTATATTGAATTTTAAATATATATAATGTAAAAATGAAAGCAAATATTTACACCTGCTTTTTCTTAACTCTAGTATTAAATGTTTTCATTCCTTACTAATACTTCCAAACATTAAATATTGATGCATTTTTTGGTTTCATCTATTTCAATAGATTAAATGGACGGATGCTATTTTATAGTAACTTTACTCCATTTTTTTTTTTTTTTAAAAAAAAAAAACAAAACAAAACCCAAACCAATGTTTTTCGTTCTTCCTCGTTTCTAATTTTTGTAATTATTCGTGAAGAAAACTTTCGGTAAGAAAGTTGAAATATCGAAGCATCTGAAGAAGAATGTGTGATGCATTTAATTATGAAATCTTTAGAAGAGTTTTGTTTAAGAAATTGAGACAAGGGTCAATTTATTCTTATTTATTGCTTGTATTTTATTTCCAAAATGTGAATCCTTATTTATTTTTCTTCTCTCTTTTATTCTATTCTATTTGACATCGCAATAAGTAACCCATGTGATTTATTTCCTATTAATAATATTCTCTGTCTATCATCTAACCACAGACAAATAGCTCCCCTCTAATTTAATAAAATTCTCATTTAATAGCAATTTTCTTTTTCAACCCAGTTTTTAGCATAACTTCTGAACTGTCCCAAAGTATTTTAGTTTTGAATTCAGATCCAACCTTGTCCATCACACAGAGCCAATGTTTAAATCTTTGGAGCAGAAGCTATTTCTTAATTGTAGTAGCTTTCCTGTAAAGAGATCTGAAACTCTTGATCCTTGAATGATCTGAGGAGTATTTAGACAAATTCCTTATTTAATGAAATGTAATTCATTAACAGAATTTGGAGAAACCTCCAGAGAATAAGATAGAAAACATTCAGTAGGCCTACTATAGAAAGATCCTATTTTACCTTATAAATCGATAAAGTCATTAACGCCCAAATCCAAGAAGTTAAAATTATTGAGTCTCCCCTAAAAAACACTTAATCAACACTCTTCAAATATAACAAACAATCTAACAAAAACATAATTCACATAAAAGACTTAAAGAAATAAGAAAAATATTCTCAAAGAAAATTAATATTAGTTGATCCAAACAAATAATCCCTCACAGATGCACATCAGTCATTTAAGGAGTTGTGATGGTGAACATTTCACCATATTAAATAATAATGTATCTGATTTAACATCCGCCTTCTCTTCCATTTGCAGCAGACTAAACAAACTACACCAATGACCACTCAAAGCACCCTCAAGTGATGTATTCGAACTTATTAATTACTTCTTACAGACATGAATTGTTGTGATTGTATCATGAAACAATGTTTCGTCAGTCTGTTCACATATCAAATGACCCCTGGTGCCGATGTCAGTACACACACACATTCATCAATAAAAAATGTTTGTCTTGGTGTTCCCAATCTCCCTTAAAAGTTTGCAGTTTTTTCAGCACCCTGTATATTTAACATTTGATCACAGTAAGATTAAAGGAAAAACAAATGAAAGAAATGCTTGGTTATAATACATACAACATAAAGTTATTATTTCAAATTCTTTGTTTTTGTTTTGTCTAAAGCTTCTACATTTTGAAATCCTATGTCTACATTCCAAAAGCAGCGTGTAACGAATTGCATTTTGTTTTTGCTGCTATTTTATGATTTGTATCCATTATACTCTTTAGGTCTATCGACAATTGCAGTAGTCACAGTAATTAATCAAGAAATCAATACTGAAATAAGGAAAAAAAAAATGTTTTCACAGGCAAGCCAGATGATTTAAACATTGTGACAAAGAAAACAGTCTGCTCCTATTATATAACAATTTCCCCCATAATAATTACAATTTATTCATTGTATTACTTCTTTGAACTACTTAATAATGCAGCAATTCTGGAAGTGAAAAAAGAAATTATTATGTACATTATCTAAAACAGAGAAAGAAAGAAAAATGGAAATAAATAAAACGCACTTACTTACAAAGTTGAGAGAATTATAAACATGGTAATAATTTGACAGTTTTGGAATACTGTACGTATTCCTTCATCAGGGACGGCACAAACATATAGGACATAAAGACAACATTTAGGATGACATGAAGACATACCTTCCCTCATCATGTCGTCCTAAATATTGTCTTTATATCCTATGTTTGTGCCGTCCCTGAGGAAGGAATATGCGCAGTATTCCGAAACTGTCGGATTATTACCATGTTTATAATTCTCTCAACTTTTTGTAAGTGCGTTTTATTTATTTCTATTTTTCTTTATTTCATTACATGCATGTTAAGCCTCCTTACCTAAAACAGACAAACAATCTTTTAATGATGCTATTTTAAAACAATATTAGTTTTCATGGTCTTAGCATTATTAACCTTGTTAACTATAAGAATGAAAAATAAAAAAAATAGGATTTTATTTTTAGAAAGTTGATTATTTCACTTCAGTGTATGTGTGTGTGTATATATTAGACGGGCATAAAATAACATGAGGTGTTGAGAGCCCTCTAGCGAGGAATGTATTGGACGAATTGTAACATTCAGTAGAAAAAAAAAGAAGAGTGGAACATGAAGTTTCGATTTCTAAAAAAAAAAAAAATTAGTACCAAAAGTTGTCAACAGGAGAAATTGTGGCACTGCCAAAGATTGTAGTACGATAGAAGTAATGAATGAGTAATTGCCAAATGAGACAGCACACATCAAGTTTCATAACATAGACAACATTTATTGGTAATTACAAATAAGGTTCCATATGACCATCATTGTGATGTTTCATGAGCTGCATGCGGTGGAATGGATTTGTTGCACCTGTAATGTAATTCTATCTTTCAACGTCGGGATATCGCGGACATGTCTTGATACACAATGCATTTAAGAAATCCCCACAGCCAAAAGTCACTAGGATTGAGATCAGGCGACCTCGGTGGCCATGCTGTGGGAAATGCATGACTAATGATTCTGGTATCAGAGAAATGTTGCCACAACACACGCTGTACCTATGTGGGGTGGTGCACCATCCTGCATGAAGATGGTCAAATTGAGACATCCTCTTTGCTGCAGTTGTGGAACCACAAAGTTCTTTAGCATATCGGAATAGCATGCAGCATTGACGGAACAGATCATTGATCCACTTCAGTGAGTTTCATTGTAAAAATAAGGACCGATGATAAACGCTGACATAAAGCCGCACCACATTGTGACTTTCAGAGATGGGATAGGTATCTGCAGATCCACATGTGGATTAGTCGCAGCCCAAAAGCAGCAGTTGTGTGTGTTAATATCACCGTTCAAATAAAAGTGCACTTCCTCACTCCATAAAATCCACCACAGCCATGCTTCAGCCACTTCCATGCACACTAAGAATTTTAATGCAAATAATGCGGGTAGTTGCATCACCAGCGCACAATTCTTGAACAGGACAGATTTTATAGGGGTAAAACTTCAACAGCTGATGCAGGATTTTCCGCACTGTTGAGTGTGGGATATCTGTTTGCCGGGATATTGTCCGTGCACTGCTGGTACCCTGCACATTTGTCATCTCCTGTTCCACAACAGCAGTTCAACTTCTTCGTGACTGATAGCTTTGCATCCCTGGCCTGGTTGCACTGCTCGAGTTCCAGTAGTTTCAAAGTGTTGAATCATTTTTCGTAGATTTGTTATGCTCATTGGTCCTCTTCGTAGCGTCTTCAACAGTCGAAATTCCCAAAGGGCAGCACTAGCATTCTCTTCCCGCTAATAATACAGCTTCACTAATAAAGCATGGTCACATAAGGTAAGAGCCATCGAAAGGCAGTTCGTTGCCGAGTGATGTGAATTCTCTAAGGCTTCCTTTTTATCATCATCCTTCTACACGTAATGCGGTTATGCAAATTAGTGCGATAACAGCACCACATTTTCCCCAAGTTGGTGACTTTTGGTACTATTTTTTTTTTTTTAGAAATCGAAACTGCATGTTCCACTCCATGTCCACCGAATGTTGATACGATTCGTCAATACATTCCTCGCTAGAGGGCTCTGAACACCTCATTATTTTATGTCCACCAGGTATGATGTCTGGAAATTTGTTTGATGGTAATTTGTTCGAACGGAAATTTTTTCGAATTGAACATTTCCTAGTGGGTGTTCGAAAAATATTCTCTTTAACAATTTCGAATATTTATCTAAAGAAAATACATTTATCATCGTGTAAACAATTCTGAAAGTTAGTTACATGCAAGGAAAGTATTTCATTAGCGATCCCTGGTTTAAATGATTACTTAACAACATTTCCAAAATAATCTTTTAAGATGCTACTTGGAATGTAACTAACCATAATTAGGGTGAGGATCATTATTATAATAATCCGATCCTCATTATCTTAAGGTTACCATTGTGATTCCCTGAAAAATAAAAGTACTGTTAAGGGATACCCCACTCCATTCAGCCACCATATAAATATTTGCTCAAGTGTTTCTAAATCATTCTAGTTTTTCTGTTTGATCATGTTGTGTATCTTGCAATTTTCTTAAAATGGCTAAGAATTTTATTAAGAGTTCGAAAGGCAAAGATATGCTATCTTTTAATGGTTATTTATACGTACGTGACAGAAGTTGTGATAGTAAAGTGTACTGGAAGTGTGAACATTTTAAGAAATTCTCGTGTAAAGGACGCGCAATTACAAAAAAATCAAGAAGATATTAAGGAAACCAGCGAGCATAATCATGCTGGCCAAGCTGCAGAGATTGCCGCAAATGCAGCCTACAGTGACACGAAGGAAGCAGCTGTTCAAAGCCTAGACACTCCTCACTACATTGTATCCAACTCATCTTCCCAACTACACCCAGCAGCAATCACCAAATTACCTGCAATTGTGAGATGCTTTGCAGGATTCATGGTGAGCACTGTCTCTATAATACTACAGAGTGCTCGCGAGTCCATACTACGTTGTATTGCTACTGTCATCCAAGTGAGAGAAGGACTTAAGTGGTATTATACAGGTACCCCAGTGTTTTTGGCACTTCAGTGTGCATCAATTAGAAGGCATGTCTTAATTCAGAATTTTCAATTTTCTTTTCCTCTCGTTCTAATTTCACTGTTTTGATGTTTTTAATTATTTGATCAAATAGTACTAGTTTGGAACTATCCTAATTCATGTGGTAATTCTCAATTTAAGCCAGAATGAATCCAATAAATATAAATATATATAAATTATAAGACATTCACTATCAGATCCTCTCAGTTTCAGTAATAAAGCAACACTTGTCAATTGTAACTGAATCTTTTTATATAGAATAATTTTGGAAAAGAATTTGATGAAATGCATCTAGATTAGTTCAGATCACATTTAGTGATGTCAAGGAAAAAAACTACTGCCAGATGAAGGAAGGTTGGAAATCAAAAACACATTACAATGAAGTTGAAAATTTTTAATAAAAAAAGATATAAAGAAAGTGAACAAGACACTGGCTGTTATTAACAGAGAATGAAGTCTGTTGACTGATTGTCAAGTTCAAAATAGCATCATCTATTACATTGCGGCTGACGACTAAAGACTTGTCTTTCGGCAAGTACTCAAAAATCAATGGTTCTGAGCAAACCTGTGATAAAACAAAAGTAATTTTTCAGTAGCAGCAAAAAATTACTTTTGAAATAATAAAAAGTTAAGATTGAAGTGTTAAAGTAAGCTTATCTATTGTTTGCTGTATAGAAAGCCATGCTAAACAAAATCTCCCTTCTATTCTGCAAGAAAAATTTAAAAAAAATGTTTTTTTTTTCCATGTAGATTTATGCATTTCATTAGTATTGTATTTGCTTGATGTTATTGTGCCTAGTGTGTTACGATATTTTCTGCTCGATGAATATGTCCGACCTTTTGTAAAACGTGCAATTTTTAACGAAAGTCAGACCTCTATTTATGCAATGCTACCAAAACAGGAGTGTCTGTTTTTGTTTGAAAATATCATTGGAAGAGGAAAAAAATATCTTGACTTGCTTTATTGTTTTATGAAGACGTTTTAAAAGGATGGTAAAACGTTAGGACTCAAAGATTCGTTTGGAACTCAAAGTTCCTGAAAATTCATGAGTATAAATTATATTTAAAAAAAAAAAAGAAAAAAATCTGGATAACATCAGATATTCTGGTTTTGTTGGGGACTGTTGTAATGTGCTGATCTCATTCTAAAAATAAAAATAGATTTGTAATAAGTAATTTAAATTAGGTTAACCTCATATTACTTTAATCTGAGCACAATTTTTCTTAGCCATTGTTGCAAGAGTGATTAATTGATCAGACAATTTAAAAACTCCAGAACATTTTCTAGAATTCCCTGCCTTTTCTAGGTTTCCAGGTCTGTATCAATTCTGATTGAGGACAGAGAGAGAATAGGATGGGGAACTAGAAAGGAGGGAAAGGATGCACTTAAAGTGAATGATTAGGAATTCTAAATAGAAAAAGAGACCATATATGAAAATGTTATACTGAGGTATAAATGAAAAATAAAATAAATAAATCTTTGAGGATATGATATAAAATTTTTCTTGCTTGATAAGTTGGTCATTTGTGAAAATTTGAAATGTGAATCATCTTTTTTTTTTTCCAAAACTAAAATTTCCAAAAGCATATGACTTGAAGATTATAGATTATAGTGAAGATTATAGTGTGCGTGTGTTTGTGAAATAAGGTCTATGTATGTTGATGAATCTAAAGTAATCCAGGCTGAGGGATCAATTGCTTGGAAATGTTGAACAAAATGAGTTGTTACTGTTCAGGATAGGAGGCAGGAGTGGGGTGGATATCTATTTGATTTATAAATTGTCTCAGCAGGTGTTGGATGTCAGATAGACTTACACATCATAGGAAAGTGGAAATTCTCTTGCTGAATGTTACAAGTGCTTGGAGAAATCTTTAGCTAGAATGAATGAATGCAAAAAAAAAACGACAAATGTTTCAAAGAGGCGATCAACTGAGAAGCTATAATGATTAAATTGAATGGTTGTAGAAGTGTTTCTTTTTGGGAAGGGTTTAATATTTCGACTGCAAGATATACATGAAAGTGATTGAGACTGATCCCATATTAGACTTCCTATCAACTGGATCAACAGCTGCATGGTAAATGTAAGAGCAGAGATAACTGATGGATAGTCAGGGCCAAGATGCACAAACTTATTAAATGAAGTATCACTCTGTAGTATTAATCATGACAAGGGACTGAAACCTGTGAAAAATCAACAAGAAAAATGACTTGAAAGTGTATATACAGTGTTTGGAGGGAGACTTTTTTAAATACTATCCGTATTCAAATCAGAATAAAATTATCAAAATCATGAACAAATCTTTAATGTTATATAATCAATTGATCTTTTTTCAGTAATTTTTCTTCAATTTATGTTGATCTATTGCAAAGTTAGATTTTTTTTTCTCTTATTTCTATGTATTATCAAATCAATCAAAGACAGGTTTCACTGAGCATATGAATTTTCTTACTTCACAAAAGAAAAGAAAGGAACTATTCTACGTATTGGCTGAAATTTAAAGATAATCATAAATATACATTTTTTAAAGGTAGATTCAGAATTCAGCCAATCTTTCCTAACTTCTCTTATTAGAAAGAAACAATTTCCAATCTAAACCTTCTCCATTCACATGCATAGTTCTGCATAGGCGGATCAGTTTCTGGATCTAATTGCCCTCAATTCAGTTACATTATTTAGTAATGCCTATTTTGATATTTAACCAACTCTTCTAAACAGTCCAAAGATTTTCAATTGGATTCAGATCTAGTAAACATGAGGCGATTTAAGAGGTCTCGTCAAATCAACAATTATAGCCCAAGTATTCTAAAGTTGTCATCTTGTGCACTTATATTATCTTCGTTTTCAAATTATGGCTAAAAAAGCAACACCTGCCCATTTATAACCTTTACTCTTCCAGGTTTTAACATCTCAACCAATGGGTCTCTCTCTTCACCTCCATGTAGTGTGGATGAAAGCTTCACAATATACAATACCTTCCTTTGTTCTAATGTAAACACAAGACTGATTTGAGAAGTTGCCTGCCTGTCCACACTGCTTTGTGTGTAGCTGTTAGCATCTTTCCATGAGACTCTACAACATAAGGAAATTACCTTCATCTTTTTCTTGCCTCCAAAACAGGCTGATACAATTTTTTAACTGATGATCTATTTTGTAATTGTTCGCAATCACTAGATCTGAAATTTGTTGGCAATCCTTGTGTATAACGAGTGACTTTCAATCACAATCATATCTATAATTAACAATGGAACTGGTCGGTTCATTCTGAATGAAATACCAGCAAATTATGATGACAGTCCAGAGAAAATTCATGCACCTATATTAATTTAACCACGTCAACCTTTGATCTAAAAAGAAATTATAGAGTACAACATTTACAACCATTAGATTTTTTCCTGTCCTTTAAGATATAATTACAGCAACAAAGAACATGAGGTGTTAACAAAAAGGATAAATTTATTGTTTTTAAAAAAAGCTTAACTTTTACAGTGATAATAAAAGCAAATGCTAACTAACATTAAATGACAAACTACAGAAAATGTGAAAAATCCATATTTGGAATAAAAGACGTTTTCTGAGCAATGAAACAGGACAATTCTTATAAAAAGCAAATCTATTTCTCATAACAATTAATTTTCTTTTAATCTATGCCCTTCATGCATTTTAGCAGTGATGCTCTATAACCAAAAAAAAAACCAAAATCATCAAAACCGGATATAACATTGTCCATTACAAAAAGTAAATAAATAAAATAGTAAATAGGCGTTCTCCATTACACAGTGGGCAGAAATTTGAATCTACAAACACCAATCTTCTACAAATGGGCTTCAAGAAAATCATGTCCTGTGAGCATTCTAAAATTGGCAACGCTAATTTTTGTAGGAGTATTTGGGGAATATGATTTTTATTCAATAAAGTTTTCCATCTTTTTCCTTTAGCCTCTTTAATGAGAGTATTCATAAGAAGATCATCATCATAGGTCTTATTAATTATCTTTTTAATAAGACAGACAGCTAATAGGGTTGTCATCCTTCTTTAGCCAGTGGATCAGGAAAGTGTCATTTGTGAATCAATCAAAATAATAATCTGCTTTTCTTTCTACCAGTAATAAAAAATAAAAGCCAGAGATCCACCCTCTTGTGGAAGATGCTCCAACAGGTCCTTGGTAAAAACATAGGCACCAGTGGGTTTTATAGGCAGAGATTGCGGAACCAACTAAGTACAAATGGACCCCTTCATTCAAAGGGTATCTTGTATTTATGGCAACCTCATATGGAAATGATGTTACTTTATTTGCTGGGTACATCAGCTCAAGACAATACTTAACAATGAAAATCAAATGAATTTAAATCGCCTGTTGTCAGAAGGAGATGATGACTGAAAGACAAGTGAAGTTTGACAATCATTAATATGTCTACATTGTGTGTCAAATTTGTGTATGTTTTCAGTCGACTGGTTTGTAATAATGGTGTCTAGTCTTTCCAATAAGGGTTGTCTAATCTTTTATGTATAATTTAATGCTGCCTTTTCTCTGTCAAACTGTACGAGTTCAAGATTTAAAACAAAATAAAAAAATTGGTAAATGTTTATAAATCTTTGTAGCAATTTAAAAAAAATTATGTGAATAATGTGTTTCTTTGCAAAACTATTTCTCTCTTCTTCAATTAAGGAGTCCAAGTTGTTACAAGAGAATTATAAGAGGAGGAAAAAAAAAATGCTTTGTAAGCTACTGAACAATAACCATTATTACTTATTTGTAGTCACGACACTTATTTTAGAATTCAATGATATGTGGCCTTGAAGATGTGTCATAAGTGAAAATAATCTTAGGAAAGAAAAGAACTCTGGCATCAAAATTACAAGTTTCAGACCAAAAACAATATCAGGTCACAATGGGACTCTTGTAGTCTAAGTTCAAAGCAATTTCTCTCTTTGCAAACACTGTTGATACTTACAATGCACCAAGAAATAGATTAATATATCCTATACCAGCTGCAACAAATCTATGTTCTAACACATTCTAAGTTATTTATTTTAGACTGTGAATCATTACGAAACCGTGCATTGTTTCTTATCTTCCACAGTTTGAAGTTTGCAGACTTTTATTTTGAAATTAAACCAGTATCATCTCAAAATGAATACTGTGAGGTTCTCAGACACTTTAGTTAAGCAACTTTTGTATCATCAAAAATAAAAAAAAAGAATATCTTTTTTGTTTTGCTGTGCATTGGACTGGAGGACATTTCTTACAAGAAATGCTTTATTTTTAATAACTAAAGACTTGTGAAAGGTGTTCAGTCCAATGCAAAACAAAACAAAAAAGATATTCTTTTTTTATTTTTGATACAAAAGTTGGTTAACTAAAGTGTCTCAGAACCTCCTAAACTTGGCAGTCTTCATTTTGAAACGAGACTGCTTTTAAAATTATACTATATTATATATATAAAAGGTAATCCACAGGATATCCAACACCTCAAGGGTTGGTGGATTCTATTAAATCTTCACTTTCTTAATTTACTGATTCTCACAGAATATCAGCATGTGTATTTTTCATTAGAGATTTGAAGAAAGTAGAAAAGATGTTGCTCATAAAGATTAATAATTAATGTTCTTAGGCATCAAGCAGAGATTGCATTCCATACTTTGCTGTGCTAGATATTTTGTCAGATAATGCCCAAATCGTCTAGATAATTTCCTACAAAGCTTTTATATTGCTTTTGCACTTCACAGATGAAATGGTAATGACAGGAATGTCTACAATTCTTAAGATATTTTCAACTATCTCATAACACTGATGGAAATAACTGAAACCTTCAGCTTGAGATTACAAATAATCTACTGATGGCTCATTCAATGATATGACCATCTATCATTTAATTTTTGATTTTGCATTGCAAACAATTATTGTAAAAAATAAATAAATAAATAAAAAATAAATATTCAATTCTAGGGGTGTCATTTCTTACATATTTTAAAAGAGAAATTACAATTTACAAATTATTATGTCAGTTCTTCAGAGCTAATCCCATAGATTCTAAAGCTAATCAAGATACTGAAATAGTGGTAGAAATATCTTAAGATAACAGCAACCTTTGCTTCACTATATATGAACAAACTCCAGCTCAGAGATAAAATTGGTTTCTGGCATTTTATATCTCCCAATGGGAACTGTCATCAGATCAGGATAGAATAAATCAATACACCATATTAAAAAGATGTTTAATCAATAAGTTACTATTGAGAAATAGATGGAATGTTACCTAAGAGGAAGCACTGGTGGACAGAATTCAGAGTCAGAGAAAAAAAAAAATAGTCATTTTAAAATATGCCATCTTTAAAATATTATATTATTTTAAATAAGGCATCTCGTTATTAAACTACACTGCTCACAAAATTTAGAGGATGTATACGAGATGAATATAATACACCAAAAAAACAGAGGCATTTGAGTTTATTTATTAAAGAACATCATCAGAGAAGCGAATGACACGAAAATGAAGTTATCTGAATATGCAAATGAGACGCAGAATCCATTTATCGGGATTGAACAGAATGTGACACACAGAATGGGGATAATACTTGCATGTCAATCGTGAAAAATGTGTCGCACATTGACTGTTCAGTAGGGTGTAATGTCATCTGAGACTGCTACAACACAATGATAGCGATGAGAGGATCAAACTGTTCAGCAGTTCCTGTGGGATTCGTGGCCACTCACGCACCAGGGGAACTTCCTGGTGAGGAAGTTTTATGGGAGGTGACTGATGACTGGCAACACCTCTTCCTAGTACATCCCAAGCGTGTTTGATGGGATTCAGGTCTGGAGAATGTGAAGGCCAGTCCATGTGCTCGATTCCAGCCTCTTGGAACATATTGTTGACGAGATGTACACGGTGGGGGCGTTATTGTCCATGAAAATAAAGTTGGCCAACTGCTCCACCATAGGTTACCACTATAGGCTGTAGAATTTCATTCTGATATCTTACAGCATTTCATTTCTAACGACATGGAGGTCATGCCCACACTATGATTCCATCTCCACCAAAGGAATGTCTTTCTTCCATGAAACATGGATTCTCCCCTGTTCCACGTTCACCCCAGATCAGGGCACGAAGAATGTCAGGCAGCAGGCTGAATCTTGACTCGTCACTGAAGAGAACCGTGGACCACTCTTCATGGATCCAAGGAAGATGCATTTCAGCCCACCCTCTACAGGTTCTGTGATGTTCAGCAGTTAACGGAATGCACACCATTGGTCGCCGGGCATACAGCCCACGATGACGGAGTTTTGTACGGTCTGAGTACACACCCATCATCCAGTAGCAGCGAGAAACTGTCCCTTCAGCTCAGTAGCATTGCTTCGCTGGTTCCTTCGTTCTATTAACGTCAAGTAGCGATCATCTCTTGAAGTGGTGGCACATGGACGGCCCTGCCCTGGTCTTCTTCATACTGTGCCAGTCTCTCTAAAGCGATTCCAGAGTCTGCTAATTACGCTTTGGGAGGTTCCAACCGCTGCTGCCACTGTCATTTGTTTGACCAGCTTCAAGACGCTCTATGACTCTCCATGCTTCAGATTTGGGTAAATCAGGTTGCAGGGGCATTTTCAGGTGACAACGATTCTGCCACTTGTTGTTGATCCAGGAAAGTGGAGATAACCCATCAGCACCAGTCTCTTTATACAGGGTTGTGGGCAGACATGCAAATTAACATTTTGCATCACATCTTCATATTCAGACAACTTCCATTTTCATGTCATTTGCTTCTCTGATGATGCTCTTTAATAAATAAACTCAAATGCCTCTGTTTTTTGTGTATTATATTCATTTCGAAATATCCCTTAAATTTTGTGAGCAATGTAGATGACTGATGGTCTTATCTTCGTTATTTCAATACTTTTTCATTTTTTGATGTTTTGTTGAGCAAAGATGAGACAATCTTAATTAAAACTGACCTAAAACAAATAGTTTTTAAAATTAAAAATTGCCTACCTTACATAAGCACGATCTAGGTGTGAATTAGAAACAAATCAAAACACAACGTTTCTGACCTTCTACTATATACGGTCCATTTTCAAGCGTGAAAAATAAAAAACTAAAGTAAACTTCGTCCAGTTTACTACTTTAGTTTTTTATTTTTCACACTTGAAAATGGACCTTATATAGTAGAGGGTCAGAAACGTTGTGTTTTGATTTGTTTCTAATTCACACCTAGATCGTGCTTATATAAGGTAGGCAATTTTTAATTTGAATTCAGCACGGTTTTCAGTAAATAGTTTTTCATTTTGGATATCAAGGAAGCCTTAATTTCTCTGCAATTCCTTTTCAAAATGGAATATTTTACCAAGATGACCAAATGTGTTCCCCACCTGTGTGTGTGTGTGTGTGTGTGTGAAAAGACCGGAGTTATTGAAATAAGTCAAATCAACCATTTCAAGCTACTAGGACTTATCACCCAACAATGCTTGGAGGTTTTAAGATAATCCAGCTATTGAAACCAATTATTTTTCTAAATATACTGCATTCAGAAGGATAATAAAAAGTAAGACTTACTTTGATAAATACACTAAGAATGCTAGTCTTCATGAAAGTTCAAAGGAACATTCTATTAAATATAGGTTTGTATGTCACAGAGATCATATCTGGCATTGCTTACTTAGGAAAACTTACTAATTACAATTTTCTTAAGGGATTGTTTTTCATAAAAGCAAGTTCAATTGATGCAAGTCTTTATAATATTGCACTTCTGAATCGTTTGAATCCCAGCCAAGATAAGTCAGATCCTGTCTAAGAATTTCCAATTGAGACAAATAAAACTACTGTTGAGTGAAAATCCATTCAATATGATTCTGTTTAAAAAGGTATATAGAAATAAATTTCTAAAATCTAAATTTAAATTTATAAATCTATTTTCATAAAATTTTAACTGGCTTTTAAGAAATTACGAAAATTGTGTCCAACCTTGATGTGAGTTTTAAAATACAAAGAGTGATGCCTTAAGTATCAGAGTCTTAATCACAACAGGCAATAACTTGACAGAAGTAACCCAAAAGACCCACCAATGCAATTCAAAACTTAGTTGCTTCAGGGCAAATTCCATCCAAATTCTCAAAATTTAAAAAATATTCAACCACATATATTGAGAAAGAAGACAAAGGCAATCCTCCTTTTGCTAATGTTTTCAGAGATCTTTGTATAAAAAAAAAATAAAATAAAATAAAATAAAAAATAGTTTAAAAAATGCCTACCATTACAAGCACGGACAAAATTACAAAAAGGATAAAAGTCCACGACGTTTCTGACCCTCAACTGAATTGGGTCCATTTTCAAGTGAATTTAAAAAACATCCTCCATCAATGGATTCGTCTTGTTAAATGATATTTCTATAAATTTCCGGAAATGATGTTTTCCGCCCCCTGTTGCATTTTTTCGAAACCATATATTATGGAAGTGATTGTCTGCTTTTAATTTAATATAGGAACGGCGCTATACTACTTTTTTTTGTGTGTATGTTCATTTTGTTTATTAATATACATCATATTCTAGAATGTTCTTGGTTGACAGGTCACGATTATAACATTTTGATAATTTTATTTTTCCAGATTCAAAAAATCTTCGCAAATAGCCATCCCTAAAACTATTAAAAATTATTGGATTTTCAGTATCCAACTCATGCTGTCTCGTGTTACAGTGTGTTGCGGTGTGGTATGCTTTATTTCGCCTATAAAAAAAGGCGGTATATGCTAAGCAAGCTATAACGAGTAGATATTGTAGTAAATCGGGAAGGCTTATGAACCAAAAAGAAATATTTAAAATTAACTCTCCACACATGAATGAAAACAAGATAATTAATGATAGTAATGTGGAGCTTAATGAAATCCAAAAAAATGTTTTGAAAAAAGGATTAAAATTTAATATAGGAAATGAAGAATTAAATACTTTAAATATTTTAACTAGTCTTGAATCCAAAGTTAGATTTATAAACGACAAAGAGGAACGTACTAGTATTAGGAATAAAATAGGAAACATTGTAAAAAACCAGAGGTTGAGTAAAAGAAGCTCAAGACCTGCCCTAAGCCAAGTGGAATATTCGGAATTAATGAGATTAAAAGGGCAAGCAGAAGATCTCATTTTTATAGAAGCAGACAAAGGAGGGGCAGTGGTTATTATGGGAAAAAGTAACTATGTTAAAACATGTAAACAGTTTATTTTGGAAAATCGCTGTTTCTGCACAATTCGGGGAACCGAAAAATCTCTCATTAATGCAATAATAGCAAAGGTCACAAAATATGGTATTATAAATGAAACCATTGAGAAACAAATAACATTAAATAATGTTTCATTACTGATCTTGAAAGGTCTCCCAAAGGTCCACAAGGAAAAAGTTAATTCGCTTCATAAAATCAGACCTGTAATAAACTGTAAGAATAAAGCTATCGTAGCCATATCAAAGATAGTAGGAAGGAAGCTGGAAGCTTTGCAATATAGATCCAAATTTAGTATAAAGGACCGGGTTCCTTTTTTGGAATATATTCGACCAAGCCCGATCATTCCAAATTCCTTAATTGTATCCCTAGACATAGTTAACCTATATACATCCTTAACGCAAACTTTGATAATGGATGCGATACAGTACGTCATTGAAAGTGATAAGAACATTCAGCAAGGAAAGACCTATTTTAATAGTAGTGAAACGGCAATATTGGTGGCAACCCTGTTTAAAATGCAAATCTTTACGTTCCATGAAAGATTCTATGTACAAACATCCGGGGTCTTCATGGGCTTGCCATCTTCAGCTATTCTCGCAGAGTGTGTAATGGGGTTTATGGAATTTAAGATTTTCTCCATTGAAAATATGTATAATAACGTACATTATTTTTGTAGGTACATTGATGATACGTTTTTAGTCATCAACGAACAATATATGGCCCACATCCTGTTGGACTTTAATAACATTGATAAAAATATACAATATACTATGGAGAAAGAGACCAATAAAAGTATTGCCCTTCTCGATATATACACAACATGTGGCCAAAAAGGGTATGAGACAACCGTCTATTGAAAACCTACTGATGCACGGATTAGCATAAACTATGAAAGCGCAGTGTCCCTGGGTTACAAGAGAAATGCCATAACTATGGCAGTTGAGAGAGCAATGTAAGTATGCTCCACTCCAAAACATTTGGAAAAGGAATTATGCATAATTGAGGATATTTTTTGTAAAAATGGTTTCCCAAAAGAATTTATTGAAAGGCATATCAAAAGAGTGTTAAACAAAGAAAAGCATAAACGGTTACAAATGTTAAATGAGGACAAAACAGGAAATAAAAACTATAGGTATACTGCCATTACATATGATAAAGCACTATTCAAGAAATTAAACCCAATATTAGGTAAAGTAAATATAAAATTAGCTTAATAAACCAGGAAATACTATTAATAAAATGCTCAATGGTTCAAAAAAATTATCTCAGGATAAAAAAGTTAATACTAATAAGAAGGGAGTGGTATACGGGATACAGTGCAAAACTCATGGTAATGGTAGTACGGCAGGCAGATGTTGGGCAAACGAAACGTCCTTTGAAAAAAAGGCTAAAGGAGTACGTATATGCAGTGAATACGTGAAATAAAGCATACCAAACCGCAACACACTGTAACACGAGACAGCATGAGTTGGATACTGAAAATCCAATAATTTTTAATAGTTTTAGGGATGGCTATTTGCGAAGATTTTATGAATCTGGAAAAATAAAATTATCAAAATGTTATAATCGTGACCTGTCAACCAAGAACATTCTAGAATATGATGTATATTAATAAACAAAATGAACATACACACAAAAAAAAGTAGTATAGCGCCGTTCCTATATTAAATTAAAAGCAGACAATCACTTCCATAATATATGGTTTCGAAAAAATGCAACAGGGGGCGGAAAACATCATTTCCGGAAATTTATAGAAATATCATTTAACAAGACGAATCCATCAATGGAGGATGTTTTTTAAATTCACTTGAAAACGGATCCCAATTCAGTTGAGGGTCAGAAACGTTGTGGACTTTTATCCTTTTTGTAATTTTGTCCGTGCTTGTAATGGTAGGCATTTTTTAAATTTTATTTAATAGCACGTAATTTTTATTAATAAAAAATAGTTTGATACTTATCAAGATTTCAGACAAAGCTAAAACTATGCGTCTTTAAAATACTTCTTTTTGGTTTAACTAAAAATAATCAGCCAAGAAAACAACTAAATTATTTACATTCAGTCAAAATGTATCTTAATTTTTGCCTTTTAAGAAAATTCATTCATGGGATGAGATCTCAAAGCAAAACAAGAAACAAGGCAATTTCAATCAACAATTGAAAATAACTTATTTACCATAATCCACTAGAAATGTAAGATTGTGCTTAGAAATGGGAACAGAATTACACAGTAATTAACAATGTCAATTATTTGTAAAAAGCTTGATACTGAATGATGCATAGATTCCTGATAGATGCAAGGCAGACTATTATTCAAGTCACTACAATAACAATTGCACACATAATTACTTCATTTAACAATTTAGGCAATGAAAATACAAACAAAGCTTAACAACAGCTGAATGATTGATTGGCTACTACTTACATAAAAGAATTCAGATACATTTCATAATTTCCCTTTTGTAATATTTATAATTTCTTTGATACTAAGCTTCTGTAATCAGAGGATCTTATGATAAATTACTAAAGAACTTGAGCAAAATTCTTTTCCAGTCTTCATTTGAATTACACAGATATCAAAACTGAAATCATCATCTGTTTACTCACAAGGAACAGACAGCATCAGTCAACTCAAAGTCAATTTCCCTGTTAATGAAGTGCATTTTAAAATTTACTTTCTATTAGAATACATTGTTTGTAAGAAATTATGAACACAAATTCATTGTCATTATTATATCATAACTACAAGGTACAAAGATTAGTCCTTTAATTTCTTAGTAAAGGGGAAACTAAAAACTTAATTTCATTTTTTTTTTTTTAACTAAAGGCTTAATCAGATAGTAAGCTTTAACCTAACCATTTTTCAGTATTTGTTAGTCAAGCACAACTATAATAAGTGGCATGCAGTTTAAAAATTCACTGCTAAATCAAATAAAAAATCCTACTTACTTGGACGCTTCCCTACAGAAGTGGCAAGGCAGAAAAAACAGAGTAAACGGAATAAGCAAAAGTTCAAGTTAAAAGTTTTAACCACCAGACAAATGCCAATACATGTAAATACAAAAAGCACATTCAAACAATTAAAAAGGATCTAAAAACAAAAAAAGCAAGAAATTTGGGAAGGGGGAAAAAAAAAAGAAAAGTGTCTGAATCGGATAAACATAAAATTTCCACAATTTGGTCAATTTCATTTACAACTTTTCCCAACATCTGGGAATTAAATCTAACAATTACTCCTTTTTTGCTCCTAGATTTTTAATCATTTACAAAAATATAAACAAAATTGATTTAAAAACAAAAACATTTAATCCATGCTTTAATTAGTTTATGATTCATGATATCAAATTGACTGTTTTTGCAAATATTACATCAAAAGTTGATATACATAACAAATGTACTTATTCCAGCAATTCCCTTTTTTTTTACATAAAGCATTTTGGAGTTGCTAAATACTTAATAAACTAAACTGTTTCAAGCCTCAGGTAAAATTGGAACAGTTCTAACTGATAGTTAAACAATTACTCATTTTATCTAATACAAATAACATTATCAGTATTTAATTACTACTAAAAAAGGAAAGGTTTACGAACACTTCCTTTCCTTAACAAAGGAATAATTGTGTATTTGATAACAGACTCAATTTCAATTTCTAATTAGAAAATTAGCTTTTCAATTTATTAAGATCATCTTCTGCAAATTAACTCCACCCACTATATAAACAACCACTTTTATACTAGACCAGGATATTTTAAAAACAAAACCAATCCTGATGATAAAGGAAATAAAGTAAAAAAGGAGTTTTCCAGCTCTAATTTTCAATGATGATACTTCAGCCAAGTAATGAAGTGAAAAACATTAGAATAACATTAATGCTAATCCTTAAAGCAAATGCTTTGTTGTTCCTCCCTTCCTTATTTTCCACAATGGACTGAATTCTCTCCTCTCATTCAATGGCTTCTAATTAGGAAAAGCAACTCCATCTAAAGAAGATTTACTGTAGCTCAAGTAACGTCACTTCGGAGCAGAAAAATCCCCTCTCATTATTTCTACTCAATTTCACATGTTTAATGACATAAAAGCAACAACTAAAAAAATTAAAAAGATAAAGAAATCAGTAAGTCAAAAGTAACAGTAAAGCATTTTAAAACAGAAAACAAGAAATTCCCTTTCACAAAATCTTGAAATTAAAGGCAAAAAAATATAAAAAAAGATTGCAAAGCAATCAAAAAATATAAGAAAACTGTAATGGCAATAAAACAACAGTTTTAAAGGTAAAAACGAGATTATAAATAAAGAAATGTCGAACAAGGTGAAGAAATAAAAGCTTGGCAAGGTCACATAAGTGGAAAAACTTTAAAACAGATGAAACAGATAAAAGATCTGAATTATTTCAATGTAATAGGAATGTTGTATTTAAAAAAATGATAAAAAGCAAAGGCGATGAAATTGCCATTTAAAAGCTGAACATTTAACTAAAATATGATGAATAGTTAAAATAGTATTACAGGTAGCGATGGTGTTCCAAGAGAAGATACTTATGAATCAATCTGGTATTTCCAATGCCTTGCAATAAGAACTGCAGCTCGATGAATGTAGTATGTTTAGCAGATAAGGTTAAACAGATGAGCCTGTTGGAAATAATGTGTGTTCCACTGTTGCTGCCAAAAGGTCTTTAAACAAAATCAAAACAAAGCAGTAATCATAAGTGGAAGCAGATTTAACAACGTTTACCCTTTGTCTTCAGCAGAAAACGGAAGTGGTTCATTTGAGGCAGTAAAGCAAGTAATAGATAAAAAGAAAAGGGATGGACTTACAAGGTAAGATTTTTAAAATGCTCCCTGTGTCACTGTCAATAAGACTTCTGGAGTGCCTACTTGAATGCAAGTATGAGTAGAAAGACGAACAGTGTCATTTAAAGTCTGACTGCTCCTTCAATATAAGAAGCTACTTTACAATATTCAGTTTAAACAAAGTGAAAATTCTGATAACATGCTAAATGTATGCTGTGCGGAGATCTGAAGAATTTAGGCAAAGTATGCGATTTGCCGTACTTTGAGAGAAATTGCAGATAACTGGCAAACTTAAAATCTGGAGGTGGTGGAGAAAGCATTATAGAGATCTTTATGTCAGAGTTATAGTGTATTCAATAATGGTTTCATATGATGGCTAGAATGACAGAAGGAAAGTTGGCAAAAAACTTGAAGCCATGCAGAGCTGGATTCAAGCAAAGGGATGTGATATGAGATAAATACTGCCGATGGAGATATAATGATGATTCCTTTGAATATAAGCTTTGAAAAGGAAATGAGCAGTAGCACAGATGGACAGGGCCAAGTATATGAGTTACATGATCAAGAGAACCATTGATAACAGCCATAATCTAATCACGACCGAATAAGGGCTTAATAAGATACAGGATCCAGCAGAATTCTCTCCCTATTTTGAAAGGTAAATAAAAAAGGCATCATTGATACTATTCAAAACTTTATTTTAAAATCAGAAAAAGCAAAAAAAAATTACCATTTTCTTTTGTAAACTTAAGTACTGTCTTATCATTTCTTTTTAAAAATTATATTGTCCAAATGCTTGCTATCATATGTTATATACTCCTGAAGCCTCACTCTGAAGTTCCACATCGCTCATGCTCATTGAGTTCCTGTATAATCAGCATTTTTAAAGCTGAACCAGTTTCTCTGAAATTTTTAATCTATAACAATATGGTTTCCTGTTAGGAATCTTGTGTTTGGACATAGCCTGAAAGTGTATCACTCTGCTCAAGATCATAACTCCCTTCCCACCACTAGTGCCTAAGTGGAGGCAATTTCAAATCTGGGAGATAATTCTGTTGAAGCATTTGGAGAATAAAAAGTAATAAGATGGATATAAGAAAGAAAAGAAGTAATAAGAGCTTAGTTGACAAAACAAAAATGGTAAGCACTGTTCTTTCTACTTTTAAAATAAAATTTTAAACAATACCTATGATGCCTTCTTAGTTTACTTTTCAAAATAGGAAGATAATTCTGCCAAATCCTGTACATAGTAAGACTAAGCAACAACTATCCCACATAGCATAAAAATTTTAGACAATTTAATATCAGGAGTACAAATGGAAAACCGCCGTTTCCCAATAGATGGCACTAGCAGTAAATGCTGGTCAGAAATGGCAGATCAGAAACGTCACATGGAAAGGTTAGACATCTGACAACAACTCATCATTAGATTTGTGAATTTTTATCGGTGTCAGGTACTTTTTTGTGCACAGATATGTCGAAGTTTGAGCCAAATAAGAGTCATTTGCAGGAAGTTTTGCTTTTTGCCTTCAATTCAAAAAAATCTGCGGCTAAGGTGCGTCAAATGATTGTAGAAACTTATGGTGAGGCTGCTATTAGTGAAAGAACATGTCGCAAATGGTTTCAATGCTACAAAATGGGTGATTTCGGCATGGAAAACAAGGAGCATCCTGGATCGGTGAAAAGGTTGAAGACGCAGAATTGGAGGCATTACTGGACAAAGATTCATGTCAAATGCAACAAGCACTTGCACATTCATTGGGTGTGACTCAAGCCATTTCACATTGTTTCAAACCTTCAGAATGTTGCAAAAGCAAGGAAATTGGGTGCCATACGAGTTGAAACCAAGAAGCATCGAACGGCATTTTTTTCAAGTGCGAACAGCTGCTCTAATGACAAAAAAGGAAGGTTTTTTTGCATCGCATTGTCACTGGAGATGAGAAGTGGATCCATTACGATAATCCAAAGTGAAAAAAAAAAATCGTGGATACCATGGCCATGCATCAACGGCCAAGCCAAATATCCATGGTTCGAAAATCATGCTATGTATTTGGTGGGACCAGCTCGGCGTGGTGTATTATGAGTGCTACAACCGGGTGAAACCATCACAGGACCTCGCTATTGAACACAACTAATGCGTTTGAGCTGAGCATTGAAGGAAAAAAAGCTGGATTATGAGCAGAGACATGACAAAGTGATTTTGCTACACGACAATGCTTGCCCACATATTGCTCAGGTTGTGAAAACCTATCTGGAAACACTGAAATGGGACGTCCTACCCCACCCGCCGAATTCTCCAGACACTGCCCCTTCCAAAGTACCACCTATTACAATCGATGATGCATGGCCTGGCTGAGCAGCACTTCTATTCTTAAGAAGCCAAAAATTGGGTCGATTCGTGGATTGACTCAAAAGATGAGTAGTTTTCTCGACGTGGAATCCGTATGCTGCCAGAAAGATGGGAAAAAGTTGTACCTAGCGATGGACAATATTTTGAAGAATAATTATGTATAGCTTACAATACAATTACTTTATCCCACAATAACGGCTCAAATTTTGAAAAAAAAAAAAAAAAAATGCCTCAGTTTTCCATTTGTACTTCTGATAACTAGCAAAATTTTGAAATTAACAAGAATTCCACTCAACATGGTAAAAGATATATAATGGACTGTTTTGATATTTTTTTCCTCACTAACTGAAGTCTAGCATCATATGAAAACTCCATGGCCTCCCAATGTTCACCCAAAACAGAAACACTTCAATGGAACAAAAGGAATTGTATTAAAAGGAGCTTTTTTGAAAAAGAATACAGTTTATGGATGTCTGAGCAATAAGAATTTCTTTTTACACAACTAAAAGTTAAACTCAAAGATAGAGAAAGAAATTGCCAGCACCTACGACAGCAGATGATAATGAAAGTAAATAATGCCCAAATGCAACACAAAAGCAACTACATTAAAACGAGACTAAAGTACAATATTTAAACTACGGAAGAAGAGAGCTGTTAATGTTCCATGAATATGTTCAAAGATTGAGCAACATGTGTTGAATGAGAAAGGAATAATTACCCAGATAAAATACTGAACTAAATTCTTTGATGGATTCTCTAACAATCAATTTAACATGAGGAGAAAGAAAGAAAAGCATTCGCAATATTAACAAATATAAAACAAACTGAAAATAGGGAGAAAAAGCAGGAATTCATGAGCAAACAACTATTAAATTATCAAGAAGTAAAGGAATCACAACCAGACTTTAAGAAATTTAGTTTTGTATTCAAAGTCATCTACTAGGAATATTCTTAAGAAATATCGAAGAACACTGATTTGACAAAAGCTCTATTGCAGGGTTCACTTCTAGCTAATGCTTTGTTCTCAAAGGATGAACATAAACTGAAAGCAAGAGAATCGGATACCCATCATGCACTACTGGGGTGTTCTATACATTCTTTAGATCTGTTTTCACTGTTTCAAAACAAAGCATTGCTCAGAAGATTTTGTCGTATGGCTCTTTCAGTTCACAATAAGCAGCTGATTATGTGAAGAATTTGAAACTCCTGTGATGAACTAACAATAGTTTTTACTTTAAGAATTAAAGACTTCGAGTTTGCAATACAAGAATTATATTAATTCACAAACAGAATCAGCAAACAAATCAAGTTAAATAATTGCTATAGATTAATGTAGAGAACAGGGGAGGTGTAATAATACAATTCCACAAACTTTTCAAAATATCTGGCCTTAAAACTAAAGAATGCGTGCAACGTCATATCTAAAGGTCGCAGGAGGTAAGGCTCCCAGCATTCTATGACCATTGGAACTAAGTTGAAGTCACCCTCCGGCCTTTAATCCCAGGGGGAAAAAACTGTTACCCATTTTACAGAGGGCTGGGAGAACCTTAGGACCCTTCTGGAAGAGAAATATCATGAGAAAAAAAATCCCTGACCTGGGCTGGAAATGGAACATGACTCCTCCAGCACTGGACTTTCAGGTCTGTTAAAACAACCTTAAGATAAAAAATTATATAACAGTTTATAATAATTAACAAAGAAGCAAGTAGACCTCAAATGAAAAGATGGCTCAAATTGGAAATTAGGAGAAGTATGTAAATATAGTCATGGAAATAAGAAAATGCAGGTCCTTTACCCACCCTTCAGGTAAAGTAATTCTCCAGTTTAAATAAGCACGTATTTCAATAAATGTTCAGATTAATAAAAATCAACTAATTTAAGCATTAGAGAAATTACAGTGGAAAGTACAACAAAGAAATTAGCAGCACAATAGTGAAGTTAGGAAGCCACAGAAGGAAGAAAAAAAATATGATAGGAAATGAAAAACAAAATCTGAAATATTACTGAAACAATTAAGTACAGCACATTATAGAAGAAAGAAAATAATTTAATGAAGGCAACAGAATTCATGTAAAAGATGTAAATGCAGAAGTAATTGAAAAGCTTTCTTCTCATTGGTGCAAAAGAAGCTAATTGGAAATGAAAGAGTTAAGACATCGCAAGGTTTTTAAAGGTTGCAAAAATATCACAGACTGTAACAGCTTCCATTTGATAAAAAAAAATCAATCATCAAACAGAAGGTCTTCAAATAATCCCAATGGACAATGTCTAGAAAGGATTATTTAAAACACTTGTCAGAAACAGATAATGCAGCAAATGAAATATTTTCAAGACAATAGTTCTAGATTATTGAATAATACTCAGCATTAAAGCTTTCAAAATTACAAATGAGAAATGTGTGCCTCTATCTTGACAAAATAGTATAAATATGTACAAAGGAGGAGGAAGAGCATTTATTACAAGGATCTACTTATTAGATTGTAATAATATTTTATTTTCATTTCAAAACATCCTCATGAAAACTCCACCAACCACAAATCTATTTTTAATCCTCAAACACTTGTAGTTGTAAGGATTAACAATTGACAACAAATGTAACCCAAAATATCCTTTTAACTTTAATACTATGAGTTCTTGTAATGGCTGCTGAGAAATGCTGAAGTTCAGAATTGTCATCTTTAGTGATTCAAGGATTATTTTTCTCATTATCCATGTTTTCAGGATTTTCAGTCTAAAGTTCTGGAAGAGACTGGTAAGTCCTGATAGTGGTTTATTTTTCCCCTCCTTTTCTCCTGATTATTTTAGAGATTGGCTGTAAGGTCTAGTCAAACCCTAAAATGGTTAGCAAGTTTCTAAGCCAGGGCTTCAAATGAGTGAATGTTGTGCAGCTCAGAAAAGATCTTGTTTCCTACATTGCCCATCCATGTGGAGGCTTTCATATGTCTGAAGATGACAACATTTAAAGGTTTTTCAGTTAAAAGCTTCTGGGCTAATTTCAAAGGCAATTAACAACAAACTCCTTCAGTGGGATTTTGTCTAAGTACACTTAACTCTACGTTTGTAAAAACAAGGAAGCCTATTTTCTTCAGTTATTGCTCTTGATGAATGTAACACAAATTTGAAATGAAATGTAGACCAGCTAGAATTAATCCCAACTGAAATTTTGCATCAATACACTCAGGAGCAAGTGACGATGGAATTTGGAATTTAAGATTGTGCAATGCCTTGCAAACATGCTATTGCTAATCAAAATGTTGAATAATCTCTTTAAAAAGATTTCTGTAATATTCTGATATATCAAATAATTATATCTCACTTTCTGTTTTTGACAGTTTACAATGGCTTTTGATACACTTGACAAAAGGTATATATTGTTTTCTCTCCGATTCATTCTATGTCACAACCATGCAAACTCATGATTGGCCAAAAGATCATCAGAACAAACTTTCAAGGTCTTATGAGAATTTTCTTGAAAAATTAGAAGGCATGCACAATTTCAAAGGTACTAATGAATCATTTCTCCTTTAACCTAAAAGATTCTTGCTCAAATTACTTTTAATTGTGTCATCTGTGACTGGTATAAAATTGTTTACCTTGGATATTTATTCAAAGCTACTTTATATCTAAATCTCATTCCCGTCACTCAAGGATTAGATAATCAACCCATTTTCCTAATCATAATCTAGATTCCAGGATTAATGGTTGATTATTTTATAACAAATTATAATTTTTCCCCAAATAAAATTAAAAACATACAGCTAAAATTTACTTCATATGTAAATAAAGATGCAAATATACAGAAAAGAATGAATGTATTTATACACTGCTCTCGCCCTACCGTGTGGTAAGCATTAGGTTATGAGACCACAACGGTCATATTAAGTCGGAATCAACGTGTCTTTTTTTACTAAGGCCTTTTTAGCTCCTCAACACTTACAAGCAACAAGTTGATTTATTTTTCTATAAAAATACGTAAAAGGACTTTCTATTCTAATTTGAGCAGATTTTTAACTATCCATAAACATGAATTTTTTTGTTAAGTCCTGAAAGTGCACTTTTCAGAAAGTTTCAATTTTTAAGGAATTTTTTCAAATGTTAGTAATACAGGCGGTCCTTGGGTTACAAACGGGCTCCAAAGCTACCCATAACGATAATCTATAATTAAATTAATCATTTGGGAACTAGTTTCTTCCGCGCATGTAACCAAACCCGCATGGTGTAAATGGTTTGTTTGGTTAGTGGCTAATCTCATTGTTAATACGATCGCACAGCATCACTCTAGTGAATGTTAACCTTTTAATATTCTTTTTTGAAATTTCTCGTATCTAAACATTTTGTATGAGTTTGGTTTTTATGTTCTGTTTGTTTGAACTAAAAGAAATAGTTTCTGTAATTTATTACCATATACGCATTGTTCATCAGGGATCTGAGTTACATACAAATTCCACTTAAAGACACATTCTCAGGAATGTATCTCACTCATAATTTACTAAATTTATTAAAAGAGGGATCTATTAATTTAAGTGGTTTGTTATGTATTCAAGTCTAAAATTACAAAAAAGGACAACTGATAAAGACTGACATTGAATCAAAAATTAAACAACATTTATTGACTCTTTTCAAATTCCGTTATATCAAAAGATTGCCACCATTTAACCTTTCCAATGAGCAGTTTTTATTTTAATTCTGTTAATTAAAATAAAAAAATGCTAGAGCTCATAGAACAATGACATAAAACGATGTTTTATAACTCTCCACTCAGTAAACAACTGCCTATAAATTAGTAGTAATTTTTTTTCTACATAAAGAACTGCGGTTTTGTAGTTTTAAAGATTGATACTTATCACATGCTCAATTTTATAAAAATAAAACATGGTGAGCAATGACTATTTGTTGAAATTAACCTGGAATTCATGTTGAAAAGCCTTATCTCTGATAACTCTAATTTGGATGCCAAAGGAGGTTCTTATAAAAATCATATCACATTTAAAATATTAGGATTTAATAAGTTTTCCTACCAGTTTACAAAAGGATTTAACAACAATGCCAATTGAAAAAAAAATTAAATTAAAAAATGGCCATTTCTATCCTAGTATAAAACCTAGCCATTGATTAACTTCTAACACAAATCTTAGTTTTAAAAACATCATTATTTTAAAACTTTATTTTTGTTTCCATGAAAAAACTTGGATCGATTGCAATTTAAGGTTTGCTTCACTTTTCTCTCAACCAAATTCAATCAACAACAACTTTCTAAAAAACTTTTAATTTTACGCTTTTATTCCTCGTTAAAAAAATAAAAATAAATCTAAGTTTTCAAAGGACTCTAAATCAAACAACATACATTAGGAGGAAGCCAAATTGAAATTAAAAAATAATTAAATATTAAAATGAAAGAAAACTAAGACAACTCAGATATTCCCACTGTTTTGGAAAATGCAAGATTTTTTTTTGAAATTAAAATAGGAAAAGTTTTAATAAATACGGTAACTAAATTATCAAGATCAAAAACCACAATAGACAAAAAAATTATGTTTAATTAAAAAAGATTTGTCAAACAAATGGCTGTGCACGAAGTTCAATCTTTCATTTGAAACTTGTCACAGAAGCACCAAATAGTGGATTTACAGACAATTGCAAAAGAAACAATCCATTCTCCTATGGCCAGATGAAACAAGCTAAAAACAACTAGTGGTTTTATCTTATGCAAAGCATTTCATGTTCCCTTTTCGACCACTTTCTCTGAAACAGGAAATGATTGCAGATCACAACTCTTTATCTCTTAAGTCATAAGGATTCCATTAAGGTATGA
>JAFIDM010005346.1:14257202-14290835 GCA_023159025.1 Thereuonema tuberculata
GTACAGGGTCACTATAAAAACCCTTTCACTTCTAATGTTATTCACAAATCTTCAATAAACAACTTGAGATTAAATTTTTCTTATTAAAACCAATCTACTTGAGTTTGTTTTACAGAACCAAGCCTAACAAATGCCTCCTACAAAAAAACCTGCCTATATATTTATTGCATTTTTTCAACTTCATAAGCAACAAAGATATTTCAGTAATACTGAGTTAAACAGGCTTCAATAATTCCTCCATGCATGCAACTTTGATCCACAATATTATAAATATATAAATATCCTATAACTAATATTTCCTTTGATGCCATATCAGTGTTCATCTTTTTTTATCAATTAATTACTTTTCAGGAAGGCATTTCTTTGATTTATTTTGCATCCTCTCGTGCAAGGGACATTCTTTTTGTGAGAGATTTATAATGAATTCCACATAAGAGAACTTTCCATATTCAGCTACAAGAGAAACAAGAAATCCTGATAAACTTTAAATGATCTCTCTGATATAAATGACATGAATCATTTCAGGTCTAAAAGACCTATTGTTTTGTAGAAGAGAAAAAAAAACCCCGCTATCTATAAATTTGAATGTTCATTGCCAACAGATAAAGCAGAATGGAGCCTATGGGACAAAACCTTATCTAACATATTATCTATAGCAATGCTAACAATCAACACTGAAGCTCAATATCAACAAGATGGTCTAGACATTATCAGAGGGTGTTGAAGAGGTAAAGACTTGTACAAAGTTGTCTTTCTCTCTCTCTATAATTCTTCTAATGATTAATTGCATGTAGGAGTGGCTAGTCAAGTAACCAAGGACTATCTCAACACAAGTTCTACTACAGCCTCAAAAAGTCACCTAATTTGAAGTTATTCAGATAAAATGGTTAAATTCTTTCACTTAAAAACAAAGCATCTGTTTTCTTGCTAGACTGTTTCATGCATTGTTGATTATTGAAAAAAAACAAACAAACCCATAGATACCAGGCATCTGAATTTCAGTGGAAGTATTGTTTGGCAAATATCTTTCTAAAAATGAGAGAGTTTTCTACAGTAGAAGACGACTGAATGTAGACTCTTATCAAGTACAGTTTTTGAACCACCAGAAAAGGAGCGACATCTGATTGAAAGAAATGTTGAATCCCTTTCCATTCCTTTTGTGATGCTGGGATTCAGCTGCTGATGAAAAACAACTCTTGCCAGTAGTGGTTCATAAACTGTCTCAAAGAGGTTAACAATAAAAAGTCTTTACGGCATCTCATCCAATTATATTTGTATTGGCCATAGGACTGGTTTTGTTGTTGTTGCGATAAAGTGTTCCAAGAGGTTTAAAGATTGGGAACTGCTGCTTTCAATGAAGTCTTCATTATTTATGCTTTGCAAATCCCCTGCAATGTTTGCTTTATCTTCAGCATCAAAAGTAATACCAAAACATCAATGCTCTCTTTTTATCCTTCTGAGACAGACGCTGCTGCTTATTGGTTGGTTCATTAGGAGCACAACCAATCACATTCCTTCCTTTTCTCTTCTCATTGAAATGTAGCTCAATTTATTTTTCCACTGACAGAAACACAAGCAAGAAAAGTAGAAAACAAACTGTGATGTTACAAAAATACTGTTTCACCTCTAGATCAACGACTACTGTTATCACTTGTTTTCTTGTCTATCAATCTTGGAAGGAATATCATTCAATAGGAATAATTACAAGGACAAAGGCAATCCTAATAGAGGAAGTTCAATGACATTAACTCAACAACACTATTTCTTGCAATAATGAATTCAAATCAGTTTTGTTTTGTTGCCTCTGTACTACATCAAAGTATTATTCACAGTAAATGTTTCAAAGTATCACAGAATAGGTAAAGAAATAAGACAAAGTAGTTCCTATAGAAAGAAATTCTACAAAGCAAGGAAAAATTAAATCCAAAGGATTTTTTTAAAACTTAATTTGAGTATTCAGTAATAAAATAAGTTATCAAGTCATCTCCTGAATAAATGATTTTCTAAGTTTTTCTTTTTTTTATGTAATTCTGCATAAATATTTTATGCATTTAAAAAAAAAAAAAAAAAATAAATTGAGCCCTAGTTATGTTCCAATTTCACACTTGAAAATATGAAGTACAAATCCTCCCTATATTTTTGCATTATTTTATTTATAAAATGTACCTATTCTGGGATTTTGTTTTCTCCACTTGTTCTGCGTGATGCCGATACCATTCTTCAAGTTCTTTTTTTGCAGATTCATGTAGTTCCTGCTTTTTAATTTCTTCTTCAGCATCTGAAGAAACAAAGACAAAAGAAAATTATTACAATCAGGTTAAATAAAAAGGACTAATACACATCAATATTTTTCATTAACAAAAAATCTACTCCATATGTATAAAATAGGAAACATTTCGCATCCTATGAAGATAATTCAAATTACTAATATCACAATTTTAAAGAATAGTTATGTTTTATCATTGCTTCCTATCCAATAATATTACTAATTTAAATCACTTCTCTTTTTTCTAATTGCTATCTCTCTTTAAGTTGTTCACTGCTGCTACTAATGTAAAAAAATTGCTTTTCAATTTTAGTTCACTTTCCTTACAATTGGTTACAAAACACTGACAAACTGAAACAACTCCTGAATATAAATTATTGTTTATTTTAAGATAAAATTGGTTCAAATTGAATACAAATAATTTTGGAAATTTGTGGGACTATCCTTCCTCTATGAATTTGTCAATGTACTTTTCATGTAGTCCCAGTGTCAGTAGCTCATATCTAAATCTTAACTACGAAGGACTACATTTCCAATAGTTTTAAATTGATGAACTCTAATCATTAGAAATTGAGGAAATAATTGATAGAAATGATTATCTCAAAATACTGATAAAAAAATGTTCCATTTCAGTATCACAATAGTATAAATAGACTGACCTTCAGTGTTTGCTCCAATCTGTTTTCTAATACTTGTAAGAAATTAAATTCCTGAAGAGCCTAAATAAGTGCTACTAAGTGAGATTCTTTTGCCAAACACTCCTTGTCAACATTTGAACTATAGATGCTCCCATAGAGGCCAAGGACATTAAAAACAGGATGATCATACACATACATAGTTCTCTGCCAAGGGCAGGTCCTTCACTGCAAACCCAGCATTCTCCAATCTTTCCTATTTTCTGCCTTCCTCTTCGTCTCCACATAAGATCCATTTACCCTAATGTTGTCGATCATCTGAAATCTTCTTCTGCCTCGAACTTTTTTTTAGGATGATCATACATTACAAAAAACAATGCTCTTCTGATAACAGTAGCCATTCCTTAACAAAGCAGCTACTATCGATTTCAATCGTATCATGAGATGCCATTTTGTTTGTCAGTTACAATCACTCAATTATAATTAAACCATAAGTCAATTTTAGTTTATTTTCTTTCTAAAACAAAGCTTAAAAAATGATTTTAAAAGGAACTTTCAGTAGAGTTTTTTTAATTTGATCTGAAAAAATTCTAAGACATCAGGAATTTCCAGTAAATACATAAAATGAGTGGTATCCTGTTGACCTCAACTAGTCCTGCTGGTCAAGAATCACTAGAGCCTACACCTCCTGAAGGACGTGCATGGCCTCTTGTGCATAAAACCAGTCCTGTTTGTTTAAAAGTCAAAAATTCCCAACTCAATCCTTACTTTTAGAGGGGAAACAGACAAATGCTGAAAAAATGATAATTACTGAAGTAGAATTAACAGACACTGCTTGGTTTCACCAGAGGATTCATCTTTCAAGTCTTTTATCTCTTTTTTGCCAACTTACAAAGATTTGACAGCATTTGCTATTAAAACATTCCAAAAGAAAAAAACAAATTCTTCAAACAATTTTTAAGGAAACTTTGTATTCTCTTTCTTTGACATAACAGTTATTCCTAATTTTATTTAGAAATAAAATTTACAAAAACTATCTAAGAAACCCTGGAACTGTTTTAATGTTAAAATTGTTGAATATTCATAAGAAATCAAATGAATAAAAGCATCTTCCTTCCCTTATTATTTCTTTTTCTTTATTAAATACAAAGAAAGGTCCCAGAACAACTCCTTTCCCATCTGAGCATCAAAACTATTGGGATCTCTTCTAAAATTAAGAAACTAATAATAATTTTACTTATTTCTTTTAAAAACATTGATCTTCCCAATGTACTACTTTTATAGTTCAATTCATGTAAAAATTCCACATGAAAATAAATAAATAAAATATATTTTATATATAAAAAACCTACAGTCTTTTTTCTTTCTTTCATTATTAAGGCATATCAAAGGATGTTTCTGGAATTACTTTACTTTAGCAAATATGAGTACATTTTTTATTCTGTCATAAAATTTTTAATAATAATAATAAAAAAAATTTCCAATTAAGTACAAACCTTTCTGCTCCAAGCGTAAACGCTGTTCTTCGCGCCACATTTTTATTTTTTCTGGTTCTTCCCGCACCAAAGGTTTAGGTGGGGTGAGTGGTGCTGCAGGTGGCTCTTCTATTCCGTTCAGCTGAGGTTCTTCAAACTACATTAGAGATATCTTTGGTTACAAGAAAACTAACAAATTTCTCAATCTACCTAAAAACAGATTATTCATTAGTTCAGATCATAACTTGTGACACCTTTGCTTAACAGTAGAATGTTTTCAGGCTTCATTTAAACAAATATTAGAAGGAGAAGAATGTATAATAGTTTTTCATTTCACCAAGAGATGATATAAAAAACCTCTGCACAGGAGTGAACTCTTTTGCAGACAGCAACAATCGGCACAAGTGAGCTCATTTGTCAACAATGGGCTACAAAATAGTTATTTATTAATGACTAGCAGCAAAGCCTGTCGGATGACAGGCATAAAAAAATGTGAAAAATCATTTTATTATCAACTATCAAATATAAAGTGTAATCTAAATACTGCGCTAACTTGTGAACGAAGCTTCTATGTCAAAAATGGTTTTGAGTTTCAAAATCAGCATAAAAAACTGAGTAAGAATGCCAAATTTCATTAAAATCAGTGAAGTGGTAACAAAATTATATCGTGTTTCGGATAGACAGACAGACGAACTTAGCCAATTATATAAGTTGATTCTGTCTGTAATCGCTGTCCGTAAATTTCAATCGACTGCAATTTGGGCGCGATGTTTTTCCATGGGCATGATGCCATGCGTGACGTGTTCCAACGCTGCGGTATAATTGGGAAACTGGCAGCAATTGTTGTTTTGATTGTTGCAGTGTAAAATTGCAAATACCAAGGTTTATCCAACGCTCTGTAAAATTCTACCGCAATAAATTAATGCATTTACATATAAACTTACTTTCTGTAATGAAGAAATTTCAGAAATATATGTAATTCTGTCTGTAATCGCTGTCCGTGGATTTCAATCGATGGCAAGTTATTTGGGCGCCATGTTTTTCGATGGGCATGACGTCATGCGTGACGTGTTCCAACGCTGCGGTATGATTGGGATTCTATCGAGTTACAGACAGACGAACTTAGCCAATTATATAAGGTAGATAATCACTTACATGTCTTTGTAAATATTCCATTTGATGAAGATAATTAAAGTCCTTGCACGCAATGCATTTTTATGAATACTCCACTGGTTCATAAGAAAACCTTAATCTGATTTTCCAAATGATTTAAAAACTAAAATGTTTACTTTTAATACAAGATGCAATCCTCTCTCATTATTACATGAAAAAAATAAAATAAAAGAATAATCATCACAATTTTTTAATAGCATTGTTACATTACAATTGTACAGAATGACCAGGATAAGCTGCTAATGCACATGAGTACTTTGGAAAACAAATTACTGTAAAAATTCTAAACAAAATTAAGAAACAATACTTACCTCTTGTCCATTTGTGAACTGATTGAATCCACCTGTAAATATAAACACAGATTTGTTATCACAACAGAATGAATTCTTTGAAAATAATCTTAAAATAACATGTTCAAAATATTAATGTTTACAAAAAATATAAATAAAAAAAATGGCATTTAATGTTAAATAATTCAGCATCCTTTCATAAGGGTGTAATACAAAAATACTAACAGAAATAAACAGTTCAAAGATATACTGTATTAGATGAGAAACTGGGATTTCAGAGGAAGCTTCAATCAACCATTGGAGGTTCAAGGTAAAGAGTTTGTATGGAACAAAAGCAATAAGGATAGCATTGTTCAGTGATGCTAAATCTTCAAGTTTAAAATTCAATAAAGTAGTGATCTAATTCACTGAAACTCCAATGATATTAAATAAATAAAAAATAACCAAAGGGTTAACTATAGCAACAAAGACCATTTTTTTTGTTCCTCATGAAATTTGATTGAGTTATTTCTATTCTGGAAGGCTCTATTCATATTATATGCTTTGATTGTTTCATTTAACTTACGAAAGGAAACTCAAGGTATAAAATTAATTATTTAAATGGAGTAATGAAAAAACAAAAACTAAACTCTGTTGAAGATAATTTTTTATTGCAGTGTCATAAATAGAGATCCCTACTGTCAGATTTTTAACAAAAGTGAAATTTTTAGATTAACACAAAATACAATTTCTTTAAAAAGTAAGAAAACCAAAACAGTATTGCTTATTCAACTGCTACAATGCCTATTATTTTGTTTGTTTCTGCATTTATAGATGTATAGGTTTTCCTTTTCCCATAAAACAACTGTTGTACTATCCTCAATACCAACACTAGTAAACCTCACCTTGAGGTTATGTATTGTCGGTATGCACTGAAGTGTGCGCTTCAGATGGCAAACCCCTAGCAGACTCCCTAGAATTTCAAG
The DNA here is from genome assembly GCA_023159025.1 of Thereuonema tuberculata. NCBI lineage: Eukaryota > Metazoa > Arthropoda > Chilopoda > Scutigeromorpha > Scutigeridae > Thereuonema > Thereuonema tuberculata. Next base: position 14,264,007 of record JAFIDM010005346.1, read on the forward strand.
GGAAAGATACTGGGGTAGTTTCCCTTTGCCTTCCCCAGGACGCCATTAAGGAATGACGTCAGACCGAAGAGAAAGTGAAGAAGAGGCTGGACAACACAGTAAAGGAAATTGAAACAACCAAGCCACTGCCGGGAATCGAACCCAGGTACTGGCGCACTGGCCGCCACCGAGACCGCACGGCCACCTTGAGGTTAGAATTAACTATTTTCTAATACAGTGCAACTTGGATAATTCGAACGTCTATAATTCGAAATCGTGGTTAATTCGAAGATTTCTCTTGGTCCCTTGAATTTCTTATTAAATCAATGTTAAAAAATCGTGGATAATTCGAAGTTCAACTTCCTTAATTCGAAGCTTTTTATAAAAAATTTCGAACAATAACGACTTTTCGGCGTTTCATCGTTAAAAAATTCGACACGTGACAACTGAAATCCCCTTCCCGCCACCGTTCGACACATGACGCTTCAGACGCCATTCGAGCTTCCTGCTGTCTGCGTCACCATGTCTTTCAGTAAACCACGCGTGTACAAGAATTTAACGTTCGCTGAAAAGGTCGCCGTCATTCGCGAGGGTGTGAAGAAGAAATGCCAAATTGCCAACGAGTACGGGATAGCGTCGAATTTTGTCGGTACATTGAAGGACAAACCAACGTAAGTGAAGCTTTTTCCGTTCATTAAACGTGCTTGATGATTTTGCTAACTTTAAGCGACTGAATTCTACAGAACAATCAAACATTGCACAATTTTTTGAAAAACTATAATTTTCTGTATTGAATGCAATATGTACTGTAGCTTACATAATGTAAATCTTATTTTGTTTACATACATATAGTATTTAAGTCTTTCATACCATGATCTTTCTGAATAAATATTTACTTATTGACAGAATAATCTTTTCAAGCATTCAGTGGACCTGAAATTAAAGTTAAAAGATGTAACTTGTTTAATTCGAAGTTTTGTAGCTTCGAATTATCCAAGTTGCACTGTATTTGAAATTACATAATATACTAAGGATTTGGTTCAACTTAACCTGTAAAATATTGAATTAGTAGTCTTTTACTATTGCTTTCATCATACCTCCCTAAAATTTGGTCACTACAATTTAACCTCAAGCAGAACATGGCAGCAAATGGTCCAAAGACCTATAAAAACTGTTTTATAGTCGCACCTCAAAGAAGTCACAATTCATTATAGATCATTCTTTCAATGGGACACTGCAGATATTTCAAGCTCAGTAGACAGGACCAATCATTGAAATAATAATATTTAAACAGAAATCATTTATTTATTTCTACCAACTTAGGTACTTCAGAATCTGTACTGGTCACTAATCCATTCCAATCTCTGTTACGGATTGGGGCTGCTCCTCCAAATTCCATGAAAATATGATTCTTAAGGTGCAAAAATATTTTCTAAGATTTGTGGATGAGAAACCAAGACACTACTCTACCCACTCCCTTTGGTCAAAATATAAAATTATCCCCTTCTATCAAATCTATAAAATACAGTTTTCCTATTCATTCATAAACTATTACATAAGAATCTTTGCTCATCTGTTACGATAGAAACCACTTCACTCTCTCACTCTTAGAACTACTCCGGCACTACTAATACTACTGCTAATACTACTACTACTACTCTTAGAACTACTCCGGCCTTACTAATACCTAAAACCAGCTCCAACTATGAAAGAAGAGCAGTCAGCTACACAGCTCCCAATCTTTGGAATAAAGTTCCCCAAGATATTAGGAACTGTCGTAGTCTGGCTCAGCTCAAGACAAAACTAAAGAATTACTTCTCCACACCAAGCAATCTACCAACCTAAGTTATCAACACTTGAATCAGCTTCCCACCCTTCCTTCCATGCTCCTCTATATTCTTCTTTCCCCTTCTCTGTTTCTTCAGTCTGAACTAAATGAACATGGACAAGTTTAATATCAAAATGTAACTCTCCTAAAATAAATTTATATGAATTATTTTGTAAATACAGTATACTCTCGATATCTCAAAGTCAAAGAGACGCTAAAAAAAATTTGAGATAGCAAGGTTATTTCCAAAACATAAAAATTCACGTAAAAACACAAGATACGGAGTAATATTCTAAAAATTCTTGATAGATGAGAATAAGTATAAATATGCATTGATAGTTGACAATAATGCTAAATATAGCAATGATAATTTTAGTTTTTAAAAGTAGTCGAAAATAATTACATTAAATTGAAAAGAATTAGTAAAATACAATGAACTTACATTGCTAGAATTTCTTAAAAAATACCTCCATTCCTTTCCTCAACAATACCTCTATTTGCTTCGACACAACTGAACGGCGATTTTTCTGGAAAAATTCATTTTTTACTTCGAAAAATATTCAACATAAGGTTTTGAGTAAAAACTCTTTGACATAAGAATTAAAATTAACATTAGATGAATATGTAATATCAAGGGGAAAAATAATTTTTCAACATGTCAAGGTTTTCGAGATATCGAGAGTATACTGTATTTTAACTGAACTCTTATGTATATAATCTTTTCACATTAATTCTTCAATAAAATAAACAGAATTTATAGATATATCTAATTTAACAATTGTTTTGCCTGTGAGGACACTGTCTGCCTTCATGACGGGATCATCCTTAAGGCAACTGAGTCGCATCTATAAATTGTTGTATATTTGTAAGAAAAATAGGCAATGAATTATTATTCTTGTACATCAGAAAGAACAGAAAGTAAAAAAAAAAATTGAGAAATGACTTCATCTGCAAAAAAATGTTGCATTTACGCAACTTTGGAATTAAAATGCATCTTATTTATTGTCAGAGTGAAATGCAACAAAACAGTTTGTATGAAGGTCAACTCCTCCCATATGTTGATTATATTCTGAAATGACTTGGGCTGTGGCACAGAAACAATTTTCTTTTGGCTAATGGTTGTCTAGTGACATTGTTTCTTATGAGAGACTTCATCATTTCAGCTATATTTTTGTAGAAGTGGATTCCAAAGGGCATTTTGCAGTTTTGCGATTTTCACAAATGGTTCCAGTTGAAAAAATTCCTTGAAAATGTATGGAAAAGTTTCTATGATGAAAAGAAATAGAAAATTATACGATGTTGAGTTAGGTTTTGAACAACTGAAAGCAGATCTGCAACTATTGCTAACTCAAATTGAATTCGAAGCTTTCATTTTCTACCACCATAAGGAATAAATCTGTGCATATGCACTGCACAAGCACCAAATCACGTTCATTTCCCTTTTGAGGAACAGGAATGTCCTCCAAAATAAGGCATCATTTCCTCATTGATGAAGAGGTTGTGGGAAAAAATGCCAAATGAAGATTTTTTGATCGACGACATCAAAAATAGGAGTCAATTTTGAAAATTTATCATTTTTATCCAGTTTATTATCAGATGAAAGCAAATTTTGTTTGATTGATGCAAACTAATAGCTCATACATTTTTTTAAGAAGCTGTAGACTTGTTGTAAGTTGAAAACAATGTTGAAACTTGCAGGTGGCTTACGACACATTGAGAAGCATCACCTACTGTATCATATGGTCGCTAATCCCAAGGTTGAGTAAATGCAGCATAATAAACGAACATTCATTTGTTTCTCAAAATGAAATAATATTATGATTATAAGAACTCTATTGAAGGTTATCAATGCATAAAATGTTAATGTAACGAGTTCAGATAAATTAAGATAAAATTTCAATGGAACTGTCAAAAATTCAGATTTTTTTCCAAGCTTTCTAAGATTATTGGCATTGTGATGATGAAAACTTAATACAGAAATAAAAGCTCTTCCTTGTAATGTCTAGTAAGTAGTTAAAGGAATTGTGAGCAGACTAAAAAAAAATTATAACTGAAATGTTCAGTTTACGCAACTTTGGGCCTTAATGGGTTAAACACCCTAGAACAGATGTGCTTCAAAATAAAATTACAAAAAGTTCTTCTCCTTCGTTTTCAGTTTCATTATTTAACTGGCTGATGGTCATGTAAGTAATGAAATACAACAAAATATTTCATCCAAAAATATTTCAACAATTCAGTGACAACTAATATCTTTCATTTATAAATATTGTTTTTCCAAATAATTCAAATCCACATTCGTACAAAGGAAAGGATCTACTGTCAACAGTTTCATCAAATTTCAGAAAAACTGAAGAAATATTTCAATGCAGCTTCAATATCATTTTCTGGGTAATTGATTCAAGAGAGAACGAAGTCAATCTCACTTTACAACATAAATGATTTCTCCAAGTGACGCTGCGGCAGTGGACAAACTTTTTATTGATAATTTGAAACAAAAAAAATATTTTCAGCTGCAAATTTAGCTGCTATAAAAATAGGAATTATTTTCAATAATATAACTCATTTCTGGTAAATGCAAGAAAGTCCATGAAATCCAAAATTCCATTGAAAATATTGTAACATCATTGAACATATTGTAATCATTGTAACAGTTGACATCTTCAGTGAGTTTACAGATTGTACAGTAGTATTATTTTGCAAAAATATAACAAAAAATTCCCAAAATATTGTGAAATATTTATTATAAGAATTTGCTGCTTCAGATTATAATGCAATTTGCATTACAAATGTCTGCTTATATATTAAGTGAGTAGACAGATCTACTTCAAACCCGATAGTGTATGACCCTTTTCTCCTTTTATGGGAACTGTTTTTATAAATTTCATTCCACGTGAAATCACCCAATGGAGTTCGCATTTTAAAACCTTTTAGTCACGAACCAATCAGTAATGAGATTTTCGACTTTGAATTTTTATTACTGTTTAAAGATGCAACATAGAATATTAAATGGCTTAAATAAGAGGTTTATCATCGAAAATACAAAAATACAATATACAAGTAGATTCGAACTGATACATCTCAATAACTTTTCATGTATATTCGAAAATATAAAAATAACGAAATAATTCACCTCTTCTTAGTTTCTTCATAAATTCTAATTCTATATTTCAACCCAATTAAGAGACTTAATTAAGTCCCTTAATTGGGTTGAAATATAGAATTAGAATTTATGAAGAAACTAAGAAGAGGTGAATTATTTTGTTATTTTTGTATGTTCGAAGATATATGAAAAGTTATTGAGATGTATCAGTTCGAATCTACTTGTATATTGTATTTTAGTATCTCTACAACTTAAGCAGAAGTGGAGTGCATTTAGATTGCAATGTATAAGTTTTCAAACAGCAATAAATACACCAACACTCCTTTGCAAGCGTGATAAGCTTCAATAAGAAATTGAAAACCTTTCATTCTTTCAAAGATTTACATCTACACTTCTGATGCGTAGAATGAATTTATTTCAGTAAAAATAGTTTATTTTTGAAAGAATCTCCTGATTCTGATAACTTAATTTGTAATAACCTTGGATTCAATTGAAGCAGTGGCCAAAAAATGGTATCGACAAGTTCTTTGCTAATGACTTTGGGTCAGTCCTTTGTGTGAGTGATTAAGTCACAGCTTCGCTGGCCCTAATTGGACCTTACTAATCACCAATGATTGAAATTCCCTAAATTTTACAGCAAGTTCTAAAGCCACTTCAATAATGACAGGACTGGTGATGAAAATGGGGACAGGTGCAAATCACCGGAATTATGGAAAATTTTAACTAAATCTGTTCCATATTCTGTCTTCATTTGATAGTTGTTAATTATTTTAAGAGCGCTTTTAAAGGGCTTATTAATTTGCAATAAATAGGGTTTTTGAACTTTATTTAACATTATGATTAAGATATTCTCAATATCACTTGATAAATTATTTGATTACATAGAAAGTTCACCTTTGAACATCTATGTAAAGTACAATTTAAAAATACATTCATTTCTAATTTACAAGTCATTGTTAGTGTAATAGGATACAACAGACTTGCTGGCATAAAAAAAAAAAAAAAAATTGTGCTAAAGCATAAATTTAAGGGCAATCCATTATAATAAAAATATTTAAAAGTAATAATAATAATAAAAAAAAATACATTAATGTAAGGAAAATAATAAAAAAAAAAATCCACAAGGACATTGAGAAAAAAATCGTAGATATACAGATTCGAACTGACAACCTCCAGCATATGACTAGGAGACTTTACTGATCAAGCTATAGCTGGCAACTGAAATGGGATGGTTACATTTCTAACATTTAAGCTAATATCAGAAATCCAATGAAAACAATGCCAAATATCTCAAACAAGGGTTGGGGAAGAGCCTTGGCCCCTGAAAATACCCTATTCTTGTGTTGTCTCTCAACGCAATGGTGAATCCATTTGTCCATCCAACCTTCCCTTTGGGAGTTTTTTTTTTTGGGGGTGGGGGTGGGGGGGGGGGGTGGGTGGGAAGCAGACACGGACAGGAGAAACGCAATAGCTACAGATTGTGGTTGCTATCACAGTAGCTCCCAAATGGGTTTTAGCTAAGAAAGTTTTTGTATTTTTCTAGAAAATGTTATTTTACAGAGACCTTTCTTAATAGGTTGTTTGTGAATTATCTGCAGAATCACAGTAACTACTATGATGCTTCCAAAATATCTCAAATCACATTCAATCTACATTTCAAAACTACTTCATTATATTTGTTAATAAACTTCACTATTCAGTTATACTATCATAACACTTATGCCAATCCTATGTAAATAAGTTCATATGGAAAACTGCATTTTGAGGAGAAACTACTGTAGCATTAGTTTAACACATCCTACCAGCACAGAAGGCAAATAGGCAGAAATGGAGAAGGGAGTAATGTTAAAAAAAAAAAAAAAGCAAGTCCATACATACTCAGGCATGCACAGACTTGCAAACACGATACCATTTATTAATAATCAACAACTAAATTCAGTAAGGACTAAATTGTTAAAAATAAAATAAAAAGTATTATTGTATTTTCGCAATAATTTTATATCACAAACATGCAAGGATTTGGGAGTAAGAGGCTTTGTGGAGTTGAAGAGGATGGTGGAGGATAGGAAAAGATGGAGGAACATGGCATGGATTCTCATCCCAACCAGTCACTGATCATCATTGTATTTTAAACCTTTTAAAACTGTAAAAGAAAAATCAAATGAAGATAAAAGGAACAGCTGAATTTTTTCATAATTCAGAATGCTATAGTTTCCCCAATACTAACTTAAAGCTTTTCTCTGATGATTCTCTTTTATAAGACTGTATGGTGTAAATTTCAAATTTTTAGTAGCTACCTTTACAAGTTTCTCTATCAAAAGTGAACTGGGGAAATAGAAGGAATGGAATTAAAAGCAGCAGCACATCCTTAATCTTTAGCAACTATTAAACTGATTAATCTTTCTTCATTCATTATAAAGTTATAGGATTAAATGCACCAAATAAATAAAAATCATTGGTACTTTTTTGTTATGAACGCCAATAGAGGAACAAACAAGAACAAAAGACCACAATATATGGACTCATACTTTGCTGAGTTCACAAGGTATCAGAAGCACAAAGTGATGACCAGTTTTGTACCATCCTCAGCTCCTCTCAAATATTAGACTTCTGAAATTACTAAACAACTTTCTTTCTCATTTACTTTCAGTTTTTGCAATTGCCCACCCATTAGGTTGGGGACAGCACTGGCTTTCCGATAATGGAAAAGTACCAAAACATTTAATTCACTGTAAATATATTGAAGTAAACCTGCCAGCATTTTGATGTTTGTTATACAGTGTCACCAACATGTTACTGAATTTAGTCATTTTACTTTTGGAAAACTTGTTTTGCAGTAATTTCAAGCAGAACTATAAAATATTTCATGTCATGTAATGGTTCATGATTTAAACCCACTATACTAATTTGATATACAGCTCAGAGCTGCTTTGCAAATTTTTTAATGGTATCACAATAAAATATCAGAAATCTTGAGACTATAACTAGACTGCTATTGAATTTATAAGAAAATGACTATTAAAAGTGCCTAACTTCATGAAATATTTGAAAACAACTGTAAAAATGTACTACTAACTTCTTATTTTTTTTTTTTCGTAATTGTTATTAAGGTTTAAGTTTTAATGTCTTGTAATTTGATTAGATTATGCGATTACAACATTCTATACAATGTGTTATTATACAGAAAAAAAAGAGAAGCAAACAATCATAACTTCAAAGAAACATTATGGTCTGGCTACTCAGTACTTTTTAAATATTATCTATCAATGAATAACAGTAAATATCAAGGTAAATCCTGAAATAACTACAACATTGCATAAAAATACGCAACAACATTGAGTAATGTCTTCAGTTAAATTCAAACTTAACTAAATGAAACGAGACAAGTTTCAGAGCTCCAAAAGTTTGGCTTTTTCTGTGGTCAAAGCAAGAATTTTCTACCTGTAAAAATGTTATTTATCCCTCCCCCGAAAAAAAATAAAAGCAAATAAGACAGTTTCTAACATTTACCAATAAACCAACCAATTTACACCTACAATTAAAAAAATAATCTAAATATTGTGATCAATAATTGTAAAAAAAATTGCAGTAAAGAAACTTCAATATATTCTGGCGTCTTTTTTCTTTGCTTCTTGACTCAATTTCTTTCTTTCTATAAAATCGTTTCTTAGAAGATTTTCAAAGCGACCACGTCCTCAAGTCAGAGTCAAAGCGGCTGCGGCTACTTCGTTTCTCTTGACAATTCCTATTCTGTCTTTTTTTTAAGTATTAACTTATTTTTATTTTTATAAACCCGTGACCTTTCCTTTGGGTTTAAGGTGAATTCTTTCGCGGATTAAATATAATCCCAGTGGAGGTGGGCGGAATTGTCTGTCATTGTTAGGCTTAATTCCAGACCATTTCAATTACCTTCAATTACTGGTTCTTCTGCGGGTAAATTAAAGGTTTCATCTTCAATTCCAGCTAATTGATCCTGCTCTCGTGCCAGAAACTCTGCAGCAGGATCTTCTTCGGCGACATTCACTTGGTCAAAATTATTTTCAAAACCATTGAAATCTGCCATTTTTCCAATTCACCTTTTGCGTGGATCAAAGCCGAAAACTACTGAAACGATCCAAGCGGCCAAAGAAGGAAAACCAAAACGTCACTTCCGGTATCTCAATAAAGGATTATAAAATTAAAGAAATAGTGCCGTGACGTTTATGAGTTATCGTCATTTCAGTCGAACTGCTGCTATACTCAGAAGTTACAACATCCTAAATTCATAGACATCTTTAGGAGAAAGTCAATATAAAGTAAGAACATATTTCTATGAATTTTAAGTGATAAAGCTCAAATGTACTTTCAGTTTTATTTTTGAAAACTAGAAAAAAGTCATTTCAATTTAATTGACATTTTTTTAATAACCCCCTCCCCCCCCCCCAAAAAAAAAAATCAACAAATTAATAATTGAATTTATAAATAAATAAATAAATAAAAACACCTCGAAGTATAATCAATTTCAAATGAAGTAATTTCTTTTTAAAAAAATATAAAAAATTACATTTACCTTTAATATATGTAGGGCATTCAAAAGATTGTATCTTTGATTGATTAATCAAAAGATTATTATAATAATATGATTAAAATGAAGAAGTCAACACAAAAATAAATAGAATCCTCTTTATTGTGTATTTTTCTTTGGAAAATACATATTGCATTTTCCCTTACCTGAGCAGATCACCTCGGGACCTTGTGATAACAGCCAATCAGGGTTCATAGATCACGAATATACAGGCCATTCAGGTTCTTCTTCTTCCCATGATATACAGTGTATCTACAAATGATTGTAGTGATTTCATGATTGTACTATGGGTTTATCATAAAAAAAATGTACAGAGACATAAAGAAACTTTCTCAAACATTTCTTGTCAGCCAACACACAAGTTTAGAATAAAAACAAAGTTATGTACAATTAAAAATAACTGACGCACAAAATTAGTTTCCCACCCGTTAACGGGTCTTCTTCAGTGTGCAACCCAACCGCTAACGGGTGGAAAACTAGTTTTGTGCGTCAGTTATTTTTAATTGTATACAACTTTATTTTTATTCTAAACTTGTGTGTTGGCTGACAAGAACTTTTTTAGAAACTTTTAATACACACGTAAAATAACCAATTTTAATATATACAGAAACTCTCCAAGTTTTTGTTTCATTTTAAAGATGCTCCATATGTGTACCGCTAGTGACTCTGCACACATCAACTCTGTAATCAAGTTGATCCCATACTCGATGCAGCATGTCCCTGTCAATTCGAGCAAAAGCATTTAAGATGCGAGTCGGCAGATCAGCAGGTAATGGTAGCACAAACACTCTCACATACCCCCATAAAAAAAAAATAATCATAAGGGGTTAAGTCAGGGGAGCGTGGAGGCCATGGCAGCAATGCGTGATCATCATTCCGGATACGACCGATCCATCGGTTTCACAGTATACAGTTCAAGAAGTCACGAACGTCATGATGGAAATGTGGCGGAGCACCATCTTATTGGAAGATGAAGTCCATTCTATCTGTCTTCAGCTGAGGAATGAGCCAATTTTCCGGCCTAACCAGATAAATGAGTCCTGTAATGGATTTCTCGACGAAGGAAAAGGGGCTGTAAATTTTAACTTTTGAGATGCAAAGAAGAGGTGAAATCCGTGAAATAACGCCAAATATGAATCTGGTGGTGACAATGAAAACTACACAAATATTGTTGTGCAACAATTGGAACTAAATCCATTCAGATAATAAAAAATCACACAAACTTTGATTGATTGAATAAGGAATATATGTAAAATATAACACAATGTTTCGTCAATTTTACTTCCAATTGCCATTTTCAGATTACAAATAAACAGACAAAACGGAAATAAATAAACAATCTGAGATTCTAAAAAGAGGTTGAATACATTATTGATGGGGGGAAGGGGGAGGAAATATGAGTCAAAAAACAATATAAAAATGTGTTACAATAATATTTATAATAAACAAGGACAGGGTATGTATGATATGAAATTATTACAATAAAATAGTCATTAAAAATATAAATAATAAATTTAATTAAATAATTAAAGTATTAATAAAGGTTTGAATTCACAAGTAATAGATTGAAAAAAACCAGGCGGAAAATCATTATGATTTAAATAATATCCAGTACATTGAAAAGGGTTCAAAATGAGATAAAAAACTAGTTCAATAAAACCAAAACAAATAAAAATTGGTAAATAAATATCCCAAAAGATAAAAAGTTGGTCAAAATTACGAATATAACTTATCGTCGTATTTTAAAAGAGAGGCCGGACGTTTCAATCTTTTATGAGGTTATTATCATATTCGACGAGGTGAGAGGGGTTTAAATAATGCCTTATGACGCAATTAGAGGGTTCATGGTTAATAGTGGGGATGTTGACTATAAGCCAAGATTCTCGTAAGGTGAGAGAGAAGACATTTGTGGCCTGGTCTATTACATGAGTCTTTGCAAAATTAGGGGTATGGTTAGTAGATTTACTATGCAGGAATAAGTTGGATTTGAATATATCCTTGTTTTTATAGTTGGTTTGGTGCTGTTTTATTCTTTTTGATAAGGTTTGGGCAGTAAAACCTATGTATTGCTTATTGCAGGGGATTACGTACACATTGGTAGAAAAGTGAGGTCCATCTTGTTACTGGATTTACGGTAAGTTAATTTGTTGTTTGCTTTGTTGATTATTTGAATATTATATTTATTCAAGCACTTTTTTAAGGTATTATTAATTCCACTTATAAATGGGATGATAGCATATTTATGGGTAAAAATGAGATAAGTGGGTAAATCTAATTCCCGACATTTATAACCCGGAAAAATTGTTTATTTTTGAAATTAAATGTTTAAAACATTTATGATATCTCCTTATTAATCATATCAAATATGTTTAAGATAAAAAAAATAAAAATTAGGCATTAAAATTTCAAGGCAGAATATGAAAAGTCATTTTCCTGCCGGGCGAAAATTCCATGTTCGCACCTTCAGTTCACTATAATTTAAAATATTGTTTTTTCCAAACATGAAATCTGGGTTTAAAATAATTATTATATGTTATAGAACATAACATGAAGACTAAAATGTAAGCTTATATGTAATTTGATAATATTTCAGAGGTTTTTGTAGCGGCGACTATACTACTAGTCATTTTCCTGCTCCAAATTAAAATCACATTCATTGTTCCATTTAAAGATTATGATTTATCAGAGGCTTTGTTATGTTGATTTTCCTTCATATTGTTCCTTTATAGTAAGACATTACAGTTTAATTATGCTAGTAGTTGATTGAATTTCATTTACCAATTAATAAGAATGGGAGTGATCATTATCCTGTACCTTGTCATTCGGCTGTCAGTGGAAGTCATTTTCCTGTCAAACTGTTCATTTTCTTGGCACACCACTTTTAAAAATTCTATATTAAAGCTATAATATCTACTTAAGTGTATATCTACTATCTAAAACACTACAAAACATATTGGAAAAACAACTAGACCAACAACTAGGAGAGTATCAAGCAGGATTCAGAAAAGGCAGATCATGCGCCGAACAGATCTTGAATCTAAAACTAATAATCAACTACAGAAAAACAAGAAACAAAAAAATTCACGTGACCTTCGTGGATTTCAAGAAGGCATATGATTCCATTGATAGGGAAACGTTGTTCAATACATTAGAAGAATTTGGAGCTGACAATAAAACGCTAGCGATTACAAAACAAACCCTAATAGACACTAGGTCAAAAATTAAATTTATGGGAGAAATTTCAGAACCGTTTGAAATCAAGACAGGAGTGAGGCAGGGTGAGGGTTTATCTCCATTGCTTTTTAATTGCACACTCGAAAAAGTTATAAGAGAATGGAGAAAAAAAAATGGAAATAGAAGGTATACAAAAAGTTAGGATAGGAAGAAAGAAGGACGGTTCGGAATTTGATTGTTTGGCTTTTGCGGATGATCTGGCAATCCTTGCAGAAAGTTACAAAGATGCAGTAAAACAGATAAATATTCTAAAAGAAACTGCAGAAAAAACTGGCCTCTTAATATCATTTGAGAAAACAGAATACATGACAAATGTTAAAGAAGGTCCCAAATACTTAGAAACAAAGTATGGAAAGATAAAGAAAGTCACCAAGTTTAAATACCTGGGAGAAATAATCCAATAAGATAAAGAAGCAATCTTAGCAAGAACGAGAAAGATGGAACTTGCATTCAATTAACAAAAAATGTCTATAACAAAAAATCTGTCTCCGTAAATACAAAACTAAAAAATTATGAAACTGTGATTAAACCCGAGAGCCTGTATGCATCAGAATGCCTAACAATGAATATGGCCACCCAACTAAATGAACATGAGAAGAAGGAAAGAAAAGTAATCCGAAAAATTCTTGGTCCAAACTATGAAAATGGAAGATGGAAACTCAAAAGTAACAGAGAAATATACGAGAGAATAGAGAGGATTGTGGACACAATGAGAAAGAGGAGAATAACATTCTACGGACACCTTAGTAGAATGAATGATGACAGATTGTCAAAGCAACTCTTTAACTACTTTGATAAAAACCCAAAACACATATAACCTGGTTTAAGGAGGTAAAGAGCGACATGGAAGAAATGGGAATAACAGCGGAAAAATTGGAGAATAGGGGGATGCTCAGATCAGCAGTTAAAAATTTTGTTGGTTTTCAAGCAAAGCAGAAAAGGAAAACAGGGGGAATCTGGACAGATGAAAGACGAAAGCAACAGAGTGAAAGGATGAAAGAATACTGGAGGAAGAGATTGAATGAAGGAAGAAAATCATGAGGTTATTTTACGTGGTCCCTAGTTGGCCAAATTCGAAAGAAGAAGAATAAGTTAACAGTAAGTGAATTAAAAACTAATAAATGCATATTTCTTAAATTTTTTCCAATATTTTTCTGTGTTTCATTTTAGCCACTTATCTAATTTTTACCCTTATATAAAAAGTGCTTGAATAAATAGCAATCTGGTGTCGACCATTGAATCTAAATCATTGTTGTTGATAATAGCGCCACATATACACCTGGTGGCGACAATGGGAACTACACAAATATTGCTGTGCAACAATTGGAACTAAAATATTATTGTGCTTAATAGTGCCATAAAGCAACCTGGTGGCGAAAATTGGAACTAAACTATTGTTGTGCATAACATAGATTAAATAAGAATAGATAGGACACTTCGGCCGAAAAGCGACCAGGATGGGTGTGGCTTTGACCAGTGGCGCCACAAGGGAGGTGGGTTGGAACTACGCCTCGAAACTGTCTGATACTCAGCTAATATAGCCTCGACCTCGATGTTTTCCGATTTGTGGCGCACGTGTTTTTATTTCCGTTACGAGGCTAATATTGGCATTGTTACATTTGACAAATTCGCGGATGAAATGTCGAAGACTGCGAATTTGTGAGACTGCTTCTTCGGAAACAGTGAAGTGTCGCTGTTTACATTTCCGAAAAACCAACCTCATGACGTTTTCTTTTAGTACCAACCCATGCCACTACTGCCGCTGCTGTCGCCGATCTAGTTGCTGGGAGTCAATGAAAGTGTCCCATCTATTCTTATTTAATCTATGGTGCATAATAGCCCCACATATGTACCTGATGGCGACAATTGGAAGTACACAACTATTGTTGTGCAACAATTCGAACTAAAATATTGTTGTACATAACATCGACGGGTTTTTCGGGATAGATATAGATTTGAATGAGAACGGACCTTTTGAGGTTTTTTTTTTTACCAACCGGGAAGTTTCGAAGTAAACTCGCAATTGCAATTTCTTTATCATGCACATTAGGATTATTGTTTTCTCTAACCCGAGCGAAGATCTGGTGTTTTTGCTATATATATGTGTTTTTTGCTATATATAAGTAAACTTTATGATTAAAGAAAAAAGAAATATAAAGAATTTAGCCAATGGTAAACACGTATCCCTTTCCATGCGTGTTCGACTTGTATAATCTAAATTGTACCTATTTAGTAAAATAGCTAAAGGAAGTCATTACAATTGAAGCACATAAGAATGTAAATTTCCAAATCAACAGATACCTTAAGTAACATAAACATGCATGAAGGTAAAAATGTTTTCATTGACAAAATGAACAGATACTTAATAATCAATACTAATTACAGCGCATTCATATGATCAAAGAATACCTAAAAAATGGCTTTAATTTAAATAAAATAATACATAACACTCTTCAATAAAAAGTTTAAACATCATATCCATAAGAAATACAACATCAAAAAAAAGAATCAAAATAGCCCTCCCCCACCTTAAAAAAATATAATTAAAATAAATCAATTAAAAGAAGCTTCCAAATATTAGGAGACGGATGTTATATAAATCTTGTACCTGTGAGATCTAATGACATCAAAGCCACATCGAAAGATATTACATACTTTTATTTTATTTTATTTATTTGTAAATTATAAAAAAAAACCTTTCATTTTCTATTAATTAATTTTAATTTAACCTTTTTTTATTTATAATTATTTAATTTTTTAAATATATTTAATTACTTCATTTAAAATTAATTTTTACATTAATTACGCTTATTAATTTTGTCCCTTGGCGCTAAATTCTTTCTTTTTTTTCTACCTTTTTTTTAAGGGTGTTATTAATAAATATAATTGCATATATATATAATTGTATATAAAAACTGGTTTATATGTATTTCAAGGGGGAAATTTTAAATTACGCATAACTGAGAATTACAACTCAGGTTTAACTTTATTTTTAATTAAACTTAAATAAGAACACTCGTAATTAATAATTGTGTATTAGGTCTATATTTTCAACGTATGATATGCATAACTGTAAAACTGTCAATTTCAAAATAGTGTATTCATTTTCATAGAGGTTTCTGATTTCGTGTTTTCCCGGCTTGGAAAGAACAGGCAAAGAAATTGGGAAAAAATAATAATATTTTTATTTCATCCTTTAAAATCCCACGATGGTCACATGAGTTTGCTACGACAAAAGGTTAGAAATGGCTGTCGATTTCTTTCTCACAAGATTTTGGTGTTTCTACAATAATGTAAAGGAGCTGTTGACGAAAGCTTAATATTTCTCTAATACACTTGGATGTTGTTTGTCCGAATGGATTAAAGAATGATCTCAACCAACAGGATTGTTAATGTTCCCTAACTGATTATAAACAAAAAAATGCCATTAATACGAATCTCTAATAATATTAGAAAAAAATATTATATTATTTAGTTTTAATGCCAAGAATACTGTTGTGGTGAACTTATTTTTCCTCATAACTTCTTCTTCTGGGTATTTGGTCTATGTTGAAAAATGCGTCTCATAACGTATGTCTGTTTCCTGCCATCTAATGAATGAATGGAAATTATAAATTCTCTCTTTTTACTTATTGTTAAGAATATTAGCTTTATAGAGCATTGAAAATTAAAAATGAATCAACTCAAGTAACATCGTTAATGAAAGTTAAAAAGAAATTCTGATTGCCCCCTATTTGAGATCCCGTGTCTTTTGAACACCTGGTGGGTGAATTGATATCAAGTAATAGCACTTGTGAACAGGTCAGGGACATTCTTCTTCTGAAGTTAGTCTACAAGGGAAAGTTCGGTGGAAGAAGAAAGGAATCGTTCTCAAATTGGAAGTGGGACCATAAATAGGCGACATCTTGAAGAACTAAGCGGGGATTTGAGGGGATGCGAGTAGTGGAGATCACACTATGTTTTAAATGGGAAGTTTAAATACTTGAAGAATCCGTCTGCTCGTTTTAACGTGATACAAACAAAAAAGAAAATATTCAAATAACAACATCGTTCAATAATTTAGAAAGGGTATAAAGAAAACGGAAACAGTGATAATAAGAAAATTTTGCTTTTCATTATAGTATTTTAAAACTATTAATTTACACAATCGATTTTATTTTTAACTAATTTGTAGATTACAATTCATTAAGAGTTGATTTAGTTTCCATTTTATCTATTTGCATTAAAATTGCATTTTGATGGATTCATTGATACGAGGTATTTTTCAATTCTTCTTCTCATACTATTTAATTAAGTTACTACCGGTTAGAAGTAGATTTGATCGTTTTTAGAAACCCATTAGGGAGACATGTTTGAGATATTTGTTTTCAATAGATTCCACTATTAGCTTAAATGTTAGAAATGCAACCAACTTATTTTAGTTGGGAGTTGCTACAGCGTGATCGGTAGGTTCTCGGACTCATCTGCTGAATGTTGTCGGTTAGATTCCGTGTATTTATTTTTTTTTTTCTTCTCTTAATTTTTTCTCAATGTCTGCGTGGATTTTTTGTTTTTATTATTTTCCTAACTTTGTTAATTTTCCTTTCGTTAATGTACTTCTTTTTATTATTATTTTTGATGTTTTTAATTATTATTCTTAAATTTATGCTTTAACACAAAATTCTATTCACTTGTTTTAATTTGAAGAAAATCGTTGATGTTGAAAATGGTTTGTCCCTAGAGAAAATAATACTTTTTATTTTGAGTTTCTTTTGTTGAGATCAGCCAAATGGAAAAGTTTGAAAGGAGTTGTCATTTAGATCTAAAGCTCGCTCGATATGAAATCAGATCGTTAAGTAGAGTGTTTAAGGATCTTTCATTTGATAGAAGGTTTAGAAGTAAGAAACAAATCTGCCAAACAAAGAGAACAAGAAACAAATGTTTCTTAAAAAAAGCTTTAATTACTACGAATAAAAATAAAAATTAACAAATAAAGTTCAAATATCACATGTTAGAATTTTAGAAGCTCTAAGAGCTACTAAATAAATATGTCGAAGCAGATTTCTTAAAGAAATGATATTAAGACATATAAGAATTATAAATTTCATTTTTATTTCATCAAAAATTACAAAATACATTTATTTTTGAAATATGCTGACTTTATTTTCAATTTAAGATAAATATACTTCTAGTAAAGTATTTTTTTATTACATCAGTCTTTATTTTTTTGTTAAAATTATAATTACTTAATAAATATTAATTTATTGAATTTCTAATTCTTATTATTATTTTCTGTTACTTTAATTCAAACTGAAAAGCCAACTTATCCAGAGTGGAAATAATTCATTCCTCTTTTGATACAAAAGGAGTTTTTCTTTATTATTCAAATAAGCTTTATATAAAAATATTTTAAAATTACATCGGAAGCGCAGTGGGGCCTCAAAGAAAATAATACACAATGAAAAAAACCAGTGAGAAAATCCGTGTGCCAGCAGTGCTCAGGCCTCAATGATTTTTTTTTTAAAGCATAAAAATTCAAACTGCGCATTTGAAATGTTAAAAAAAAACCAAATGATTTGGTATCATCCATTGAAGCTTTTTAAGAATATTTTCCTTCCTTCCTTTTATCGATTTTGGCCAACTAGGGACCACGTAACTAGCTCAACCTGACAACGTCAGGGCGAGGCTAGTGAAATTCAAGAAAGGGGGGACGAGAATTATATCCCGTCCAGGATAACCCTGAGATAGTAAGTCCCAGGTGGGAAACGGACGAAACACAGAAGAAGAAAGAAACAGCCATACCACCACCGGGATTCGAACCCAGGTTCTGGCGCATCGGCCACAACGGCAGCCCGCCGGCTAAACCGCACGGCCATGCCAGCACGGCTTAAGAATATTTTAATTTAATGAATTTCATGAAAATGTTTTAGAAAAAAATTCCTAACCCCTGATACAACAAAAACTACAGTAAATTTCCTATTCTTAATAAAACAATCTTGTAGAAATGAAAACTGCTTTCATTAAACCTCTCACAATATTTCCAATTCTGAAATTCTTCCCCAAAGAAAACAGTAAAGATTAATTGCATTAGGATTTAAAAACAGATTCTAAATACTATATTACATAACTTTTCTCTACTATATAGATTTTTTAATAGCTCATTGAATATTAGGATAGTAAAATAATCATAAAATAATTTAGTATAACTTAAAAATGATTGTGAAATGGTTTAGCAATAACTGTTTATCTAATATTACAAGTTATTGTCATATTTTTTATTTCTATTTCTATTTAAATAGGGAAAGCTTTCAATTAACTTTTTTTTATTTTTTTTATTATGAAAATTAAATTGAAAAAAAAAATACAATAATTATATTCAACTATTTTTTTTTTTTTGCATTTCTTCTCATATATCTAACATATTATGGAGAGGCTCTGTCAAATCGATTTCCTACTCTCTGTAAAGTACATATTAAAAGAAATTCTGTTTTAATTTTATATACAATAAATACACTTATAATCTGTCAACAACATTACAACAACATTACAACAAGGGCCGTCGCGTGGTTTGTTGGCGCCCGGGGCAAGATTTCATCAGGCGCCCTCTCCCCCAATCCCGAAAAATCTACAACCAAAAAAAAAAACGGAGTCTCGAATTCAACAAAAAAAACAAAAAAAAAAACGGAGTCTCCAATTCAACAACCAAAAAAAAAAAGAAAGGTTGTTTTTTATTTTTGTCGTTGCCGCGGCGCCCAGGACGATCGCCCCGGTCGCCCTGCCCACGCGACGGCCCTGATTACAACTTTAGGCAGTGATCGTTTTATAATAATTGTGTTTTATTCATGAATTTCTAACGCAATTTACTATTTTTAATAATCCTACTTTCTTCTTTGAACAAAATCGAATGAGTTTCTGTACATTGGCATGATCTCTGGTCTTTCTTTTGCCTAACTAAAGATGGCGGTAAGCCCTGACTGAATTGGATTCTTTTGAGGGATCACGTCATCCAGGTCGTTTAGAGATCAATGGTCACGGCCATCCACCACTAATACAAAACATGTTAAAATTTCTTATTTTTACTCCATCTATTTGCTGCCCATCAGTTATGAAAACATTTGGCCCTTAGGTTTAACTGATTTGATTTCATCCCCTTTTGAGTTATTTTCACATTTAACAAATTACAAATCTACTAGAATAAAACGATCATCAATTGAGAAAGTTCATTAGACTTTCTTTTTCTGTTCCGAAAACATTTCAAACGATTAGATAAAAAAAAAGATAAATTCTTGTATATGTTCAGAAATTAAATTTAGAATTTACGACTTTGTAATGATATGAATATCAAGAGTTTATTGAGTTTACATTTTAGCCAACATCAGAGGTTGAAGCAATTTCTTGAAAACAGGATGAACCTAAGGAATAAATTAAAAAATATCAATGAATAAAAAACAAAACAATTTAGCTTTGTGCCTGTGCTTGATATCTAATTTTAAAAATTGTTTTCAGTTTCTGAATTGCTTAATTAATCTATTATTTGGGCAAATATCTGTTCTGAATCAGTCTGCATCAAATAACTGTTGGGAAATTGACTTTTTTTTGGCACATATTCAATTTTCCGGCAGGGGCGGAATTTCGGGACCAAGTGGAAAAATATCATTAAAAAAAAATGAATGAATCTTTAATTCCAACGATAAAGCGGTTTCCTACTTTGTTTTGTGGAGAATATCAGTTGTAAGTATTTAGTATTTTACTGTAATTTTCGTTGCTGGATTTTTCTTTCACAGACAAGTGGAATGAAGTTCTAGTTGTGCTAGCTTCAGTCTAAGAGCAGGTTACTTCCAGTATTCTACTTTATATTGATCAGGAAAGTTATAGCACTGAATTTATAGGACAACTGCATCGGACAATATGCTACTGATAATAAATTAATAAAAGAAATAAGCGAATGTTTTTATACCATGACTGAATGAAGCTGATAAACAGAACTGGACAAACCGAAGAAGCGCATTTACAAACCTGGAACTGAAAAACGTGCGAACGAAGGAATCCAAAGCAAAGGAAGAACTCCGACCAACAGAGAAATATTGCATCTTCAAGCACAGAACAAACGACAGGTCAGCTGTATCCTTTTGTTTTCCAAGAATAAATTACCTGAGTAATTATTATTTATAGAAAATTTCAATAACCATAAAATTAAACCTGAAATCTCCCTTAACTATGATGATATAGTTTTGGATCTCGCTGCAGGGTCTCCGACAAATTCGCTATTTCAAGAACTTGCATCCTGACATTGATGTTACTGAGGAATCAAATGAAGAGAATTCCACACATCAGAAATCAGCGGACGAAGTTATTGATCCATAACAAGAAAGCGATGAAACTGAAGCAGTATCCACTGAACATTGGGAAATTTGTTCCACCCAGATTACGTGAATCAATTTCGGAGAAACACCATCCAGTTCAGCCAAATAATATCAATACAGAATCTAGGAAAAACATTGCAAGAAAAAAGATAGCCAGAAATAACTTGGCAAGGAAAAAAAAATAGGAAGAAAAAACATTGCAAGAAAAAAGATATTGGTAATATTGTATGAAATATCACCTGCTAATAGATTAATTCAATTTTTTTTCCGAAGAAAACGATTTGTCAATACATACGAATGACACTGTTGGAAAAGTCCAGGTCATATCTAAACGGAAAATGTTTTTTTTCTGGTGTTTTTCCAAATGATGCATCCTGGAAACTATAATACCTCACTTAACCTAATCTACAGTTAACTGAACAGAAAGATTTTTTTTTGTTTTGTTTTTCATTTTACTGTTTTATTTACAAACGAAAAATCGTTTCCGCCAAGTGTTTTTTTTGTCCATTTGATAGCGATGCTACAACTTCTTGCCTTGAAAGTGTGCCCATCCGGCGAAAGAATTCCAAGAAAATCTCTAATTATCATAAAAAGTAGAAACAAAATCTAAGTTTTCCATCGATTTCATGTCTAGTATATATTTATGAATCGTTTCGTTCAAAAAAAGAAAAAAGAAAGTTAACGCTAATTCTACAGGTGACATTTCTTAGAAAACTATCCTTTGAACTCTTGTAATTTTACAAATCCCATCTTCCTTTCTATTTTAAAATTGTCTTCAAAGTTGTTTGAATATTTGTACATTTCTATTAGTTCTTTGTTCAGTAAAACCGAATGTGTTGTTTTATTAGAGGGTTGAGAGTGTACTCAGGGAACTAAGAGACTCTGTCTAAACTAAAACTGTTTTGAAAGGTGAATTTCAGTAAATTTAAAAAAAAAAAATCTGAAATTTTTTATTCAATTGAATTGAGATTTCAGATTATTTACAAACTTTTGCTGACAAAAACCTAAAATTTCAATCATTTACGGAAATGTTTTGACTTTTTTTTCCGGATGTTTTTTTTTCCGATGTTTTTTTCCGGATACCATCGATACACAACTTCCATTTAAGAAAAGCAAAACTCACAAACGCTTTCTACTCGATAGTCCCTTTAAATGATTGCCTTGAAATAAAGAAAATGTACTGCACTGTCTATTTGCTTCAGACAGAGGAACCCTATTCGTCCATGCAAATTAAACATCACTTTAAACAGATTGAACATTCCGTTGCCATGACAATGCTTTGAAAGCCTATTTGCAGATCGACAAAAGATGGATGTTGAAACTCTGATCAGCGACAACAAAACAGCGAAGTGTCATCGAAAGCAGGTGATTCACAGGTTACTTGACAATACTGTTAATATGCAGGCAACGATTACTTTATAGAGGATCCATCGAAGTTGCTGCAGATCTCAACAACAGATACATCAACTTCTTAGAACTAGTTACGCTGATTTCTAAATACGAACAAATCTTGAAGACACATATAGTTATGACCAGACATTCAAAAAAACGAAAAGCGTTAGGAAAGCCAATCTAAATCAAAAGGAAGAGGTGACCTTATTACATTCCTGTCAAAATCATTCATCAACAAAATAATAAAATACTTAGCCCTTCAAATACAATTCGACATTGCTAGTGAAATTCAGCATCGAAGTGGATTCCACACAGAATGTTTCAGTTGTAGATCAGCGAGCGCTGTGTGTTGCTAAATGCTAGAGTCTATGTGAAATTGTTGAAGCTGTTGTTGAAACATAAAACGACAGGCGAGACATTCTACCTTCAGAAAAGGCAGAACTTGAGAAGTTTCAAATCAATAGGAAGCAATTAGTTGGATGTTCGTTTGATGGAGCTGCAAATATGAGTGACCAATTCAATGAGCTCCAAGAGCATCTTAAGGAGAATGATGTACGTTCATTGTTATACGTTTGTTGATATACGTTCATTGTTGCGCTCATGCGCTGAACTTGGTCTCACAAATTCGACAGAAAGTTGTAAAACAGCTAAGGATTTTCTTGGTCTCTTGCAGAATACATCGGCTTTCATCTCAGAATTGCAAAAGCGCATGCTGGTTTCAAATGAAGGTCATCAACTGTTGCACCGGTTTCCAAAGATTAATTGACTCGTTGGTGGAGCAAGAAGAGAGCATTGAAAAATGTCTTCGATGACTTGAAGTTCTATTTGAAGATTGCAACAGGTTCCATAATCTGCTAATCAATCTCTTCACAATTGCGAATAGTAGTGATTTTGCATCTAATGTGACATTTACAGCAAAAATTGCTCGAAAACTGGTGCAAGAACTGAGTTACCGTCAATGTTTCGACTCCTGCCTCCAAACAAATAGTCTCAGTAGCAAAGATCTTGTCTGGCAGAAAAACACCACTTGGAAGTTCTGCTACTGATTTAGTGACTCCTTTGAATGAACGGTTAGCTGAGAAGGAAGTCCACATCGAAATTGAACCTAATTGAATGCAAAGCAACGAGAATTAGCCGCTGATGAGGCAAACTGATACATCACCATCCAAGAAATTCGAAAGAGATGTTTAATTTGTGATCTTTGATACAGCAAATAAAAGAACTTTTTTATCTTCAATGAAGAACTTATGAAGGACAGTGTACAATTGGTCCCAAGAAATTTCAAGAACCTTAAGAGTGCCGAAATGTTTCGTGAGAATCATATGCTTCGAAAAGTAGATTCAACTTACGGGAAACAATCGTGCTGAGTTGTTCAAGAATTGATACAATTTGCGACTCATTATGAAGACTATAATGCAGTTCAAAAAAGCAATAGATTCTGAAAGAGACTTCGAATTCACCTGAAGAACAGTCTGTGACTCTTGCAGTGAATCGTTTAAGTGTGAAGAAGTGCAAACAATGTCTACTTTGTGCTTTGGAATTAGGACATGAGTTAAATGGTCACCAATCATTTTATACTTCACTCTACCTCGCTTACAAGTTTGTGCTAATGCTATCGTGTACAAAGGTTTCCTATGAGAGAGTTTTTTCAGTTCTGAAATTCATAAAAAATTGTTTGCGTTCTTCAATGAGTCAAGAATTTTTAGAGGATTTCGTTTTGTTTTATGTTGAAAAAGATTTAAATAAATTTAGATTATGATAAGACGATACTGCTGTGAGTACACGGGAATTGTCTAGAATTCTTAATGATAGAAACTAAGGCCTAGTCAATTGTCACAAGACAAGCTTGTGTAAAACATGTATTCATCTTTTAATCAATTTTCCTCGATTGTATATCACTTACCAATTTTGATGCAATAGGCTGAAGGTTGGGGGGAATCATTGAGCATTTGGGGCCCACACACAGCCCGTGGGGTCACCACGAGACAGTCCCACCCTGCTTTCAGGAACCAAAATCTTTGTGAATTCTTTTTTTTTTTTCCTTTGACGTTTTCATGTTTTACATAAAAATTTCAATGTTTTTTTTTTTTTCTTAAAAAGTGTAAAAGAAAATGTAAAAGTTTGAAACCAATTGGATCCTTTTTTTTTTGTATTTTTTTTCCAGTAATTTTTAAAAATTTAATTAGTATATGCAGTACTAAAATATCAAATGCTAAATATGTTAAGTACATCAATAAATAGTGAGTATTTACGTGCGCTGATAAATTTACAAATTTCCTGCCAACGCCCACAATCCCCTCCCACACGCAGACTGACTATATAATCAAGACCCAAGTTTTATTTCGTGAACTTGAAAAAAGGCACTATATGTGTCGAAACTAGTTGTTCCATTTCTTTGTTATTATGTTTTTATTTTTCTAATAACTGTGCGTCGGCGTACATAATATTGTACATCAATAAATGATATTAAATAAATATTAGATCGTCGAGTATTATAAATTTTTAGGATTTAATTAAAGTTAGGAAGACTTTTCGGATTTTTTTTTTATTATTTTAATTTCATAAAAGTAAAAGTATTAATTTGCATTATTTATGAAAGTCTTTTTTAGTCTACTACTAGCTCACTATTATTTTATTAGAAATAAAAACTTGTTTGAAATTGATGGATTTATTAAATATTCTTTAATGTCTAGTCAGTTTTCGATAACATTTATGATACCAAATTAACATTAATAACTTGTCATTTATATATTGATGAGATTTCCATTCCCACAGCCAATGCTTTCAACTTCCGTGTACCTGCAAGTCAGTAGAAAGGATTCAAGCGATTCCCCGTTCTGATTGAATTGCTCCAATCATAGTTGGTTTACAAGTGAATAACTTCATCACTGAAGGTTTCACAAATAACGATTTCCAATGGTAGAGAATTGGTCGACGCAGTTACGTTCTCTGATCATTTAGTTTCAATTTCAATTTGATTCAAGAGACAGAAAAAGATAATTCACTAATTCCAGAGTTATGTCTTTCTTTACAACAGAAGAAAAGAAATGGCTAAATTTAATTAACCATTTTCAAATAAAAAAGAAAAACGTCATTTCTCTTATGTCAAAAGTGTCTTTTGCTTTTGATTATGAATGTGAGAGGAATGAGTTTCAAAATAGATAAATTAGACTCATAGTAGTTTAATTTCTAAACATTACTCTATAAGTTCTACGTTGATTGCAGCTGCTCTTTTGCAGCTCCTCTAATAGCTGCTCTTGAATGAGTTCTTTCTAGTGAACGTAATGGGACTCTCTCTAGTTATATATTTTGACATCTTTCGCTAGACAATTATTGTACCATTTCAAAATCAAAGAGATTAACATACAATAGAAAGAAGAACCAAAAAATGTGTTACCTTGCCAGTCATTGGTAGATTCTTAACATAATCAAAAACTCTTTCATAAACATTTCCATCATAACATCCTAAGATACTGTGCAGAGCTTGATCTCTAAAATCAAAAGCATCCACCAAAGCAACCACATTTGGTCGCAACAGTTCCAGAAGTTTCTCTCGTCGAAGATCCAAGATTTCCAGAAACTCAGCATCAACATCTGAAAACTATTAAGAAATTGTATATAAAGTATATCAGTATAAAATAACTGAGAGAAAGCGATGATCTGTAATTAAAATACGAGTCATTCTGAATTAAAATATAAATTTTGTTCATTTCTTTCTTTATTAGATTCAGCAAAAGATAACAAATCAACTATTATTGAATTAACGTCCAAAAATTAAAGATGCATGATTTCAAAATTCAAAATCATAGAAAAAGAAAGATTTTAAAGAAAAACTTGAGATCTTCATTGTCTGATGGGAAATACGTGATTTTTTTAGACAAGTGATTTTATCAAGTGATTGGAAATGAGAAGAATGGCGAATTTAATTCAAATGTTTTATTGCTGAATATTAAACCTGACCTAAGCTATGTCTTGAGAAAATATTAAGAAAGCCTAGAAAAGTTTCTAGGAACCGTCCTTATTCCGTTCTAAGAGTTTAAAAAGATTTTATACTTCTTATTTTCCTATTCATGGTCTGATTAATTGACTAGACTTTTATTAAGCTCATTGTTATTCATGGAACGATCCATCTAATTATTTTTATAAACAACAAAAACAAGCACTAAGACAACAACGTAGATATTGAACTACATTAATTGTAACAAAGTGTGTGTAGAATTTGTGTTTAATTTAGTTTGAATTAGTGAAAATCGTGTTGGTTCCCGTAGGGATGTAATTGTTTGTGTTTTATTATACGCTCCCTCTCCTGGAATGTTGAGACTGATTGGGGGTGTACTTTGCTCGTAAAAAAAGGGGAAAACAAAGGAAGAGAGTAAAAAAAGGGAAAAAC
>JAFIDM010005346.1:14308314-14356296 GCA_023159025.1 Thereuonema tuberculata
CCTGTAGATATTAAATCTTGCTAACCTACTCACACTATTGATCGGCTCTAGGGTAGGCAGGTTCCAAATTTCACAGTGATATCTTAGCAATTGTTGGCGTAATTTCCAGAAAAGTAGAAAAATCATAAAACTTTACCACGCTGTACCTTATCAACGAAACGTTTCCGGACCCATATGTATAGGAACTTTTTCTCTTACAATAACCTCAGGAATCACTCCCTTAAATATTGACATGTCTTTTTTCAACTCACTGTATAATAATGCAAATAATTTAACGTAGAAATATTCGTATTTACAAAAAAACTAATAAGCCATCAATCTCTTTACAAGTTCTGTGGAAAAAATATAATAAAGAACCTGATATCATGGATAAAAATAGCACACAAGCGTAAAACAAACATTAAAAACACAAGAACGTCCAGAGCTTTCGCCTCAATGTGACGAGGCTTCCTCGATGGATATGGAATTACACTTGTGTGCAGATTGTATTTTTATTCATCATATGCAGCACACGTAAAAATTAAATCTGATTTGAATATTTAAAGATTAATATTTATGAAAAGATCTTAAATACTAATTTGATTTGTTGCAATTAAGAAATCAAATGTTATAATAAATATTTAGGCTATAAATAAAGATTCTTTGAAGATGAATAGAAACAATTATATCATTTTGTTTAAAAGTTTAATTGTTTCCAGCTGTTGTAACTATGAAGAGAAGGCAACCAAAAACAAAGACGCCCTCGAATAGATGTCATCACTCTCAAAATGAGACACAAACGACAAAAGTAGACATCTTTAAAGGATATAAAATAACAGAAGGAAGTGATTAGTTTGTCTGGACTGCACATCTGGTGAATAGCAAAGACCCAAGTGAAGTGAAATACAAATAACGACAACTTAAACAGAATAGAAATCACTCGTCCAGAAAAATAATCGAAATGAAAAGATAAGAATTGACGAGAATAGAAAGATTCCTAATAATGCAGATTCCCTCGAAGTATCTCAAGAAAGAAGGAATTATAAAGATCCATTTTGATTCTCAGAGAAGATTAAAATTTCTTAATTGAAGATGGTCGTCAATTGTCTTATGGAGGAAAACTGACGAAAACCAACAGCAGAAATAAGAATCATATAACCTTTATTTGGCAGAAGAAAATGTTGAATGATAATGAAATTCGTAAAAGATATCAAAAATTATCTACCACTGTGAATTCAAAAGAATACAATGGAGGAGAATAACAGATACAAAATAGTTTTAGAAATAGATGAAGGCTTTTAAAAAAAGAAACTGTTTCACTTTTCGAATCTAATAGAATTGAGAGAATTCGCTAGAAATTATGTTTATTCAAATGATTAAAATACTAGTGGAAGGAGTCGGCGTTCCCCGGCGCATAAGAGACAAGAAAATTCCAAAACTGCAACTTTACTATAAGGAAAAACACAGAGGGTATTTTCTGGACTGTCCATTGACCAAGGCCATGAGCACAACAGTGAAGGTGAAAGCGATGCAATGGACTTCGAAAGTCAGATACTTTGTTACATTGTGAAGAAAGTAACAGGCTTGAAGGAACAGGTGTTCTTGAGGAATTTGATTTAGCAGTGGAAAATAAAGAGATCGGACACCATGACCAGCATTTGCCAAGGAAGGAACTAATCTTGTTGAAGCACTGGAGGATCCATTCCTTCAAGAAGGCGAGTACATACTTAATGCAAGAGATATTTACGGTGGGGAAATCAGTCAAGTCAGTAGACAATGAGCGTAGACAATGTATTACAAGTTTGTAAAGGAACGTTTCTTGGAAAGAAAAACTATTGCATCAGTTTTAAGCATGGTTCTATTTGAGGAACCGACAGTGAAAAAGCCTTCAAAGAAGCAGTTAACAGCAATGATGCGTCTCCTGAGAATGTATGTTGGGTGTCAAACACGAGGCATTAAGGAGTTCATCAGCTATGAAAATCAAGCATTCCCATCTCAGATTGTGGTAAATTACGTTCCGTTACAAAATTAAACGTGCTGACATGTTTTGAGGAATTTGTCTTGTCGACAGACAAAAGACCTCAGAGTCAATGTACTGTGCTTGATGGAGCGGCAATAGTCCAAATAGTAATGTTAAGACATTTGTAGACTACTTCACCTGTAACTTTGCATCATGTGTAGACTGTGAATTTATGCTTGTTGACCGTTTGGATATTGTTTAAGACTAATATCTTTACTAGATAGTCTAAAACATAGACAAGCGAGGGAAGAGACGACACGCATCCCCTACAACTTCGCTTCCTTGTGACTGGGCAGGATTCTTAAATAATGATGAGAATAAAGGTGATTTTCCTGTCACAGCAAATAATCACCTATTCTCAACAAAGACATTCAGAGAAGATAGTACTGCTACCTCAGGCTCAGGTGCTCTGCCTATCTGTGGTTGTAACGTTATCACCTTAACTCCTTGTACATAGAAAGCAGCATCTTTCTTCATGTCCTAAATGCTGCCAACATAGGTCACTACAGTAAAATTCTTGTGAGAACACTAGATACTGATATTATATTGTAGCACTTAGAAACAAACTTCCACTTCAGGAACTCCGTGTAGGTGTTGGTAAGCATTTCACGAACTTGCAGCTGCTCTTGATCCTGAAGCCATATTAATTTTTCATGCTGTTACAGGCTGTGATATCGTGTTTGGTTTTTTTTTAGCATTGAAAGAAAAAGGCTTGGACAGTGTGGAAAGCGTATGATGATGTAACTACTGTATTCAAGTTGCTCTCCGCACCAATCAGCTACAAAGATTTGGAAACCACAATTCCAATATTCCTGGAAAGACCCCCACTTGTAGCGTTAATAAGATTGATGATGCCCGATAGAAATTGTTTATTCAGAAGTATGGAAAGGCTGCCTCCCACCTCACAAGCACTTCTGCAGCATCTGAAACGTGCAGTTCTTCAGGCAGGTTTTATTTGGGGGCAAACACTAGTAGCTATGCCTGCAATTCTTTTGCCCAAAGATTTTGGCAGCTCATCGGTGAACGATTCCTCCCATTTTGGACACTTCTGCCAACAGCAAATGAAGCTTGCATGGAGATTTTGCGGTGTTCATCAGTGCAAGTGTCAAAATTTCAAACCTTCCTTGTACTGTGTACCTGTAATTTGTTGGTGGGATAAAATCCTTCGTTACACTGCTATGTCTTTATGACAATAAAGACAAAGTTTACTCTTTATGACAATATTCCTGCGTTCTGAACAATCAGTTATAGTCAATGCGCAATATTTCGGGTTGTATCAGTCTGATTTGGATGTTCTTTATATCAAAGAAAAGGCAATTTAAGGGAGTATAACTTTGTTCCTATGAATAATTACTGTAAATGTGGCGTTATGGAGCTACGTCCTTAAAACTGAAGAAAACAAAAGCCTAAAATAGTTTTCTCGACGTTTTTGTCGAATACGGTTACAGATAACTAAAAAGTATAGGACTAAAGTTGTTCTTTATTAAATTACCTTTATTTCGGAGTAAAATTACCGTTTTGGCCAAATAGAAGGGGATATATAGCATTTTTAATAATTTTGGTAATGCCACAGCTTCACTTCCATTTTAGCACTTCCGGAAATTAATTTTGGGGTCGCACTATCAGAAATAGAGAGAACATTCAAATGAATGTTTCTACAAAGTGCTTTCATCCAAAAGTGAACGATCAACGTGTTTTTACGGGCTTAACAGATTAACTATAGGGGATATAGAAATGATTTAAAGAAACAATTTAGCCCTCTACTAACTCCGATAACTGCATCAAAATTAATTGAATGTTTAAAAGTTATAAGCGATAATTTGTGGTAATTGTAAAGCGCATAGTGAAAAGATGCAGCGAAATTATGTTTCGTTTTTGGTTTTGAAAAGCGCTTTTGTCTCATTCGTGCAATCCGCGTGAGATTTTGGAAGTTTTTTTTTCTTTACCGCTGATGTTATGTGGCCATAAACAATCTTGCTAAAACTCTTGCTAAAATGTTCATGTTTTATTCTTCTTTTACGAATGGCATTTGTGAATAATCGGACCAGGAACGCGTCTTGCATCTATTTGTCCCGTGCGTCATTGAATTGCTTATGAAAGTCTGCCATTTTGGAATAGTAATAAGATTTACTGCAATAGTTGCCCCCTGGGGAAACTGACGGGACTGTCAAGAAGCACTAAACAAACTGTTTTAATTAGAAAAATGTATGTGCACAAAAAATAGGTAGCCGATGAAAAACGAAATAAAAACGTTTTAGGCACAACAAGCCTCTGAAACAATGCTTTCAATGTTCAATTTGCAAGTTTTGTGTAGCACTTTAACATTTTGGGATCTATACCATCCTAAGTAAAATACGATTTCTGTGTAATCGTCCTGTTACGTATGACATTTTTTTTTAAATGAAGCTTCTACTGATATTTCAAGAATGTTTCCAGGCAGTGTCCATAGATGGCAGCAGGAATCAATACATCTGTCAGCTTACAGAGGATTGATAACCGCACAAGTGAAAGATTTCTAACCTTCCGAACATTATGGAAAACCTCATTCGATCCTATTCTATCTGATTTCGAACTATTGGCCTGCATCGCAATTTCCATTCGAAAAGACTCCTTCTCAAAAAAATCGTATTCCCATTCCTCTCTATACGATTTTCGTCCAACGACTTCCAAGGGCCCGTTCTTAATAACCCAAACCCGCAAAAGTCCATCAGGGATGTGTCGGGAGATTTGACATAAGAAAAAGAAATTGCACATATTGACATTTTTTGTTGAAGGGTTTTTAAGTAATCCACGGTCGACTCAGAGGTGTGACTGGAAGTTTTGTCTTAGTGCACCAAAACTTGATTTACGTCTAATCCATGTAGGGAAGGAATTTTTTAGTGGTATAATGTATCCAGCACATTTCTCTGATAGTAGAGGGAATTAACTTTGATGCAGTAGCGTACCAAGGGGGGGGGGGGCGGTCCGCCCCGGGCCCCGCCTGGGAGGGGCCCCACCAGCCAGCTTATTTCCTTTTTTTTTTATTTTTGGTTGTAAAAGCAAGATTTCCTTTTTTTTGGTTGTGGAATAATGGAACTCCCGCCCCGGGCCCCTAAAGGCGTTGGTACGCCACTGCTGTGATGTTGTTGGTCACCTTACGAATCTAGAATTTTCTTTTATAGCAGTATCCAGCGATGATCATGAAACCTCTTTCGAAACTTTTCCCACATTCTCGATACCATTTTTGATACTTTGTTTCACCCCTTGGTCTGTAACATATTGCACTGGGATTGTTACAGTCACTTAGGTACACCTATGCCTCGTCCAACAAATTTCCTTTTTCCCGAAAAGATAGTGCTCCTATTGCTGTCAACGTGGCTTAGGCAACAGCTTCGGATTTCTGTAGTTTAACCAGTTTCTGGTGAAGTACGTTGACTGAGAGACTCCTGCTTGTCTTGTTTTGCATTGCGTTTTCATGGTGAGGATCTTCACTTTAGCAACCATTTCCCAAGTTGGATGAGGTGTGGGTTTCTGCCTCGTTGCTAGTGTTTGACTTTTTTTTTTTTTATTTAATACTTTGTCCACGCCTCTTTTCAAAATGCAATGGCCGGGTTTTCACATACTTATAATCGCAGAATATCAAAATTTAGGTTCGAAAAGAACAGTAATATATCAACTAACCACAATTTCTGACCTTCGATTGGAGAAAGATTTAGTCGGGATTTCATGTTCATGAGTAGATCACATGACCTCAAATAGCAATGTTTGTAAAAGAAAAGGGAATTTGTCCAACATGCACAAAGTAAACAAAGAAAAGCAACAGTTTGTCAACGAAGTGCAGTCAGGAACGGCCGATTCATCATTATTATGAGTTTTTAGCCAGACTTACCACTTCGATGACAAACTCAGGCTTTTTCTTTAACATCTATACCTATGGAACTCAGATCTGCTCTCGATGTGAGAAAAACAAACAAGAAAAGAAAAATATCTGTTACTTGACAGGATTAGAAAAATTGGCCCTCACCTTTTGGGCACAAGTTGTTATTAAATTATAAAGGAAAAAGTTTCAAAAATATGAATAAACAAAAAGAAATAAAGTTTCACGTGCAGTTAAGTTTTTAAAAGAAAAGGGAATTTACCCAATGAAAACCAAAGAAAAGCAATAATTCTTGCCTAGAACTTTATTTCTTTATTTTTATGCATATTTTTGTGGCTTTTTTCTTAATAATTTTCTTTATCAACTTGTGCCCGAAAGTTGAGGGCCAATTTTTCTAATCCTGTCAAGTAGCAGGTATTTTTCTTTTCTTGTTTGTTTTTGGCGCAACTCATGTCCGGGAGCAGGTGTGACTTCCATATGTCTTCTGAGTTTGTCATCGAAGTGATAAGTCTGGCTGAAGATTCATAATAATGATGAAATGGCTGTTCCAGACTCCACGTCGTTGACAAGCATTAATTTGCTTTTCTTGTGCATTTTCTTTTCTTTTAAAAACTTGACTATACGTTAAACTTTATTTCTTAAGAATATCTTTACTCAGTTTCGCCAAAAAGTGAAGATTGCAGGTTTTGCTTCTAGACCTCTCAATTATATAAAGAACAAAGCGCAAAACTTACATATATATATAAATAAAAAGCCAACACACATAATAAAATTTAAAAAACATTTAAACGCATTAAAATATGACGACATGTTTCGAACAGCTAGCTGTTCATTTACAAGTGAAATAATAAGGAAATACAAGTGGATTAAATACAAAGATAGATAGTCGGGGTTAGCTTATGAATCTAATGATCTTAAACGTAAATGCAAGGAGTCGTTGTTTATCTTATCTGACCTCTACAATGACTCTATTTCGGTTAGAACAATATATTGCTATGGTTTCAGCAAAAAAGAGAAGGATTTAGATTTTCACGTTTGATCCATCAATAGCATTTATTGCCTTTTCACCCCCTTGCCCCTTCCCCGTTCCTCCCTAAAAAGTTTTTTTTTTTTTTATTATTATTATATTTACAAATGCAGGTTGGATGTCACCACAGTTCCCTTTGCAGATCTTTTCACTCTACAATAACCAACAGCTGTATGTTCCATACGTCATTTCCGGTCCGTTCCCTCACCCCACTGAGAGCATCTACTTGTAACTAGAGATGGAGTTCCTGTCGTCATTTCCGGTTCTTCCGCTCGGCCCAAGTGATGTTCTGATGTTTCCTGAGTCAAGTCTCACAGTTTTCACCAACAGAGGTCCTTTCCATCGAATCACCTGACGACTGCTTCCTTCTCATTGATTTCTCTGTGTATTTAATCCACTTGTATTTCCTTATTATTTCACTTGTAAATGAACAGCTAGCTGTACGAAACATGTCGTCATATTTTAATACGTTTAAATGTTTTTTAAATTTTATTATGTGTGTTGGCTTTTTATTTTCATTAGTGATCTATTCACACACGTTAAACATATATAAACATAGGCATACAGGGTAGATAGAAAGTTTCCATTCATAGGAGTAAATGAAAACTTGTCTGGCAGAATAATTTTATTCATAAAATATGTCCTACTTTGTAAACTCATGTTCAACTCGCAATAACACATCTGGTATGAGGCATGTTGAATTAAAAATAATTTCTCTTCTGTAGAAACTTTCAACCCACCCTGTAGATTAGGTTCTTTCTTTCTTTCTTTTTTTTTTACAGGCAATATTAAGATTAAGACATTTTTCTTTTTTCTTTTGTAAAATTTTCTGAATGATAGATTTGAATTCGAACTGAATCAACAGAAAGAAATCATTAGAATTTTTTAAACTTAAGAATCAGGTTTCAAATCCAATAAAACCCAATTAGAGGTCATTTGATTGAGTTCAATGTCAATGAATGGGAGATCGAAGGACTGTAGTCAAATGTATGATAGTGTAAAAGTTTGTGATGAATTATAAATTGTGTTGCTAAAATTTTTGCTAGAGATTCATAATCTATTTTTTGTTTAAAGACAATCTTATAATTTTGCAACTCACTTCGTGCGTTTTGTATTTGAATGTAATTTTATTCGTTTGCTTCGCTTTTAACAGGACTGTTTCTGCTGACGATGGCTTTAATCTTAGTGTAAATCTTTTTTTTTATGAACTCTTATTTATAATAAATTTGAAAATTGCTATTGGCTTGTGTGTTTTTTGGCGCCCTATCTTTTGCTTGTTAAAATAAAAAGGGCTCAGTTGTAAAGAGGCACACGTCACAAATTAAAATTTTACAGGAAAGCAAGTTTTAGACAAAATAATTGCCTGAGGAGGGTTGGCCATCTATTTGTAATTACTTAATTAGGCAGTGAATTTAAATTGTAGATGATGGTTAACGGAATAAATAGTAGAAAATGATGGTAATAAAATCCATTTGGATAGCGTCCCTTTTTCTCAGAGCCCCTCAATTAGAAAATAATTGTAATTTCAAACCCATTAAGTAAAGGACAAAGTATAGAGAATATACATAATTCAAACAAATACTGAAATTTGGCAAATGAAACAATAAAAAATAAATGGAAGAAATAAATGTTTTTTTTTGTCTTGTTGAGTTTTCGAGTGAGCTTTGGCTTCTAAAATTCACTTTTGATGTGATTTTATTCTAGTTTAATTTTTAGTATAAATAATAATAATGATAACAACAGTACCTGGAAGTGGTTTGTGATCTTTTAAATCTCTTATTTGTATCATGAATAAATGAATTCCTTTACATTCGCCCTGGGTATATAATTGGCAAACGATAATAGCATAGTTGCATGTGTAGCTTACTGAAACATAGAAAATAAACACATGAATAACAGCTTCTTACCGTGAATTACAAATGTGTTACAAA
The DNA here is from genome assembly GCA_023159025.1 of Thereuonema tuberculata. Lineage (NCBI taxonomy): Eukaryota > Metazoa > Arthropoda > Chilopoda > Scutigeromorpha > Scutigeridae > Thereuonema > Thereuonema tuberculata. Next base: position 14,317,128 of record JAFIDM010005346.1, read on the forward strand.
AAAACACCTACTATAAACTCCAACCCTTTTTGTTCTGAAATAGAAGCTATTTTCTTGTTAATTGTTCTTTGCTTTAGAACCAGCGAGTGCGTCTATGACATATTTTTATTTTTTATAGAGATAGGACGTCTAACTTCGGATCAGAAGGTTGCAGGTTCGATTCCCGTAGCGAACTTATAGAAGTTATTTCTATTTTCACAAATCACGACAATTGCGCCGGACAGAGAGAGACATAAAAGATTTTAGTAATGTAGATTCCAAAACCTAATTAGATATAGATACTTTAATCGATCAGTTAATTATTGTATTTTTCATAGTTAAGTATTGTATTGTATCTCAACCCCCAGTCACTTGTCTTGATTGTTTATAAGAATTCGAGGATATTATAATAGAAAGTATTTTGATTAATGTAAAATGATTTTGTAATCATAAATTTAACATGATTAATGTTCTGTTTTATATTTAATGTTTAAAAAAAAACCCAAAATAATTACATATGTTTGAAACAAACAAACAAACAAAACTTGTCTTTGCGCTTCGTTTGCATGACCTCAACATTCTCCTTTTATTGTCGTATGGATAAAATAACATCTTCTTATCATTATTACAATATTTTGGTCAGCTATAACGAAAAATAATCAAGAAAAAATAATGTCAAAATGATACAAACTAATGGAAACAAAATCTTATTTAGATTAAGAAGAAAAGAAGAAAAATCAGATCCTGAGAAATTACCTAGTGAGGATGTAAGGATATAGAAGTTAAAACTGTGTAATACAGGACATTGAAAGAACATGTTCGAGACACACACACAATAGTGTATCTGATTGGTCAGATCACTGCTCCAAGAATAATCATAATCCTCATCCCATTACTGATATATAATATTTGGTAAGGAATGATAAAGAACAATTTATTATGGAAGTATTGCTTATAATCACTTTCAAATGAATAAGGAGTCAAAATTAATGAATATCTCGTGAGCTTACTTAAAAACAATATTAATAATACAGAAAAATTCTCCTAGATTAAAGTGATATGATATCTTTATTGTTCATTGTTTATAAAAATACGAGGATATTATGGAAATAACAAAAGTATTGATTATTATAAAATGATATTGATTTTTGTAATCATAAATTGTTAAAATCTTTACAAATTTAATAGAAGGGATTAATAGAAGATCAATAAGGATTTGGTTGTAGCTGATCGAAATATTGTAATAATGATAAGAAGATGAATAATAAATTTGTTATTTTATCCAAACGATAGCAAAAGGAGAATATTGGGGTCAAACGAAGCCCAAATACAAGTGGTTGTTTTTTTTTCAAACACATCTAATCATTTTGGGTTTTTTAAACGTTAAATATAAAACAGACATTAATCATAAATAAATCCATCAATCAATCCTTTTGAAAAACTTCTTTACTCAGTACTATATTTCGAATAATTTCTTCAATTATTCTTCCTCAGGTGATAGGTAAAAGAGGAAAAAAGAATAACATAAAATAAACTTTCCTCTTATTACAAATTAAAAATATTTGTAATAACAAATAATGAATTTACATCAAGTTCTTTTAAACAACATTAATGAATGGTATGAGACATTACAAACCATTATTAATTGAAGTCATACTAAAATAATTACAATTATTCAAATGAATAATGATACACTAATCCTTTACATCAATAATTCTAATAAACAATGATACAGCACTAATTGTTTAAATACTTCAAAATTTAAAATAAAATAATAATGATACAGCACTAATTGTTAAATCATTTCAATTTTTAAAAATGATAAATTGTTACAGACATATTTTAACTCTTCTTCTTATTTATAAACTTTTTGAAAATTCTTAATGAATAGTATGAAATTTTAAGAGATCTATCCTTATTTATACATTCATTTGAATTTATAAAACATGATTCTAGTAGAATTCTATCTCTTTCATCATTGCACTTGTATATGACTTTGGCTATTGGGTCCGGATTATGGTTATTTTCAATCGCATGACGTGCCCCGTCCGATAATTTAGGTTCTCTATTTGTGTATGCCCTTATGTGTTCTCGAAGCCTCTCTTTTAGGGTCCTTGCCGATTGCCCATAATAAATTTTATCATAGTCCTTGCATTTTAGTTGGTATATTATGCCCATATTGAAAAGGCCCTTATTTTTAATTTCTTTATTTAACTTTCATTAATTTATTGTCCTTAAATGTACAATTTTGATGTTGGGTACAAAATTTTCTAATTTCTTTGTTTATTCTGGTCCCTATAGGAAATCGTAAATATTTGTTGAAATCACATGTTGTAGTTCTATTTCTTTCATTTCTTTTTCTTCTATTTGTGAAAAAATGCTTTACAGCTGTATCAACAAATATGGTGGGATATTCATTCATATAGTATTTTTCTTTCATTTTAATAATTTTTTCTTTCCATTTACTGCGGTCTTCCGTGTAATTTGTTATTCTCCTTAAATTATTCCATATAATGGCTTTTTTTCTTGTGTTGATGTTTGTATAAAAATTCATTGTGTGTTTGCTTTTCAAATCCTTTTCGTAATACTCATAAGATAATTTGGTTTTTTTCTTTTGAAATAGTTAAGTCCAGGTAATTTATTTTATTGTTTTCTTCTTTTTCAAAAGTGAATTTTACTCTGTCGTCAATTGAATTGGCATAATTGAAAAATATTTTAAACTGTCTTTCTGTACCTTTCCAAAATATGATAATGTCATCGACATATCTATAATATTATAACACAAGAACAAAAAAAGCCATTATATGGAATAATTTAAGGAGAATAACAAATTACACGGAAGACCGCAGTAAATGGAAAGAAAAAATTATTAAAATGAAAGAAAAATACTATATGAATAAATTCATTATTTATTGATGTAAATTCATTATTTATTATTACAAATATTTTTACTTTGTAATAAGAGGAAAGTTTATTTTATGTTATTCTTTTATCCTCTTTTACCTATCACCTGAGGAAGAATAATTGAAGAAATTATTCGAAATATAGTACTGGAGTAAAGAAGTTTTTCAAAAGGATTGATTGATGGATCTATTTATATTATCTAGACAGTTAAGTATGTATCAGACATTAATCATGTTAAATTTATGATTATAACAATCAAATCATTTTACATTAAGCCTCCAATAATAATATGTTTTTCTCTTGACGTTTTATTACTATTATTAATACATGAACCGTTAAAATTGATGGATAAGAATTCTAAAATTTTTCATTTATAATTTAATAGTATACATTATAATGTTTTTTTTACATAAATGTATTTTTCCCCCTAACAAAATTTTTGTAGATTCTGCCGATTGAGGTATTTATTCTAATTGTTAATGATTATAATGCTTTTTTTTTTGTTCGCGGATCGGCCAACTACGGACCACGACAACATCAGGAGGAAGCTAGAACAGTCAAGGGGGGGGGGGGGACGAGATTCTCATCTCGACCAGAATAACCCTGAAATAGTAAGTTCCAGGGTAGAAACGGGCGAAACACAGAAAAAAGAAATAGTTGTGCCCTCGCCGGGATTCGAACCCAGGTGCGGCATATAGGCCACACAGCAGACCGCCGCGGCGTCTAGACCTTAGAACGCTTTAAAATTATAATGCTTTAATTTTTTTTTAATTACAATTATTTTAGTTCTAATTTAATTTAGAAAACAACTACTTTAGATGCGTGCTTTATATCTGATGAACAATATTAAAGTTGAAGGAAAAAAACCCTTGATACCTCCCCTTCCCTACCCCAAATCAGAAATTCAAAAAAAGGGACAACATGGTACGATTCGGATGGGTTTATTCAGGGAAAAAAAAATGTTTGCTTCGGAAAAATGACACATAAAAATGGAATTAAAAATGTGGGGCTTATTTAAATCAATCTTAGAACTCTAATTATTCCTAAATTAAAATTTATGAATAACAGATCTAAGATTGATTTAAATAAGTTCAAGTATTAATTATTATTAGAAAAAGACAAGCGTATTAATATAGGAAAGAAAAAAAAAGTTAAGTTGCATATTTTTATATGTTTTATTTTATTTTAATAAATTAAAATACTTATAATAAAAATAAGATTAAGGAGAACAGTATTTATTCATTTATTTCTAATCTTACGTTATTTTTCTGCCTAATATTCATAACATAATGAGGAAAAACAAAAAAAGAAACGTACATTATCTTAAGGAAAGAAACAAATAGAATTAAAAAAAAAAAACTCTTACACCCTTACCCATTGAACCCCTTATATATATTTTTGAAGTACTCCATGTGTACTTTCATCTTACAAAACAGCATTGATTTTTCGCGGTGTACATTGGGTTTCGTCTCCTTGTTAGAAGTTTCTTTTCAGAGAAGACGAAAGAAAAAAACCACAACAACAACAACAACAAAAAACAACCAAGTCATTATTTTCTGAGAAGCAACTGTCTCTATTACAATAAATAAAACTCACAATGAAATGAAACCATCTTGTTTTTCCAAAGATTAAAAAAAAAAATCATTCTGAAAGGAAAGATTTCATGAGGATTTGAGATTTTTATTTTGCCCTGTTTGGACAGAAACTTGTCTGCATGGAAACGTTTGATCTGATGAATGCCTTCTTAAATAAAAACAATAACTGTGAATGTACTTACAACCTCCAGGCCAGAACTTAGTGGATGTTAAAGTGGGATTGTTTACTACAAATTCTTGTGTTTGTGGATCATACGTAGCTGTTGTCTCAAGACCACGCATGTTTGTACCTGAAAGTAAAAACATTCAATAAATGAAATGAAATCATTATCGTTATTTTGCTAATATATAAAAAGCTTCTTAAAAGTTAAGGAAATAATAAACTAAATAAATAAAAACAAATATCTGATATTTGACTTAGTTTGGGATTACTTTGATATTTGATATCAATTGTGAGTATACGAAGTTGAAGGAAATTTAGGTTCCCTTAAGTTTACCTCCGTTAACTGATGAATCGTGAGCAAAATTTCCGTCAGATTTTCTTGCGAAACAGCCAAGCATTTCGTTGTGCTGTCTTTCAGAAACACATTCCTCAGTCATGTCTTTCTTATTATTTCTTAAGTATTTTATTAATTCTGAAATTATATTCCGTTACTTTTAAGATTTTTTTTTCTATTCCTCACCAACAAGAAAACGATTCAAAAGAAAATCAAATCAGAATAGGTTTCTTTGTTTCGTATGATAAAAAACAAAACAAAATCTTATCATAAAATTTTTTTAACGTATGCACATTATAATTAACCAGAGACGCCGACACAAAATTGTAGATAAAAAGGATTTTAACACATTAAAAAAAAAGGGGGAACGACACAATCGGTTTCGATTCGTAACTCGAATCTTTGAATAATGATAAAAAATGTTAACAAGATATGCTTCTATACATAAGCGAAGCAAAAGGCACCAATGGGAATGAACCCCACAGAGAACCAATAGCGTGTGGGAGTGGGTGAAGTGAATCATGGGATCATCACACGCGGATTGTCAGAGATGTCGTGCTTCAATAATGAAGGTGTCATAGTGAAACCGGTGGTAATGGCTGGTCCCTTCTCGTATTCCACCAAGTTTTTGGAAAAAAAAAATTCTTTTTCACTTTTTTTTTTCCTCTTCTTTCTTCCTTTTTCTTTCTTTTTTATTTAATTAATGTTTACTAGAAGATTTGTTACTTTGGAAAGCATATTGAGCTATGGTTTGAACTGAAAGACAGTCATTATAAAATAATCGGTTGGTTAAAATAAAGATTGATTCCTTACATTTTCTTAAGAAGTGATCCTGCTTGTGACATATGACCTTGGGAGAAGAAAAATTAATGGAATATTTATGGGTTTTTGCATGCAGAGGTGTGAGATAATTAAAATTATTAATCTTTAGGACATATTTGTGCTGGGCGACCCATTGCGAGAGTTTTTGTCGGGTCTCTCCAATATAATGACAGGCATTGTAATGGAATAAACCACACCTTTTGAATTGAGTTGACTGGTAGAAGAAACTGTTTCATTAATAAAGCGATAAATAGTATTGTCCCAGTGAGACGGATATTAAATGGCTTTAATAAGCTTTGTAACCCTCTGAACATGGTACGATAAAATGGAATGGATGGGTGGCGATATGAATTCTGGGTCTTTTGTTTGTCATTGTTGTATATAGAATGGATGGTCTTAGAAATATGGTGTTTTATAAAATTAATAGGAAGTTTTTGTTTTTCATTGCAGTTAGTTTTCTGAAAATGATTTAAAATAACCACTACAGAAGAAAGATAAACAAGATAGTAGCTCATGTTTGTTTGTTTTTATTCTATGTCCTAATAAGTTCCTCATAAATCCCAATGACTCACCCAATCAACGTGGGTCTCTCGTGTGTCAGCCAATCAGCATCTTTCACACAACTTCCGTTGTGACTTGTTCACTAGAGCGTTTCCGCTATTTATTAGGTGCTTATTGTATGGTCTCGTGATAAAAGTAACAATTGAACATGTGGAAGGAAGAGAACAAACCCCCGAAGATGACGTAAGTACCTAATAAGCTGATTTACATTCGTCAGATTTCACATCTCCTAGATTATTTCATGAAACGCGTTTAAGATAAAATTCATTCATTGTGATAGCTGCCTATTTAGTGTCATTTATCCAATTCCTCTTATTTCTTTTTTAAATGGCGTCTTTTTCTTATAGTGAAGCTAAGTATTCCATTCAGGAAATTTCCACGTAACAAAAAGATACTTTAATAATGGGATTAACGTGTAAATAATGAAAATTCAGATGAGTACATTAAAACTGAACATAAAAATGAAAAAAAAAACCAACTAAAATAGAACAAAACGAAAAATAAAATAAACGCAACAGTTTCAATTTGTTAAACCATCATTTTAGAGTCTGTCTTAACTGCTGCACCTTGTCAACCATCGAAATTTGATTTTATTTTTATTTTTTCACTTTATTCTATAATATTTTAGTTGAGTTTTTATTTTTATATTGACTTTGAATCTAAGTTATGAGAGACTTTAAGTTGTTATCAGTTAAGATTCCTTTTAAGGCTATTATAGACTTCAAAAGACTCTTCAAAATAGATATCAATCCCAGGCACAAAGCTAAAGTTGAAATTGTTGTTATTTCTATTTGAATTCGTTTATTTTTATTATGGTTTTGATTTTACAATTGGATGACGAAGTTATAATTCTATTTAAGTCACTAAGAAGAAGTATTGACGACTATCTTTACAGATACTTTTTCGTTCGTGACTATAAAACAAAGATATTTATGGGAGATTTCAACTGATGTATTTTGAGTGAAGAATATTTCTTTTGTTATTGAGAGCTGAAATCTTGACGATTCCTGCGTAAAATAGAAACTATTAAAATGTATGTTTAAAACTTGTATTTAAATAAATTAGAAAACTTGCGAAACGGAACTTGTCTTTATTTTTATTCTTTCTTTTCATTGAATTTTGTTTAATTTTGTTTGGCTCCAAACATTGTGGATTTTTTAGGCTTTTATTTTCTTTGTAATAACGTGATTTCTTTTTTTGTTACTTCATTATTTATCATTTTGTGTTATTTAATTTCCTTGTTGTTATTTCTGTAGTTGAATTCGTTTAATACCTTTTTGTTACGGTTCTGATTTTATTGTAATTTTTGTAATTTTAATTTGTTATAATTCTATTTGAAATGGAAATAAACCAATTCAATCTTTTAATAAAGTAACATCTATTTCGCGCTGTTCAAGGATAGTTTGAAAGAAAGAAAAAGATAAGTTACCTTTGAAGGGATGGACATTGAATGATTTCCAATAATCACTAGGCAACAGTGAAAATGTATCTTTAACAAAACCATTTGATCTTTACTAAATCGACCATGCTGATCACGAAAATGACCATCTCAGATTAGCTCTAGTTTTATAGATATGGGGAGGGGGGGGTCAGAGTCAGTTAGTGCTAAGAATTAATTTTGTCTCTCCTGAAATTGCCTTGGAAATCCCACATACGTTAAACAGCATAACGTTTCTAACCCTCTTACTTCACATCATGCAGTGTTGAAAGCCTATTTTTATCCGCAGTGCCCAGCAACAGAGAAGGGGAGAGGAGAGACCCTCATATATGTTGCATATCTTGTGCCACAGGTCTTCGTTCGTGGTTGAATCGTAAAAGATCGTCAGTGGGCTTTGCTATGACGATGATCTGGAGAGAACCATTAAACCACGTAAATGATTGTTATTTTTGCATGACAACTCCTTTAAAACATGGTATTTCAAAGAAAAAAAAGTCAGCATTGACGTATCCTAATGTTAGATCAGCTATGCGTCCAGTGCCTCATGGAGATGGACTACCTGTTCCCATCCCATCTGATTCTTATACAGTTAGTGACAAGGGCAGCAGTGACTCTAATGCTACTCCATCACCTTCTAAACCGAGTACATCGAAAGACCCATATTTCCAGTGTAATGTGGACAGTCTACACAGCAACACAAAGTATCACAGTGTGAGTTGAATAAGATAAGGTAAGAGATTTGGAATTGCCTAAAGGTAAAGCAGAACTGTTGGCATCTACATTGCAGCAGTGGAATTGTCTTGACCAATCGGTAAATGTCAGTGTGTTCCGTGAACGCCACACTCCATTCCTACCGTTTTTCACCAAACAAGATAACTTGATATTTTGCAGTGATACTGAGGGTCTCACGAGAGCTCTGAAAATTGACTATAAAAGTGATGAATGGAGATTGTTCATAGATTCATCAAAGATAAGTCTAAAGGCTATTCTTCTACACGATGGTAACTTGTTTCATCTGTTCCAATTTGGTTACGCAACCTACATGAAGAAAACCTATGACAATATGAAGCAACTGTTATGCAGAGTAAACTATGAGAAGTTGCCATAAGTGCCACATTTCCGGTGATCGGAAAGTCATTGCCGTATTACTTGACTTGCAACAGGGTTACACCCAAATTCTGTTGATTTTTGTGTATGTGGGACAGTCGTGCCAGGACATGCCACTACAAACAGAAGGAACGACCTATGATGCGTCAATCACTCGAACCTGGAAAAGATAATGTTATTAACAAAACACTTGTAGAATCCAGAATTTTTGGCAGATTATTGCTGGACACTCATCAGAGAATCACCAGCAACAGAATACAAACGGCAGGGAAAGCGATTGCGCCTTCAGAGACATTCCTCCGAGGGGAAACATTAAAGTAAATACTTGCATTATGCTTTTAAGGATAATTATGATATTGAGATATCTAAATAACTAGAGCTAAGCATGCATTTTAATGGCCATTTTCGTGTTTAGCTCACTCGAGAACATAAAGATCAACTATTTTCATCAAAGATACATTTTGATACAAAGATACAAAGATAATTTTGTTGCCTAGTGATAGTAACAGTTTTATTGAACCAATGAAGGCGATTCTTAGCAGCTAATAAAGATTGGCTAAAAGTGACATTATTTACTAAATAAACAATCAGAGATTAAGTTAAAACTATTGCCAGGTGATTTGTTTGTGTTTCGGATTAAAAAAACTAAAAATTATATGAGATATTTTTAGATTATTTTAGGAAGAAAGATCTGAAATTGCTAGAATCTTCCACCTACCATGTCCTAATTCGGTTTGACAGTAAGTTCCAATTATTTTGAAATTTCGGGCCAAAGGCAGCCATTTCTTTTGCTGTTCTTCTGTTGCCTGACTCTCCAGAGTTGGAATAAACATCATTGAATGCAGTGTCAGTGCCGTGTCAAGGGGGGACACTAATCTTTGCAGCTGAGGATAACAAAAGAGGCTAAAAAAAAACAAAAACGTTTTAATATTTACAAAAAAATAATAATAGATATTTATTAAAACCATAAAAAAACCAAAAAGCAATATTTTTAAAAGAATCTGGTTGATTAGAATCAGTCGAAAGATAAAACTCTCTAAGCAAGTGATGTTTTCGTTGATTCTTTTTAAAAAGTAATTTTTATTTGCTTTTTTTCTCATCAGATCCCACTGGTTTGATTTGGAGGAAATTTTATTTTGTAAAAAATTTACCAAAAATTCATCAAAAATAAATTTTAAATTATGATTCAATATTCTTCTTCCTTCTTCTTAATATTAAATGCAAATTACATCAGACTCCATATACTTCTTGTTATAATCAAAATTGTTATCAGTAATAACAGAAAGAACTTAATAGACAAAAATTGAATCAGAACTCACTGTATTATTGTTAATCTGTAATAATAGAAAGAACTTAATATAAAAAACTTAATGTATCCCTACAAAAATTGAATCAAAACTCACTGTATCATTGTTGTTAAAAAATGTAGAAAGATTTATTTTGTAATAATGGAAACATAACTTTAATGTATCATTACTGATCTTTGTTGTTAAAATGTAGACTTATTGTAGAAATAATTAAAAAAAGATAGGCTTGAGAAAGCAAAAACGATCTCAGTTTTTGCGAAATATTGCCAATAAAAAGATGAAGAAGTATATGGAGTCTGATGTAATTTATATTAAATTTTAAATTATGTAAAATAATATTACAATCCAGTTTATTTGAAATAGCAATTCTTTTTAGCAAACATTTTAATCAATTATTTTTTTTTATTAAATGATTAAATTCGAGAGTCGATGTCGTGGCATTTTTATGCACTGTACGAGCAGCAATTTCGCGTTATAAAAATCCTGCTTCACGCAAGCCGATCATTCGGTCCCATTCAAACTCAGTAGCTTGCTTATAAAGAACCCTTTGACGTCGACGAGGCATACTGACTCCAGTAAGCATGTGTAAAGCTCACTAACGATGAAAAACTATTTGTCTGAATCCACAACAGTCCTCTACTTATACGTTCTTACACGACAGTTCAGAGGACGCTGCTGAGTCCAGGTATGCTCAATCATTTTTAATCAAATTTTAATCATTTGGATATCGTATCTTGCTTTACATTTCCTGTAAGTTTCACTTCATTTGCATGTTTGCTTCATGGTGTTGCCTTTTTCACAAACATGCTTGTATTAAAGTGCGAATCCTAACTTTAGCTTTGTGCCTTGCGATTGATGTCCATTTTGAATTATTCGGGCACGTTAAACTTCTTTTATTTATGCTTGTATTATTTTAAAGAAAAGACAATTGATGTACAGTAGACTCCTTCTTAACCCGCTGCTCTAAGTGGTTTCTTTAGGTAATTGTTTCTCCTTAAATGTACAGTTTTCTTTTATTACATTAGCAAATGTGTCTGTTTTATATCTAAGACGAAAGAAAGTTTTGTTTTTGGTTGTTGTGTAACTTGTACGTACTGTAAGTATATAAATTTTTATTTTGTAAAATTATAGAAGCTTTGTCTCTTTTATTGACCTTTTTCATACAATTAAACAGAAGAAGTACTTTAATTCAGTTAAAAGCTAATTTAAAAGTATTTTCGGTTGAACCTGCTATTTACCAACCGGCCTAGGCTCTGGTTCGAAGCTGAAGGGGTTAAGAGGGAGTAAACATACGTATCTGTAGAGTATACATATGTCGCAGCCACATGCGGTAAATTAGCACTTCAGGAAGTGTCTAGACACATCACGAAGAATCTAACCACAGGCTGTAATTCAAACTTCAAATCAAAAATTACCGTATCTGTCCAGAAATATTGGACACTTCACAAAGTGTCAGCAACTAGGTTGACGGATGCTGTATTACAGCAAATGTCCGATCGAAATTAGACACTTTGCGATGTGTATAATATTTCTGATCCGATACGGTAATTTGAAGTTTGAATTTAAGCATGTGTCCGTTTGGTTAAAGTCTTCCTGATGTGTCTAGACATTTCATGAAATGCTAATTTATCGCATATGACTGCGACGTATTTCAGATTATACAACCAAATCATTCTGATGTGTCTTATTCCTAAGTGAACATAAATGCAAAGACCACAGCCACACTTCGAACTGTGAAGAAACCTTTTTTTCATTATTTTGGGCAGCCAGTTTTATTAATATATTTGAATTTGTCTTTTTATGACTATTTAAAAGATGTATACATTAAAATTATTGTAAAAAAAATTAAACAACATCTATTTACAATTACAGTGTTACCTCCGAATAACGGACAGTCACGGGACCGCAAGTTTTGTCCGTTATTGGGAGGTGTCCGCTATTGGGGAGGACTTTTTGTTTTTCATTTTTTAGCTTATAGCATGTCATTTAATGAAAAATTACGTACAATCTTAATTAAATTTCTACAATTATCATTGCGATATGAGAGAATATGAACAATTGCAAATTATTTACTATATTCCTTTTTAAATGAGTGCTAATCCGTTTATCTTACTTAAAATTATGATAAAATTAATTACAGTATAGAAATTAATTTCTAGCCATCCATTTGATGCCTTAAACGTGTCCAATCCTAAGGTTTGACCGATTTCTCTGGCCTTTTCTTGAAGGAAAACACAGCTTATAGGAATGTTCTTTGCACGAGCAAAGCGGAACCATTTTATCACCATTTCGTCGATTTTACTTTTAGTTTCAGTTTTACGAAACTTCAAATTCTTCGAATTTTCGTTTGAATTCACCATCCACATTTTTCTAATCTCATCTTTGTCCTTTAAAAGTTCACTTATTCTGAACTTCTTTTAAAGTTTTTCCAACTTTAAAACGTTCAGCAAGGCAATGCAGACTCAGCTTTTCTTTTTCAGCAACTTCAAGAACATCAATTTTTTCTTTCAGTGACAATCTCTTCCTTTTGGACGCCATTTTAATTCGCACTAAATTTAATCAACACGTTTATAGGATAGCTTTACGGAGATTGATATTTACAAAGCAACTGTAGTGAAAAAAAGGGCCTCAGATTCGTGCATTGAATCATGGGACAACGATACATTGTATCAACGTATGGGACACCGATGTAAATACAACCATAATGTGTTTGTCGAAATGTTAAAAAAAAAAAAAAAAAAATTTTTACAGTTAAAATAACTGTCCGCTAATTAGAGGTGTCCGCTATTCGGAGTGTCCGTTAAAGGAGGTAATACTGTATTAGAATACTTCTTCAGAAAAAAAATAATATATTTATACAGGGTGATTCATAAAGTACTGGAAGTACTCGCTATACTTTGTTTTTATTTATTCCCCCCCCCCCCCCCGGGCTCCTTGTGTTTGAAATAAACCCAATGGAGTCAATACTCCATTTAATTTAGCCTATTCTAATCTCGCTTTCCTTTACTTGTTCTTCCCGGTTGTGAAGGGTGCTAACTAGATCATTTTTTTTCCGTAGGGACAGAAAAAAGGCTAAAATGGAGTTCCGATTCAGAATCGCACGTTCGATCCGGAATTCCATGCCCTAGTTTACCTTTTTTTACACCGAATTTGACAGAAAAATATTTCGATGTTCGTTCTTTAAAGGCCTATTTTTCCAGTACTTTAGGAATCACCCTGTATATATTTTTTAACGATTGCAGAGTAGCTTTACTTTTACGAGTTAATGAAGGAATTCATCGGATGGAACTCTTAAGTTTTGATTTCGACAATGACATTTTTTCTTCCTCTTTTGAAACCATTTCTGATATACTTTTCATGTTTAGATGAAGAAAAAAATTTAAACAAGGAAATTGTAACAGTACAAAGAAGGACATGTAAATTAACTATAATTTTTGTTCCTCATAATTCATTGCTGTTTGTGTTTCAGTATCTAATTATTCTGTTTCCGGTTCCATTGAAATATATATTCTCCCAAAGAAAGATGGAAAGTATTTTATAAAATCCTTGTCATTACGATTTCTTTTTCATGATTCCTATTTCTCTTGTGAATTACTATGTGTCCCATTATTCCAAAGTTATTTTGTTGTTCCAATCTGAAATTGCTGAGCCAAATTGGGTCTGCAAATGGAATGGCATTGAACACTTTCGTCCATTAGTCTTATATTGTAAATCACGAAAGAAAGAAGGGGACCCTTCTTTTAAATTACAGCCTTTCGACCTTCCTTCTATCAATTTTTCCATCCAGGAATTGAGGTCTCCAGAGAACTGCTTATCACTACTCTTCATTTCTTGTATAAAATATGTTAATACAGATATTTTTAGAATTTTTTTCCCTGATATAATGATTTAATACAAGAAAAACAAAAGCGTATCAACTTGTATTGAACAACGAATGCTCAACAAAAATACACCTTTCCTAGTTTGACTCATGGAATTTCTCTTCTAGGTTTTTAATGGCCCCAAGGGTACAGCTTGCCTGTAAAACATAGGGAACCGCTCTTGCTTTTATGCTTCTGGATGTAACACTCTGTAGTGTTAGAGATATTAGAATGAAACCTTTACCATTATGTCCAGCATCAAAAAGAGGTGACCAGGTTCAAAAATCAGACCTTTAGGACTACTCACTGACCGGAAGTTGGGGGGACAAAAGCGGTATGCTTGTAAAGCTAAGTCCACACTTGGAAACATGTTTCTGGAAATTGTTTGGAAACAGTTTCCTTTGTTTCCCAACAGTTTGCAAACTGTTCGAAAACAATTTCTAAATCGTTTGAAAACACTGGAAACATGTTTGAAAAACAATGTTATAGAAACATGTTTCTAAAATGTTTTGCGTACAGACCTGCCAGTCTAGGTAGAGATGTTTGCCGAGCAGGACGTATTAATAGCTTATATCTCCCTACGAAACTAGAGATGGAAAGCCTTCAACTTTTTGAGAGAAAATATTTCGACAATTTCCTTCAAACCATCGTGCTTCTTAATCCTATTTTTGTACTCAGAGGAAGTAATGTCCCAAAGAATTCTACGAGACTGAAACTCCTCAATGAGCTGTAGGGTCTTCTCCTGCGTCCACATTTCAAATATAAGAAAAAAAGAATAAGATTCAATAAAAAAAAAGAATAGATAAAAATAAAGGAGAAATGAGCAGAGATGTTGACACAACACATACCAAGGAAGAATGGCTACTGTCCAGGGGAGGGAAATGTTTTACAGACTGTGTTTGCAAACACGTCCAGACATGGAAACTTTGTTTCGTGTTTCTCAATTTCCAATGGGAAACAAGAAACATTGTTTTTTTCTCAAAAAAAACACGAATTTGTTTGTAAAGTGTTTCCGAGTTGTTTTCAAATTGTTTGCAAACTGTTTACAAACAATTTGCAAACAATTTCGAAACATCTTCAAAAACAAAAAGGAAACAAAAAAAACATGTTTGAAAACAATTTCCAAACAATGTTTCCTGAAAATGTTTCCAAGTGTGGACTGGGCTTAACGAAGCATTGTATTTCTTGGAGGGGGAAAAAAAAGAAAGCTTTTTCGTAATACTTACGAATTTGGACTCCAAGGATATAGTCTATAAAAATAAAGAAAGAATAAAAATAAAAATCAATTATTCGAATGATTTAATTTAAAAAGCAATGTTACACTCATTAACAAAAAAAAAACGACGCACCTAGAAGGAGTTGTCCGATGGAGACAAAAATTGGTGGAGAGGAAGATTATGTACAGAATAGAAAATGATTAAACTTTCAGACAAATTGAATGATTTATTTCAGAGTTACAAAGTAACGAGCTCAATAAGGTGTTGACCCACTCTACCCTGAATGTAAGCTGCCACACGACGTGACATAGAGTGATAAAGCTCCCTGATGGTCTCCTGCGGTATTTCTTGCCAAATTTGCTCCAATTGTCGGGCTAGGTCATCCACATTCCCTGGTGGATGCAGTTGCCTTCCCATCATATGCCAGACATACTCGATTGGATAGAGATTCAGATATTTTCTCATGTTTATTACGGAATGCCCGTATATGTTCATCCACCCGTTCTTGGGAGCACGGGTCGAACAGTTAAAGAACGGGTGGATGAACATATACGGGCATTCCGTAATAAACATGAGAAAATATCTGAATGGGCAGACCACTGTTTTCGATATGGTCATAACCCAGATCCTTTAGTGAATATCATTTACAAAATTCAGGATGAGTATAAAAGATATGCATTAGAATCTTGTTTAATAAATTGCTGCATATGTTTTAACAGGGACAAATCACAGAAAGTGAATAACATGTCTTTGAGCATTTTCAGAGAATCTTTGATAAAAAACAAAAGATTAAGTAAAATTTTAAAATTTAATTAGTATTGTTTTAAATAACAGTAAGTTAGTAGCATTTGATATTAGTAGCATTTAATTTAATAATAAGTTTCAAATCTTTTGATTGTTTCAAAATATTTTGAATGTTTTATTGTTATATGATAATAGTATTATTTGGTTTACTTATTGGCATAGAATTTATTTATTGATTTGTAAAGGTTTGAGAAGGTTATTTCTCTTTCCATTTTGATCTTTATTTTTTTATTTTATTTATTTGTTTATTATGTTATCAAAAAACCTTGAGGAAGTCTTTGAAAAACAAGACGAAATATTGGTCTGTGGTGCAGTGATTTGGAATTTTAATAAAGATTTGTGATATACATATGACGAGCGATTCTCCGATTTGCCCAACCTGCCTCTTTCAATCCAATGATACGACCTCTTTCAAACTCTGACAGTTAAACGTAATGAGCTCGAATTCTGCGGCGAGGCATTTTTTCAGTCGTTGAAAGGTATCCTAACTCGCAATGCAACAGAAATTTTGACCTTCAGTTTGAGAATCGCTTCTTATATACACCTGCTGTGTGCGCAGTTCCGATGCGCTGTAGCTCTCGCTATTCATTCATTGGACACCAAAGTTTAATCATTTGCATGGACGGTCCCAATGTCTGTGCTTACGAAATTTCATTACAATCGGACAACTCCTAGGTTCGTCGTTTTTTTTGTTAATGAGTGTAGATAGGGCTACTTGAAGTAAACAAATGCGCGCAACGATCTCTTTTGAAAGGTAATCGCGCACTGGATTGCAAATCATCAGCCATAGAATCCTTTATTTTCTCCTAATGTTGGGATTAGTAGAAAGAAAATAACGTTAAAGGGTTTTTATTTGGTTTTCTTATGAATATTTCAGTAGAATGTCGTCTCCGTTGTTTTTCTTTTTCTTGTAAACAAAGAAGCCCATTTTCCTTCACATGTTATTTAAAAAAAAATTCTCTTTTCATTTTATTTTTAAAATCTGAAAAAGAATATAATTGTATATTTTATTTGTTTTCAAATTATAACATCTGCTGATTATAAATAGTAGCCATTTTCTGAACAAAAAAAAACCGGCATTCTATTTGATGGTTCTCAAATTCTCTATCAGATTTTAATCGTATCAAAGGGATTAGGATTAACTCTCATTGTTTAAAATAATAAAAAGGATTCTGAAATGCTTTGTTTACTTTCCAATGCTTTTCAACGGTTTTTTTTTTTTTTGTGGTAATTTCTCGCTAAAGGCGATACCTACGTGGAAACGATTTCAAAAATAAAAGCCATTGGGGGTTCAAATATACTAAGTATGACGAAGATAGATCCAGTGGTAGATCTACAGTTATTAGGAGATTGAGGAAATTTTGGAGGAACATCATTATTTTTGTTATTACAAACTTGCATTAAAAGGCATCCCATTTCCTTTCTCTTATTTTCTTTGTCTGATCGATCTTTGTGTCACAATCACAGTTGCTCTGTTTGAATCCTTTGGATAAAACGATCTAGTTTAGAACAAGTCTCTAATTTGCCCGCCTCCCCCCACCACAGAGGCTGCAAAATATCATTCGTGGAGGACCCACCACCAGGTGCAAAAATGGTTTGGAGTCGACAACAACCCTTGTGATTGGGGATGGGCCACCAGCGAATAAGGTCTCCACCAGCGAACAAGGTCTCATGCCCATCACAATGAGCAGAGCCTGCTCCTCAGACCCTGCTTAGAATGCAAATGCAAGAAAGGGTGCTTAGGGTCGTGTACTTGCAGAAAGGCAGGGCTAAAGTGCTCTATCCTATGTTCCTTTTGCCAAGAGCGCAGTTGCACAAATGTCACCCCTATCGTCCTGGACGAGGAGGATGAGGATATGGACGAACCAACACCATATGACGACCCGCAGAAAACGGGTCCATCCACCTGCAGAAAACGTCGTCCATCCTCCCACTCCCTTCCCCACTGATCCAGACTGGATGAGACCAGGCCCTTCCAAAAGGCCGAAGTTCTAAATTACTACGGTATTTATGCTTGACTGTGTACATAGAATTTTCTTGTTTACATTTATGTTTCCGTTGTTTATTTGTTTCGTGTATGTTTATTTGAAGCCATATGTTACATCTACAATGTTAACTTCACATTCTTGCACGTATTTTTAAAGAAATACATACCAACATGATTCAGTACAATGTTTTCCTCATTATTTCAAATTCCTTTGTTTTACTATTTTTTCGTTTTTGAGGAAACTATGAGACCTAGAGGCACCATTTTGGAATCAAATTGCAGCTAATTCAATTCTCTACAACTTCCTCTCTCATGATCTTTCTCTAGAACCATTAGTTTAGCCGGTACGTGTCTTGGAACACGACCCTACCGATACCTCTCCACTTTTTGGAAAAACTTGCCCATCTTTGACTGGCTGTATCTCCGCAACCAAAAGACCTAGAGAGCTCAAGATGGGCTCAAATTGTAGCAAATTTAGTTTGCTTTATAAAAGTATAGAGTGAAGATACCCGATAAACGCTTCCTTCACGTGGTTTTTTCGAAAAACTGACACAGGTGGCCGAATTTCGAAGTTTTTCGAACACTACAGGAGTAGCACAGGGTTTTCAGGGTTGCAAACTTGGGTATAAACTGCTCTTAGGGGTCTTAACAACATATAAAAAAATAGTAGATACATGCGCATTTGCGATGTTCGATGCTTTTATTGACTGGCTTACATCAGTTAACTCCTGAGTTAATCGTAGTCCGCGCCTGAAAACAATATCCTTAAATGCATACATTGTCAACCAAATTTAGCGCGATTTAAAACTGCGCTCATCGACAGGTTTTGGAATTGTTTCATTCAGATTTTTTTTGGAGGGGAGGCTATCCCCTGGGAAGTATTTGATCGAATAGAATGAAAAATAGCCTATATCCTTCCCCGTGTCATAGACTACCTGCATGCAAAATTTCATGCAGATACGTTAGGCCGTTGAGGGGTGATTGAATAACAGACAAATAAACAAACTTACAGATTTCCCTTTTGTAATTATTGTTAAGGATAATTCCGATTTCTGAAAAACTGTAGTCTGATGAATAAAACGAAGATAGGTTTCATGAGAATCAGAAAATAGGAAACAGTTTTCAATGAACAGAAATCGTGTAACATTTCAAGAAAGCAAAGTTTTTACAGTAACTTTACACACTTTTAATTACAAACATATTAACGAAGCCTTTGGTTATTTTTATTCCATCATTTACGAAATTTTTGATGCCCTTATCCCTAAAATTCAAATTTCACAAAAAAAACAGTTTTAACCCCTTTGAGACATTATTTTGATTCTTAAAATAAAAACTTTTAGTACATGACTTCCACAAGAAAGATAAGTTCAGTATCTCAGATCACTTTCAAAAGTAAAATTAGATTCAAATATATCGAAAACACAGAATCTTATCGAAAATAATCCGCAACAATTCTGACAATTTGGTAATGATCCAATGATGGACACAATTACAATAATAAAATAAAAAACTGAACTTTACTAAAACTGACTTAAGAAAGCGTTTTCACTTGGGAGGTTTTCCTCCGCTTCATTCCAAAGACTTCCTTAGGTCACTTACTAGGAATTCTTTGCTTTCCTTTCATCCATTAGAGAGTTTCTTTAGTAATATTCTTTTTTTCTTTATGGTCAAATGCCTTTTTGTGGTTCAGGATTGATATTTCCTGAAAATATCAATAATTATTTGTTTTTATTTTCTTTACTGATTACTAATACAACTCCCTTTCAATCAATCTATTAAGCTTCTTAAACTACACATCTTTTCCCATCTACCTATAACCATTTTTTTTGGCTTTGTGAGATGATGTAATTTCAAATGTGCCGATCTTTTAGCATCTCTTGTCTTTATCTTCTCTCTCTGTCTCTTCCTGAAATCGATTATTTTTCTGTATTTCTGGAAACTATCTAAAATTTATCCTTAATTTAAAAAAGGTGACAAATCTGAAAGACCAATTGTTGACCCAATTGCACTTCTCTTAGTTATTAGGACTGTTTCATATCATGGTTTCTTCCTAAAAAAGATCCTTTGTTACAAAATTAATCATTTAAAAAAAACACAGACACAAAAAAAATTCTTCAATTAATTTCCCTCAAAATTTTGAGATTTGATTCTGATGGAATCTAATGCCTTCGAACAGATCATTACTCCCCCCGTACACACAAATCGTCCCCTAGTAAAGAGTACAGTCCTCAATCTTAATATCACTCCTTTTTCTTCTCTTTCTTCCCACTCACTTTCTCCGATTTTAAGATTCAAAAATGTTATGTTAATATTTGTAAAACTTCTTTTGTTCTTATTTATCTTTTTGTTGATCCCTGACATTATTAAGTAAGATTCTTAGTGGATTCCCAGTGAGTTTCTTTTCTCAACTGGGATGAATTCAGTTACGAGACCCAAATCTTTTTTTTTTTTTAATGGCGTTAATTTTCAAGAAGACTTAATTCTTAAAAAGTCTCTCTTTTAATCTCATGTTTTCTTCCTTTTGTTTAATTAGTAAATCTGTTTCACTTACTTATGTTGGCCCATCATTTCTTTGAAGACTGAGTCGTTTTCTCCGCATCTTTTCAATTCCAGCACAAGGCCTAGTCCTTTTTCAAAAGATTTTTCAGGGCTAATTGATAGGAGGTCTTTGAAGTCATTGAATCGACCATGTTTCAAAATTGCATTTTCTAAAAGAAAAAGATTCTAATTAAAGTCTAAATGAGAAACTTATTTTCATCTTCAATTTTCTGTAAAGACAGGGAATCCCAACATGAATATATTGTGGGTGGAGGGAAAAAAAGCCCTATTTCTAATGGTTGTTAACATGATGTTATCAATAGATACAGTTGTTAATGATAAAAATTACTGATTGCGGATATTATGTATTTTCAGATAAAATATTAATTTTATAAATTATTATTTCTAATATTTATAATTCTAGCAAAATTTTTAACAGTTATAATATATTTTCAAAAGCTTATTATAAAATTTTAATAATAATCCGGAATTCTTCCCATGTCGATGGTATTCTTCAACAGTTGCATCTCAGAAGCCATAGACATAGTCGTTGTTTGTGAAGAGGCATTTTAACAACAGTTGACCTGACCTATTTACAGTGGGAGAGAAGGACAAGAGCCACATTCAAGATCATCCCCTACCTTCCAATAGCTCCATGTTGATGCATTTTTATTTTTATTATTTAAATCATAATAATAGAAGGAAATTAAGGAACACAATATCTTTTTCTAGGATTGTTATTTTTGATTTTCTAATTACAATCAAAAGGTTATTTTTTAATCAATAATCTCTGTTTCACTCTTGAAGAGGAGATTTCGAAGGAGAATCCAAAACTTTTACCATCGTTTCTCAGTTGATTCTCTTTGGAATAAAAAGTCATTTCAAACAATACTTTTAATAACCAAAAGATGTTCGTGTAGAATTTTTGGATCAAATCCATATTCAAATGGAGACGATACAATAAGTGCAGCCCCAATTCATTAGTAACACTCTTTAAACATCCAAAAACCGACCACTCTCAAAATTTACAACAGAATCCATTTAAAATGTCAAGACTTACCTTGTTATTGTCCATGTACTCGTGTTTTTTAATAATCCGTACGTCTTGTTATTTTTATAATTACGTATTAAATAAATACAAAATGTTTTTATTAATATAAAATGTTTACGATTTCAATAACATACGCAGAAGTGGGTTGTGAAAAGTTCTACCTCCGACGCAATAAGTCTGGCTCCGAGACACGTGAAACTGGTATGAGAATAATCCTTGATTCATTGACTTTGGCGACATCCAAGTAGCGTTAGCCTGTTATATAAAACATGCGCACAATACTGAGAAAAATGGCGACCTACATGGACTTGCAGTTGAAACAACGCGCCCAGTGCCGGATTACCAAATAGGCAAAGTAGGCAGCTGCCTATGGGTCCCACGCCTTTTAGGAGCCCCGCGACAACGGATTCAAATAATATTGATTTCATCTTGAAAGAAAATTACAATCAAGCTTTTTTCAATTGTTTCCAAAGATAGAAAAAAAAAATGAATCAACGCAGAGAAATGAAAACTTCCAGTTACTTTCTACAGAGAAAATACATTAATATATAATGTATCCATTAACAACTAAAGTACATAAAACATAGACATCTGGTTCACAATACAATTTGTCTCTTAAAATCTCATCTTCTGTCAGATGTCAACTTGTAAAAAATTTCGGTGCAACCTGAGTACGTGTAATGTACATAAGTGATGGTTCTCGCTGTCTAATAGCCGACGTGCACAATACTTTGTTGCTTTCCCACTAGAGCATGCGCACGAAAAATCTCCAGATACGAAGCTTTCTGTGAATTAGTGTGTCGCGAGTTCCACCCGACTCCAGATCCCAGTAGAATATTCGCGAGTAGAAGTTTCGAAGAATAACGACGAGTATCTACATCGGGTGATTCATAAAGTACTGGAAAGTACTGGTGGTTTTCACCGCCCCATATCTTTTAAACTATTGCTCATAAAAATCTGAAAAGTTTATATAAAATCTCCAATATATCGAAATTATTATCCAAAAAAATTATTCGACTGTCTCCCAAAAAGGTCAGTTGTCAGAATGCCTTTTCAAAAAAATACAGTTTTTTTTAAAAAATTAAACAAAGGAATTAATGACAAAAGTGTTTAGATTAAATGTTCCTAATTAGGTTTCTGTATCATTTGAATATTGGATCCAGACTTTTAGAGTTTTAACAACATCATAACAGTTATTTAAATATACGATATATTGGGAGTGTTTGAACGCAAATAAAATGAATTTCAATAATAATGAATAAATAATAATATGAAAATATAACTCTTATATGTTTGACGATTTTATATAAAAAGTTTCAGATTTTTATGAGCAATAGTTTAAAAGATATGGGGCGGTGAAAACCACCAGTACTTTCCAGTACTTTATGAATCCCCCGGTATATATATATACCCGACCCCTGCATAAGTTAGATAGCTTTTCTGAGTTATAATGAAATTAGATTAACTTCATCTTCTAATTTCTACTGTAACAGAGAGATTCTGTATCTATCGGTTTCGGTTCGGTTCAAAACAAAAATATCAGTTCCGGTCTGGTTCTCTGTTCGAAAACGGTTCGGTTCGGGAGGCTGGTTCAGCCACTTTTACTTATTGTTGGCTGAGACTTATGAAAGAATTTTTTCATTTTCTTGAACAAAGCGCAAAATATTGTTTGTCGTCGCTCTTTTGCAGACGCTGAGTGTCGGCGCCCGAAAAGAAGAGATACCAAAGCAGTGCTGAAAAACGAAAAAAAAAAAAAACATTAAGAGAAAGCCAAGAGGCTTGATGAACAAATAAAAAAGATACTGAACCTCTTCCGACTTGGCTTATCTGGTAAGTCAATAGAGGATCAAGGCGATCAAGGATGTCTGCCGGCGGAGTGATGACGATGGCGGTAGACTTTTCCCCTGAACAGATTGCTGAGGATGAAGATACGGTTCAATTACTGAGTGCAGCTGAAACTGAGCTGGAAGTTCAATTACATCATCAAAACAGAGATAACCTGATATTGGGTTATGGTTGACTTAGTTAGGTTAGTTAGAAGAACTTTCTAATGCACATGGTCTGAACTGGCAATTCCGGTGACGCTGTCGTGCCCTTTACTTGTCAGAACGTTGGTTCGGCACCAGACATATCTCACATTGTCTGTAGTGCTTAGATATGTTGGAGTTTCAGATAGTAAAGTGGTAGAATCATCCCCATAGCAAGCCACACTTGAGAAGCGGTTGTCACCACTGTTTTGATCTTAAACAAACGTGGCATTGGCATCAAAAATTTGAGAGGACAGTCTTACGACAATGCAGCAAACATGTCAGGGTGCTAAAATGGTTTTCGAGCGCATATTGCCAAGATAAATCAGCTGGCACACTATCTTCCGTGCGCAGCACACTCGCTCAATTTGGTCGGAGTATGTGCTGTAGAAAGCGGTATTGGAGCAATCTCATTCTTCGGGCTTGTTCAAGCAATGTACAACTTTTTCTCGGCTTCAAACCATCGCTGGGCGGTTATGCTCGAATATCTTGAGAAATGTTTGATAGCTACATGAGGAAGTCAAATGAGAAAATCGATGCCCAATACACTGTTGAAAGCAGGCGTGAGAAAAAGGACCTCAAGACAATGGAGACGTGGAAGAGGTTGTGCTTCGAGGAAGAGAGAAAATTGAAACTTCTCTACCAAATATTGACTAAGTTATGTGCAGAGCTTTCCCATCGTATGGAAACATATAACATTGTCTATTTGGAATCAGTTCCCATCGAAGACAGACACCGAAATTAAAGAAGCAGCTCAAAGATTTAGAGAGAATTATCCAGAGGACATCGAGTTGTAGATGAAAGTATTTCAAACCATAGCTAGAAGATTTCAAGGCTAATGAAGCAGTACAAGCATCGCTGGTTGGCAATATTATATAATCAACGTTCTCAAATGTTCTAACAGCGTTAAGAATTTAAAGGGTGTCTCTGATCACGAACGCTACTGACGAACGAACCTTTTCGAAGTTAAAACTGCTGAAACATTGTCATCGATCTTCAATCACACAAGAACGACTCACTTGTCATTACGGCCACTGAATACATCTTGAAAAAGATAGACTTCTAGCATATCCTAAAAGATTTCACCATAAAAAAATTGAGAAAAGTGAATATTTAAAGTTTGTTGGTTTATTTAAATTCAAAGTTTTTTTAATTTTGTTTAATAATATTGTGTAAAATTATTTAATAATATTTAATAATTTTTGTTTAATACCATTATAAGTTATGTTAATTTATAATATTAATAATTGTTAACGTTTATTTTATGTATTAAAATTGGTATATTAAAATTGCTTGTTGGTAAAATTAAAAACCTATTAAGAGATAATTTGCGAAGGAGGCCCCGAGATTTGGACTGCCTAGGGGCCTCCATAGGGTTTAATCCGGCATTGAATTATGGGCCCTTATTGAATTGGTCACAGCGGAGGGTTGTGGCCCGTTGACTTTCATCAACGCATGTGTTGTGTATGTGCTGTCTATGGCGATTCCTGAGTGGATCTGAGTACTGTGAGGAGGTGGGCAAGAAGGCGGAAAGGTGATAACGACCGAAGCGGACGACCCATCGTAGACCAACTGATTCGCCGCAATGGTTGGGATTTCGCAGGAGCGAGTCCATCACTTGGAAATAGGAAACTGCGTCCACATTAGATTCCGCGCTGTCTTTTCTGTTTTGATTATTTGCATTTAATTCATAAACCATTTTCCGTTCTAAGTGGGCTACTTAAGATACATGCAAGACATATGTAAATACTACTTTTTTTAAACTGAATCTAAAAACCATTACCAAAGTACTTTCGTTCTCGTGTATATTCTGCTCCACCATCCAAGAGATTCGTAAGTTCTTCAATTTGAAAAGTAGCCTTTTTCCGTTCATTTGCTATGTCTGGATTCATCATGACCTCTGTTCAAAAACAAAATAAAAAAGCTATACTAAAAACTCATTTTACATTACTAGTAATACAAATTTATTCTAAATATTTTTCCAAATATTATTATTATTTTTATTATTATTATTATTCAAACAATTTGAAAAAAACAAAACAAATCAAGAGAGATTTCTTAATAAATCAAGAAAACCTTCAGTTAATTATTTAATGACATTTCTAATTCTCTGATTAGATTCAGATGTTTACTAAATTATAAAACGACAATTTAAGGAATTCTTTGGAATTTCTTCCAGAGATTTTAAAAGATGAAAAAGAAAAGATAAGAAATAAACTTAAAAATTAAAAATAACACGAAATTTTTAAGAACAATTTTATTGCCTTTTTTTTTATTCTAAATTAATTAAGAAAATAAAAATCATTAAGTAAATGAAGGCATTTACTTAATGCATCTTAATACTGATCCTCGTTTCTTTTCCAATTTTAACAAACAAGCGTTCATTATTTTCAAAGGCTATAACTGGAGAACCAATCAGCGGAACGACTTCACAGGAGGAGAAGGAATTTTGTTTAAAAAAAAATATTACCGAAGGTGGCCGCAAGGACGATGTGTGGCGCTGCAGTGGATGATGCAAATGACGAATGCACATGACATGTGATTTATTACAAGTGAGGAATGTGTCACTTCATTACATAATGATAAATTTCTTGTGAAGCTGTTTTATCAAAATAACACTTCTGCCTTAAGAGCATTGCCAAAGTGTAGGTTTTCTTACAGGATGGTGCCCTATCTCACAAGCGGTTGCTTCGAGCTAGTTTTATCAATGACAAACTCACAGCTGCCATTTCCGTAGAATGTGGCCAGCACGTTCACCGGATCTCAAACCCTGCGACTTTTGACCACAGCGCATCTCAAATACCTTATCCATCATGAATATCTAGCCAACTTAGGTGCTTGTAATGAGGTTTTGTTATAATTATTTATGTTTGTTTATTTAAATAATTATGCTTGTTTACAATCTCTTAAGTTATGTATGTTTTGTAATTTGGTGAACGAGACTAAATGCAAATTAGGCTGGTGGCGAACGCCGGTATTAAGGTCTGCTGCAAGTCGAGGGGAGGGGAATTCGACAGAAGACACGGGAGAGAACGTAGCGGTTGCGAGGAGGCGTTGGTCGCCAGATGAAGAGATAAAGAAATGAAGAACACGTTAGTCGTGAAAAGCCACCGTAGTTCTTCTCTGTTTTGTGTGTCGTCGATGTTGATTAATTGCACTTTATGAAGGAAAAAAAGAACACTGTAATCGTTAATCCCAACTAAACTTCTTCGGCCACCAGAAGACGCTGAGTCACGCCTCTTCAGACGGAGAATACAATTCACAATAGGATTGAGAGTTATAAAAGAAAAATTTTGCAAAAAAAAAACAAGATTAGGAAAAAATTTAAAATACTTACTATTACAGAAAAATTATTTATAAAATAATTATGAATAATATTTATAATATCAATAGGGAAAAATAATCAAATTAATGAAAAAAATAACTACATGTAGATACAATTGGTTAAAATCTTTCAAATCAATAAATTGAATCATAATTTTGTTATAAGATTGGAAAACTATATAAAATATAAATTTTTCAGTCAAATTAATTGGGAAAAATATAATTCTGAAACACTAAAAAGTACTAAAAATGTTAAAACTTTATTAATCGCTGACGTATTATTTTAGTTTTGTTTACATTTCTATTATATCAAAGCTTGCAGTTGTAATTAATGAAGTTATTATTATTTGTGAAGTTCTAGTGTGCTAAGGCTGTGGTCCAATGTGTGAGACACCAGACCAGTGGTGGACAGGACGATGGGTACAACACGTGCTCAGTCCTGCCTCCACTGCTTCTGAAGATCGTATACTAAATCGGCGTATTGTTGTTATTATTATCTTCCATTCTGAACATGACGCTTAATTAGTAATATAAAACATGTTGTTTCAGTGTAATTTTTTTAGAACTTTAGGCCCTTGTAACTCCCAAACAACTTTGACAAACAAATCCATTTTTTTTTTTTTTGTGAAGCAAGGGAAAAGTACTTTAGCTCACGTAGAGTAAAAATATTTTACCCCTCACCCTTCATGGACCTTTTTTTGCCTTAAAAACTGCGTTTTCAGAAAATTTCACTACTTTTGAGGATCATATCTTACGAAGGGGTCAGAATAACAAGCCAATTTGTTTTACACAAATAATACACATCGACACGTATTTAAGAAAAAAAATATTGACTTGATATTTCAAGCCCTTCATAAGTTTTAAAATTTCCAAAACTGATAAAAATTAATTTTGATAGGTGAACTTTGACCTGAAAAAAAATTGGGTTTGTCTTGAGAAAATTTCAAATTTGGTACCAAAATATAAAAAAAAAATATTTTTATTATCTTTAAACTGAGGTATGACTGAGCCTTGTAGCTTTGACTGGAAGAAAGTTACAGCTCAAAAGAAAAAATTGTGAAATATCATTTTTCGCTTTGGGGTGTAGCATAAAATTACCTATATGTGAAGGGGTAATTTTTTTAAAAATGAGACATTTCTAAGGTCTAGGAGGTGGGTAGAATGCATACACAAATTTTCATCAAAATCAAAAATGGTGATGCACACTGCATTTGTTGAATTAACATGGAATGACCCGCGTATATTCGATTGGACCTTCTTTTATCTTATTCTGGTAACGCACGTTATTTAAACTAAAATGCATCAGAAAAGCTAAAAGTTCACTGAGACGTTGCTGACGATGGAGACCAGAATTAGGCTGTTTCCAAAAACAGATCAGTGAGTCTTGTGTGTTTTTTTTTATATTTTATGGAATTTTTCCAATGCACGTGCTTCTATTATATTATATTGTTATGGAATTACTCTACATTATATTAAGAAATAAATTAAAAAGGATAAATTAATACACGATGTTTATAAATGAAAAGTGTGTGAATTGAAAAGAAAAGTGATATATTTCAATGGTTTCTCAGCATTGGTTGATCTGATGAGAATCAATTATGTCAGTTATTTTGTAAAAGGGAAGGAAAAGGCACAAGTAGGAAAAGTAATTTTCAATATAGAGATGCTATTGAATCTAAGGTCTAAATACTTTCGCAAATAAATGTGTCTAATCAATTTAATATCTAAAATTATGCTTTAAAAAATAACACTCTGATTAGCTTATTAAAATCATGAAAATTATAAATTCTTCCTAATTTTAATGAACATGTTTAAAAGTGTCCGATTTCTGATCGATTTATAAATACTGCTTGCGATGTACTCTACATCTGATTAATTTTGTTTTTCATATAATTTATTTCTGTTTTGTAATTAACTGTTGCAAAGAATGGCAATCGAAATTTGTGACTAAATCGAAGTAAGAATATTTCTTCTTTCTTCCTTCCTTCATTTTCTCCTATGGAATGTCTTTTCTGTTTGGAAATCGAATTGAATGTTGTTTGTTTTTTGTTGTGGATTCATTTCTTTTCTGATGAAGACGTTTTCTTGCGATGCTTTTTAATTTACTTTCGATCGTTTTTATTTCAACCTACTTTCATAAGGAAAATTAGGTTTATAAAATAAAATTTATAAAATGAAGATCTTTGTGGCCCCCAACATTGAGGCAAGTGAATGGATCTTGTAGAAATTTGACATGTACGTTTATGGACTAGATACTTTTATTATTTGATTCGTTCTATGTACGATGAGAACATTTACAAACGATTAAAACAACAAAAAAATAGAAATAAATAATTGCTGCTGTTGGTTTTTCCATTAGAATTTAATTCAAACAAGATCTTGGAAGAGAAGAAAATTTCGAAGGAAGATTTTGTTTACAGTCAGTTTTAGAATTGACAACTTTATTTTCTGTTTTTTGTCTCTCATGATTTGAAAAACAAAGATAAAACCAAAACTATTATGTCAAGTATTGACTGAGTCCGTCGCAATTAAACTTGCTTCGATTCGGTTGAAAACATCTTAGCACCTCCTTTAAATCTTTTGAATAAAACACTTGCGAAAACAAAACCCTTGAGAATACGATCTTTTTGCTCCTCTTTCTTCTTCTCAAACGAGACCTTTTCACTAATTCAAATTTAAACACAGTTCGTTCTTAAGAGGTTTTTTCATTAATTCAGTTTTTTTTTATTTAATCCTTCGAAAAACTTTGTTCGTTTCTTTTCTGATCATATAGAAATAGTCAGCAATTCCTGTTTGGGATTAATTTATTAAATCAATTGAATTCATAAATCCGAATTTTTTCAGACATTAATAAAATATGTTACATTTTTTAACATTTTCAAGTTAATTTTCGGTTAAGCTTTCGATGACCATTAAAACAAAAAACAAACCTCATTGAGTAATAAGCGTTAAATCTCAACTTGTAAAGAGAAGTTTGAAAGAAATTAGAATGAAATTGGAATTACCACTACTTACACGATTCCTGTGGTGTTTGGACGAGAATCCAATTGTAAATAACAATTCTACTCAACAGGTGTTCAATGACGACAACAATTAAACGTGGCTTCAATTAATAGAATTATTTGTATAACACGTGACTTCAAATAAAAATACGGGATTTTCCTTATTGTAATACAAACAATTTTTCTGTATTTAAGCAAAGCGATCATCCGTAGCCAGATCACAAACTAAAATAATGGTTTACGAGCCTGGTACAGTCGCTTCGCTCCGGAACCTTGCATTAAAAAAAAAAAACTTCATTTATTTATCAAATTAATATTGAGATCGGAGAATATACGACTTCCCAGCCCGTTGTAGTCTTCTCCGCATAACTCAGGTGTATTGCGGGTTGCCGCCAGACACACACCTGGGGTTGCCGCCATACACTTCATCGTCTGTTTAGCCAGATTATTCCCTATCCCGTGGGAATTTCGAAAAATCCGGTCTTATTCCTTGTCTACATCATAAAGGAAACCTCTGTGCAAAATTTCAGCTTTCTACGTCCAAGGGTTTCAGATGGGCGTTGATGAGTCAGTCAGTGAGTGAATCAAGACTTATCTTTTTATATATATATATATATATAAATCCAATAGACAAAACTTAAAACTCGCCATCTTTTCAAGTTTCGTGATGCAAATATTTCATTCAATGATTTGCAATTTAAAATTCAGAATGTAAAGAATATAAGAATAAAATTAACTTACATTACTAAACATATAAAATTTGCCGGACAGCTTTCTGAAATTTAAAAACCAAATTAATTTCAAAAAGCTGTTTCTGTGTAAGTATTAAAATTCGAATGTACCTACACGTCATCAGCGGCACGGTTGAAAACATCTTGAAAACATCTTTATTTCTTTAATTTATTTTATTTAAATTATAATTAGCTCTTTATTTAAGAAATTGCTCTCTTTTTATAAAAAAATTTTTATTTTTTATTTCTTAAACACAAAACCAAACTTACCATGAAATGAAACGATAGAAGGTGTAAAACTTGTCCCATTTCTGAAGATTTTGAATCTCATATTCCATTATGCAAATTATCTTTTGTCATATATATTTTAATTTGTAAGATTTGAAATTTGAAATACATTGGACAAACAAAAACAGCATTACATCTTCGAATAAATAATCACAGATCATTTGTAAAAAATAATTATAATAGCTCAATAGAAATTCAACATTTCCAAAAACATAATTTTCAAGAGTCTGTGATAATACAAATATTAGATATTATTGAAGATGATAATTTAAGATTAATTAAGGAAGTTCATTATATGCTTACATATCATACTATTTATCCATATGGCCTAAACGAAAATTATTTTCAAATAAATGTTATGAATTATATTGATAATATTTGCATATACAATTGGTTTAATGTAAAAAAAGATAATTTAAATCTACAACATATTAAAGCATATTCTAAATTTCCTCAATTTAATTTTAAAAATACAATTGATTTTAAACAATTTTTTAATATTTTGGAAAATAATTTTGAAAATTCTGAAATGGATAGGATTTCCTTGGTTAAAAAATTTTTATTTCATTTAAATAAATCTAAGCTAAAATATTTAATGCAACATTATGACTTTAAAAATATTAAAAATACACATTTACTTCATCTAATCATGGATATTATCAAATTTCGTCTAAAATTAAATAAAGTAAATTTTAATACAAGTGATAATAAAAATAAAGAATTAATATTATTTCATTATTCATCTACAATTTTTGATAACATTAATATTAGTAGAATACTTAATTCCTTTATTAGATCCAAATTTCCTTTGAATATATACTTAATGCCTATTTTTAAATATAATATACCAATTCGTAAATACATATGCAATTATAATACCAATATTAGTTCTAATCTAAATTTTAATTGTAATTGTAAACTATATGATGACAAATATAAATGGAATTCACATATTGTCACAGGTAATTTAAATTTTATAGACAATATTAAGTTAAAGAATTTTTTAAATTTGGGTATAAATTATAGACTTCGTAATAACAAAACACACAAACAATTACTTAATATATTTACAAAAGACATAAACAATTTTATACTAAAAATCAGTTATAAATATAACTTATGTTATCAAAATTTTATAGAATGGAAACAAAATCTTATATCCAAAATTAATAACATTCAACTTAATTCACATGATAGGGCTACCAATGCTATAGATTATAAATTTAAATTACACAAAATTAAAAAAACTATATCAACTTATCAAGATAAATATATTTTTACAACTATAGACAAAGCACACAACAATTTAGCTATCATTTGAAAACAATTTTATTTTCAAAAAATTCAGGAATTATTGAATGATCAAACTGTTTTTTTAAAAATTACTAAAACTAAAGAATTTATTTTAAACAATTTAGATAAAAGTTTTTCTAAATTCCAATCACAATTTAAAACACTTAAATATAAGAAAATCAATATCAATAAAAATCTCAATTATTTATTTTTAAATCCAAAAATTCACAAAACAGGTAAATTTAGAATGATATGCAGCACAACAAATTCGATATTAAAGCAATCTAATATTATTTTACAAATTTTTTTAAATAAATTACATGAAATTATTATAAGTAAAATTAATCCGGATTTTTATTGGCTCATTAATAACCATGATGAAGTTATTAATTATGTGAATAATAACAAAATTTTTAATATTATTACTGCAGACTTTGAAAATTTATTTACAAATATACCATTGGATTCATTATTACAGCAAATCAAATTTTTAATTTCAGAATTTAATATTACTAATCTATTTAAAATTCCTATTAAAACATTTATTAATTTTCTTCAATTTAATTTGTACAATAATTATATTGAATTTAATAATGAAATATATTCCCAAATTAAAGGTATTGGAATGGGTGTAAACTACAGTAGCATTCTTGCTAACTTATTTCTATTGGCCTTTGAATATCAATTTTGTATTGAATTCCCTTTCCAATTTAAAATTTTTAGATATATAGACGATTTAATTATTTTTAATGCTAATTTTAATATTAATTATATAGAAGATAAAATTTATAATAATATTATTAACTTACAGCAAACCAATATTCATGCTGAATTTGTGGATTTTTTGGATTTGAGAATATATTTCAATCAACAAAAGCCTCATATACAATTATTTAACAAAACATTTTTGTTTCCTTTTAAAATAAACAGATTTCACAAATTTACAAGTAATGTTAGTTTTAATTTATTTCAAAATATCTTTTTACAAGAGTTAAGAAGATATCTTACCATTAACTCTAAATTAGATGATTTTTTGAATAATTTGAATTATCTCATTAATGAATTTAAAAATAATAATTTTCCTAACAAAATTTTAAATACTTATATTATTCGATTTCAAAAGAAATTTAAATTTCAAATCTACAAAAAATATAAAATTAAATATATTCATTATTTTATTTAATCATTAATCTTCTAAACAGGACTTGTTATATTTTGATCATTCAAGTTATCTCATGACAACTTAGAATTAAATCCTCTATTTGAGGAAGTTTTAAGTTTGAATTGATAACTGTCATCTTTTGCTCTTAATATTTTGTAGTATGTTTTAAGAAATTTTGTATGTATGGGAAATGGATAATTTTTCTATGTATGTGTGTGGAATGAATAAATTTTTTATGTATGTATGTAAAATGATTAATTTTTTTTTGTATGTAAAATGAATAATTTTTTTATGTGTATAAAATAAATAATTTTTATATGTATATATATGTGAGAGATTTTTATACATATAGCCAAAAAAAGCATATAATTTAAAAGATAATTTAAAAAAATAAAATAAATTTAAAAAACCTAAAAAAAAAAAAAAAAAAAAAAATATTAAAAAAGAGAGCAATTTTCTTATAATAAAGCGCTGTTATGTTATTTCTAAAAAAATTTTTTTAGCTTAGTTTCAAAATTCAACACCAGGTGCCGCTGATGACGTGTAGGTACATTCGAATTTTAATACTTACACAGAAACAGCTTTTTGAAATTAATTTGGTTTTTAAATTTCAGAAAGCTGTCCGGCAAATTTTATATATATATATATATATAGACAGAGAGAGAGAGATTTTCATGAATTTTGTTTTGTTAACCTCATTGATTAGTTCTTTGTAGATTACATTTGGATCTGTTATTTTCTCATTTTCAACTCTTATTATCCGAGATTTGTTCTTTACATATTATTCCTGGTGTTTCGATATCATGCTTATTTATGAAAATATGATCTACATTTGTTTTCTTATTTCCATGAATTGTATAGTTGTTTTCTTGTTGTTCCGTAAAGACAATTTTTGAAACCATTATTGCACATAAGTTTTAGGTATTTCTGTACTGCATTGTTTTATTCATTTTGAAAAGATCTATATTTACGTCGCCAATCAGTATAGTTGGACAGTTTTTAATATATTTTCATTTTTTATGAATAGATTCTCTAATTCTTGAGTAAATTTACCTTTCTTTATGTCTGATGATTTATATATGGCTAAAATGTTAATATTTTGTGTTTGATAACATAAACACATTTTTGATAACGCAACATATTAGGTTTTATCACGAAACTTCATGATAAATCGAATGTTTTGTGAAAATTCTTGAATCATTTCCCAAAAGATTTCCTTGCTCCGACGTTTCAGTAATTTGTAAGTTACCATTTTGCTTACAGAATGTCAGACAGAATAACGTTTTTATAATATACAATAATAATAGCCGGGCATTGTCGCTTCGCTCCGGAACCATTGCATATATAGCATTAAAAAAAACTTTATTTATTTAGCAAATTAATATTGAGATCTTCGGAGAATATATAACTTCCCAGCCCGTTGTGGCTTCTCCCGATAACTCAGATGTATTGCGGGTTGGCGGCACACGCCAAAAGTTTAAAGCGAAAAATCACATTTTTGCATGTATCTTGCAAACGCAGAAACATTTGTGAATGACAGATATATTGTCGATAGAACTTTCAAATACCAACATTTTATCAATATAATGTTCTCTTCGAACTTTTACACTTTCGTTTATATTGAGAAAAAGTCAAAATTTGACCCTTTAAAAGGCCTATCTTGGAACCAAAAAAGTTTTTCGAAAGATTTTTGTAGCATTTTGTTTGTCTTAAAAGGATCTAAATTTTATCCATTTGCATGACCAATCTATCTCTTATAGTTTGGTAACAAAATTGGAAAAACGTAAAGTCTTATGACAGAATAACGTTATTATAAGATAACAAAGCCATATCTCTTCCTATTCAATAAGGATTAGACACAAAGTATTCCTACAACGCTTTATTATTCGATTAGTCAAGTTAATCCCTTTTAACTCTCAACCTATCAAAGACATCCGAATTCATCGTCACCTGCAGTTTCCATTGTGCAAAATAATACAATTAAGTTTTTTACACAATTAGTGAAGCTACTCATTGGATCGTTTTTATTTTTCTGAAGTTAAATCAAGTACACTTCATTAAGATTAGATTAGGGGCTGTGCCTCCTCCCACAGTAATTCTATTGGAAAAAAAATAAGTTAAGTTCTGTTACATCATCCATCAACCATCCAATTTTAAGTTAATCCAAATGAATTACGCTTGAATTCCCCTAAAAAGGAAAATGGAAATGACCTAATTATTGTGTTCATAAGTAATGAACAAAAATCCTAAAGATCTACCAGGATAGTTTCTTTTCTTTAAGACTTTCCTTTGGATATTTCGCTGGAATTTTCTTTAGAATATTTCCTTTGCTGTGTTTCTTCTTCATTAACTTTGAATAAACAACTGATTCAAATGCAACGAATGTGTTTCGTTTGGCAGCTGAAGGAAGACTGACAAATCAGAGAATGCAATGGAATTCTTTTATCCCGTATTTCAAAGTTGCCCATAAAAGAGTTTTAAATGTAGTAAAATTATGTAAGACAAGAATTCTTTATTTTCAAATAGAAATTTTCTTCATGTACATAAGTGCATTATTGTTCAAGTGCACAGGAGGACCCTTATATGAAATAAAATCAGATCGAGATAATAATAATAATGATAATAATAATAATAATAATAATAGAAATGAAGTTGATCGGTGAACTAGGTTTTGAGCTTAAGATTTCTTCTCTGTCTCATACTCTATGAGCAAATGTGAATTTCAGTGATAATTGGGACATAATTGTAATGTATGTCCTGTTTTAAAAACCTGAATGAAAATATTTTAGAATATTTTGAATTGCCTATTGCTAATACAGAGACACTTGGGAATCCATTATTAGAATCGGATTGATTCAATGTTAAAAATACAAAGGAGTTCCTTTTTAAACTGATCTAATTAGATTAACTTTCTTTGAAAATGACCCCTACCCTAATAATTTTTGATCTGCTGAATGGATTTCCTTGAATTTGCCTATTTATATATTAAGACACTGTTTTATTGGAAATGTTTTTCAAAGTGAATTCTTCTTGAGAAATTCGGAAAAAAAAAAAAAAAGAAACCCACAACGGATTTTTGTCTTAAAGAATAAATCATTTTCCATTTTAACATTGCATTCCACCAAATGAAATAAAATAAACATCATTTAATTCATTTTTCTTTTAAGGAATTGTTGTCTTATTTGTTTTCAGTTAATAACATATTTAGAAAATAAAAGGAAGTTTCCTACCATTTTCACGACTATATAAAAGAAAAATAATTAGAAATTGAAGAATAAACATTTGAACGCTGCTTCCATTGGATCATCCATTCTTTTTTTAATTTTCAGTTTGTGTATTTTTAATTTTGATGTTTCTAATTATCTGATATAAACAAGGGACAAAGATATTCTAATGCTTATAGAAAACCAGTGTTATTTTCACTCATTGCTTTTATAATGTTGTTTAAAATATAGAAATTATAAAATTGAAACCCAGCGAAATTAAACATTTGAATTTGTTTTAATGGTTTGGTTTTAATGGTTGATCAGACCAATTTTGTAACAAAAATCTGAAATTGACTAAAAACAAAGACTTAAAATTAAGCTTTCAAATTAAGAGTAGAAATGATTAAACAGATTGTGACTTATCTGTAAGTAGTAATGTAAATTTTTGTTAAGAATAAGTTGTAAAAATTAAATGCCATGTTTTTCAGTTGTTTGATATCTTCGTATTGTTACAATTGTTAGCGCCATTAGTTTCCATGACGTCAAACTATTGTATCGGAGACAAAATCAGAGGAGTAAAACTAATGAGGTTTCTTTTCTTTTTATTTTAATTTCATCAATAAATTATGTGAATTCTTGGAAATCATCGTTCAGTTGCCAAATACTTTATTTTTGATTACATAGACTGAGACTCGTCAGCCTAGGCATACCCTGCATTTTGAAATATTAGGATATTCGGAACCAAAAGAAACCATCGTCTCCTCTTCGCGAATCGGGGAGAAGGGAAACAAAAGACAACAGGTCTAAAATCGTAGATCTTTTTATTCCCATTTTTGGATGCAATGGAAGGGGGAGGAGCTAACCCCCCCACCTCCCCCTGCTCTTCAGTTTCGGTTTCTTTTTGAAACTCAAAGTGCGAGCGAACAGGACTCGATCAAAAGTGTTGTCATTTGGACAGAAACTCTTCTTAATTCTCTTCTTTGTTGCTTGGAGTCATTGAAATCTTATTTTTAACTTTTAAGTAGAAGTTGAATAAATCTTATGTAAAGGCATAGAAAGGATTTCAATTCGGTGGAAATGAGGCAGAGCTACTCTCAACCGGTGAGATTAAAATGTAAATATGATATGGATTGTACAATATTGTATTTGTATTTTAAGTGCAAAAAAATGAAAATAATCCAATGTTGTAATTTCATTCGGAATGACTTCAAAGTTTGGTTTGTTTTTCTTTCTGTTTTTCTTTTTATTCTTGTTTAAAGATTTGTATTAATCTTTAACTTTATTCATTTATTGTTCTCTTTGTATTTCGTTGCTAATCAAAAGTTTAATCTTGATCAGAACAAATCCTTCTGACTCAAAAGTTAACATCTGGGGGCACGGCAGTGCCCCCGCCAAGACGAGCCGAAGGCAGGAAGGGCACTACGTACCTTTTCTGGAAGTGTTTCGTCGTATTTTCGAACCCTCATAGCTTCGGCCTAGATAATACTAGAGAGTTCAAATTTTCAGGATATGATGCAGTTACCAGACTAATGAAATACGCTAAGTTTCATTTATTTAGCTTTTATACTTTGGATTTTATTAATACCTAAAATACGTCGATTCCGTCACTCACTCACTGACTGACTGACTGACTCATGATCATCAAAATCTCTAGGGTACTTCCTGAAGTCATAGAAGGCTGAAATTTGATATGCAGGCTAGGATTAGCACACAAACAACAAAAAAATTAAGAAATCCATAACTTTCACATTCCAACCCCTCATAAAGGGGGGGGGGTCTGGTTATGTATTATCGAACCCTCATAGCTTCGGCCTGGATAATACTAGAGAGCTCAAATTTTCAGGATAAGATGCAGTTACCATACTAATGAAATACGCTAAGATTCATTTATCTAGCTTTTATACTTTGGATTTTATTAAGATCTGAAATACGTCGTATCCTCAATGCTTCGGCCTAAATAATACTGTAATATTAATAATGTAATAATGTGATTTCTTACAGAAGTGGAAACAGCTTGTATATACAAGTTGACCAATAGAAAAACAGAAAAGTAGGGTATTGAAAAAAAATCCATTTTCTAAATAATCTTAAAACTAAATTTAGTTGTAATAGATAATCCCACCCAAAACATTTCATGTAAAATAAGTTGTCAAGATTCACATGCTCATAACGCTTTCACTGTTAAAAAGTTATCAGATCTCATCTTACAAAAAGAAATGAAATCCCACCCAAAACATTTCATGTAAACTAAGGGGTTGCCAAGACTCGCATGCTCATAACGCTTTCACTGTTAAAAAGTTATCAGATCTCATCCTACAAAAAGAAATGAAATCCCACCCAAAACACTTCGTGTAAAATAAGTTGCCAAGACTCACATGCTCATAATGCTTTCATTGTTAAAAAGATATGAGATCTCATGTAGAGCCAAGCCCCTAACTCTACGAGGCCTAACTCTACAAGCCCTAACTC
>JAFIDM010005346.1:14370506-14383524 GCA_023159025.1 Thereuonema tuberculata
CCAAATTGGAATTCTTCCTGCACTTCGACACACAATGACAGCACAGAAGAAGGCATCGAATCACCATTATCTTACGTCAGTGAATCTTCTTACTTTAGCTCGAGTTGCACAAAAAGGAATCTTGATGCTCTAACAGAGTTGTTTTTCATCAAAAATCACGATTAGAAAGATGCACGGACAGAACAGTTCACCCATAAAATGTCACGAATTATCTAACATCGACGATCAAATTGAGGCATTTCGTGGAACTTTTGCTCGAAACACTTTTTAACCAATTTTTATTACCTGAATTTCAACAGATTAAGTAAAGTGCTGAAGCCTTTATGATTCATTTCTTCTAACAAGTGAAGAGAAAAGTTGCCTAATAGGAGGAATCTTTCTTTTTTGAAATTGATTTTTAAAAGCTAAGATCTAAAACATTTTTTTTTATTTATGTTTATTAACATATTATAATGCTTTCATTGAATTTGCATTATTCAAATAGTAAGGTGGAATTTATTATTTTTTTAAAAAAATACTATAAAGTCAATTTTTTTTCGTAATAAATTAAAAGCCAACACACAAATTTAGAATAAAAATATTTAACACATTAAAACCACATGTTTCGCTCAAGCTGATACTTTGCAAGTGAAAAACTCAAAGATCATTTAAACAATACATAAATGAACCAATGGTGTTGAGCTGCAATCAGGTGATTGTAAGCAGCTGGGGCCTCTGCCGATGAGGACTGGAACCTCAGGAACTTCGAAAACAGAAGAGCTTCGAAAAGGATTTCATATAGAAACAGGTGAAGCTAATGAGGGCAGGGGGATTTTTGAGACCTGAAAAACAACTTAAGAAAGCAGTCTTCAGATTTATTCAGATTTCTGCAAAGGATAACCCTCCCCCCACACAAAAAAAAAGAAGACCACAGAATACACAAAAGCTTTGGGAAACGGAAAAGATGGGGTAGAAGGAGAAAATCAACGTATGTTGATGATCTTTAGTTTTACACTGATTCCTCCATTTCATTAGGAATAAAATACATTATAGAGGAAATTCATCCCAATTTAACATTTAAAATAGGAAAACAATAAATCCATGCCTTTCCTTCCTATTTTAATCACTCGAACAGATTCCCACTTGGAAACTGAAGTTTAACAAAAACCAACATCGTGTGGTTTAACTCTAAAATAGAATTCTCCTTTAATATCGTCAACATGGCGGTTAGTAGACCATTCGCACTTCCCAACAGGTCTTTGGAAAAGAGATACAGAAAAAATTATGATAATCTTCTCTCTAAAATAGCTATCCATTTCTTAATAAATATATTGTTAGGGCAATTCAGAATATTTATAAACTGATTGCTCAAAAAATGATTGTTGTTTCTGTTCCCTTCCAAGAATCCATTGTAATACCTTTATCTGAGATTTTGCTTTTACGAGAGAAAAACCTAACATCGTCGATTAGGGTTACTTTCGCTGCCTTCAGCGAAACTATAAGAAAGCTTGATAATCCTAAAGGCGCTGTATACGCCCTCTTTTGTCAAGGAACTGGGTGTAGATATATTGGAAGGCCTACCAGCCTCTCCCATAAACATATTTCTCAAAATGCAAGATCCCTCCTTACAGGAGATTTCTATTACCTCACGCCTACACATGTTAGAAACACAGGGCATACTTTAAATTTTCAAAAATCCTTTAATTTTTGACTTATGAGATGAGTGATCCTCACCGTAAATGCAAGGAATCATTGTTTATTTTGACTGACTCTAAATCTCACACTGTTAATAGTATATACTAAAAAGGTTTCTGTAAAAAAGAAAGGCATAGGGAGGAGGATGTTTCTTAGTGTAATTGTAGGTAGTTGTTTCCTCAAAACCATTTTGTTTTTCTCCTTCTACTCCATTTCTTCTATTTCCCAAAGCAGAATTTGTATATTCTGTGGTCGTCTTCCTGTTTTTTTTTTTTTTGGTTTTATTCTTTACAGAATTCTGAAGACTCCTTTCCTAAGATGTTTTCAGGTTTCAAAAATCCACCTGCCGTCTTTAGCTTCACCTGTTTCTATATGAAAACCAGTATCACGTTTTCCTTTTCGAAGCTTTTCTATTTTCAAAGTTTCTGAGGCTCCAGTCTTCA
This sequence comes from Thereuonema tuberculata, assembly GCA_023159025.1. Classification (NCBI taxonomy): domain Eukaryota; kingdom Metazoa; phylum Arthropoda; class Chilopoda; order Scutigeromorpha; family Scutigeridae; genus Thereuonema; species Thereuonema tuberculata. The sequence goes on from JAFIDM010005346.1 coordinate 14,372,624, forward strand.
TCGGCAGAGGCCCCAGCTGCTTACAATCACCTGATTGCAGCTTATCACCATTGGTTCATTTATATATTGTTTAAATGATCTTTGAGTTCACTTGCAAAATGTCAGCTTGACCGAAACATATAGTTTTAATGTGTTAAATATTTTTATTCTAAATTTGTAATTGGCTTTTAATTTATTATGATTAATTTAAACATGTTAAATTTTTATTAAAAAAAAATTATTAAATTTTTTGGAATGAAAAAAAAATGTTCTAATATGGAACAGTCAAAAAAGTATCTAATATTGGTTAATATCAGAACTTAAAGTAATTGTTGTTACTCTATTAATTCTCTATACTAGTCAACATTTTCTACTATTTGCGGCTCATTTTAGGATACTCAGATCACATAACATTTTCTTCTTCAATACCTCAATCTTAAATGTACTCAACGATAACATTAGGCCCATCTGTCTTCATGTTTATTTTCGGAAAAGCGACCGGGGTCTTCAGCATCTGCCTCTGAATCGTCGCTGTCAACAAAATGAAAATCAGAGTCAGAGTCACTCGATGACTCGTCTTGTATTTTTCTTTTTAAAGGTTTTCTTGTCTTTTTCACCACTGTCTTCTTTGAACCGACTGCAACTGTTTTCTCTGTTGCAATTGTTTCATCTAAGGAGACGATGTTGTCAGCTTACCAGAACCTGAACAAGACCTGAGGTTTTCCTTGTCCTGAGATGGATTGTTGATTTGATTGATGTCTTGTAGACTTGTTCAATGCCGATGTTATTGTTTGAATCAGGCCTATTTGATGTGAAGGGCGATAGTTAATTTGGAGATGTAATGCGAAGTCATGGTCTCTAAAGATGTGTCCATTGCAAGATATCACATATTGATATCGCATAGCCAACTCACACCTCATGAAATGAAACCAACTGTCGTGAATTAGTGATAATTTTATAACAAATAATTACAGTTAAAATTTTATAAGTTTATAACAAATTTTATAAATTTTGTAATTTTATAACAAATAATGATAGCGATATCCACTCACTTCTAGGCAGAAAACTCCGCTTAGAACAAACGCTTCAAAACACTTAAAACTGAAATATTTTAAAAACAAATCACTGTGTAGCTTCAAAATTGCTTCTTTGTTGTCGCTTTAGTCTTTGAATCTGATGAAGTCCTATTTCGGATACATGAAGACATATATCGCACAGTATCCACCTTTTCTCTAATATTCCTTTTTTTCATTGGAAGAAAATAAAAAATCTTTGTCTAGAAAATCTAAAAAAACAAATGGCTGTAACTCAGATGGAATTTAATAAGAAATGTTGCAGCACTTTTCCTTGTTTTTCGTACTATCAATATTTAACAAGATTTGGTCAGAACATGGACTTCCTGAATACAAAGCAATTATTAGACCCTTTTATAGACATGGGAAACCAAACAAAAATAGTCCCATTTCATTTTCACGAGAGGAATCCATTGCAACATAGGAGGGTGAACTACACTCTTCCTTGCCTGGTTATCGGCGCGGCGGCCTAATAACATTCTTGCATCGTGGCTTTCGTCGATTCACCATTACTCAGATTAGAAAGTGAAGAGGATACAATTCACACAGCTTTCCTCAACAGAGAAAATAGGATTTTAATTTATAGAAAACTTTCATATAAAATATATCAATACACACTGTAAATACTCCTGTGATAGCTGTTTATTCATTACATTTCGTTATCTCTTAGTGAGATAACTTCATCAGATGATAAAGATAGGGATAATATACATCCCTCTTCTTTAAAATTCATTCACTATAAGTAAAATTAAACTATATAAAAAAAGAGATAATTGCTCTTAGTAAAGGACTGTACTTCAATGAAAATACTTCTTTCAACAAAGTAAAAATGTTAAGAGAGATTGAAAAAGTAAAAGACATGTTAAAAGAAAATAACGGAGAATTTTTTTAAAGTTTATGAGAATATAAATAAAGATACAGAGCACTCCGAAATATTTCTATATATGAAGTAAAACTAATCAAAACAAGGTAACTAATACTTTTGACAGTGTCAAAAACAAAGCGGTCCATAATATGCACAATTTTGTAAACACAATTTTGAGCGAGACCGTTCTGTACGAGTGAAGCTTCTCGCTTTGTATCAGCATTTCGTTTTTCCACACGTCACCACTATCACATTTATAATGCAGCTCTACAACCATCACAACAATGACACAACACGCAACAATTGCGCCTTTTGCATTAGCAACATTCACATTCATAATAATAAGGAAACAATACCTGGTTTCTTGGTTTTTAGTAACCCATTATTAGTAAAACACTTATTACAGCTTGCCTGTAAAACCGCTAGAAGACAGCTTTTGCTTTTACGCTGTCTGGATGGAACACTAATGTAGCGGCCAAACGGTTAGAGATATTAGAATGAAACCTTCACCATTGTGTTCAGCATCAAAAAGTAGGTGACCACGTGTAAAAAATCAGACGTCTATGACCACTCTCTGACCCCCAAGGCGTTGTCTTTCTTTTAAAAACGCCTTTAAAAGACAGAAAACGCCTTGGGGGAGGGGGTCAGCGAGTGGTCCTAGAGGTTTGATTTGTTTTTACGTGATCACCTACTTTTTGATGCTGAACACAATGGTGATGGTTTCATTCGAATATCTTTAACCGTTTGGCCGCTACAGAGTGTGACAGACAGACAGGATAAAACCAAGAGCGGTCCCCTAGCGGTTTTAAAGGCAAGCTTAACCTTGGGACCGCTAAATATCAATAAAGAGACATCCAAGTGAATGAATTTTAAAGAAGAGGGATGTATTATCCCTGGCTTGTTATCTCGCTAAGAGATAACGAAATATAATGAATAAACTGTTATCACAGGAGTATTTACATTATGTATTGACGATTTCAATTTCCTTTGACTGAAGCTTACAATCGGACCGGGAAATATGATATTCTTAAAGATTTACGTTTTGTCTCATGTAGAATACTTCTATTTATTCAGCCTTTGTTTGTACTTTCATCCTCAAAAATTAGTATTAATAGTCTTCTTTGTTGAAAATAAATGGTTTTACATTTTGTTAATATTCCCTGAAAGACACTGTTTCAAATGACTTCTTCTCAACATCAAAGACTGCTTGCGTCCATTTCCTCGCTACCCACGGATTTCGCAGCTGATTTAATACTTTCTGGCTTTCATTTCAATCGGAACATAAATTTCTGTTGTAATCTTTGATTAAATATTAAACTTTAACCTCCGTATACTAAGAAAATGAATATACTATAAATATACTATGAAAATGAATAAACTATAAATATACTATGAAAATGAAAAGAAATGTGTCCGTAAATTGCAAAGCATTCTTTCTCAAACCAATAGGAAGAGATCTACTTGTTTTAATATCATTGTAGAAAGCCCTGATACGATTAGAATTGGATTATGGTTATATTGTATATGATTTGAATTGAGAGTTGTAAGAAAATTTTGCTTTCTTTTTCTTTATTTTTGAGTTCAAAGTTAAATATCTTAGTTGAGATCGAATTGTTTGTTTAGGACGTCATTAATTCCTTCCTAATCGAGAAAGAGAATCAATTCTTTCACGACTGGACTCCTGCTGTCCGTGGTTTCGTCATCTTTCGCAATCCTGGATTAATTGCGGTTGATTGTCATGTTACTTGGCTTGTACGTTCCGAAATTTTTATCTTTGGGACTACATTAAAAGCATTGCTTATCAATCAGACGTGATTGCACAGTTGGAAGGAAGATAGACAACGGTTTTCAGCTAATTCAGAATCTAATGGGAATTTGTTTTCGGATTAATTGTTCACTATCCCGACGTTTCCACCTTGGATTGAGGCACATGGTGGACATTCACTTTGATGTTTATTATTTGATGGATGAACCTTTATTTCCTATCAGTTGTTAGGTTCATTCCCATAAAAATTAGAATCTCTTTTCGTTGTAATTTTTAGAACGACATCCAGATGTATCGTTACTATATGTTGTCTGTATTAATACATCTAAAGTAATAAGAACACATACATTTCCCATCCAGTGTTGGATATTTTATCTTTGTATGTTTGTCAGTACCTTTAAAAACCATCCTGTCTAAAACACAAGAGCGACGAATAAATGTTTCCTTCTGTTCATATAAAAGAAGCGAGCGAATGACGATTCAGGCAGAAACAGACAGTTTTCGCTTGAGGTTAGTTTTAATAAAACAAAGAAGGATAATAAAGAAATTTGAAGGAAATATTGACATTCATTTCTCTTGTGTTTTAGCAGAAGATGAGCACTTACACTAAATAAAGTAGTTTTTTGTATTTAAAGTTGATTTGTTGTTCTTTGTTTATCTTTCTACATTTGATCCAAAATGAAGAAAAATGATTTTTCCATTGGAAATCTTGTTGAAATTAAAACCAAGACGTTTATGATCTTCACTCCAACAAAGCCTTCCTTCCTTTTTCTTTTCTCAGAAGATTCCATTAAATATTTTCTTTACATTAAACAAACGTTTTATTGGATTGCTTTGTTTAAAATATGAAAAACACTTTATTTGATTGCTTAAGAATACAAAATCTAAACTTGATTCAATCGTTCGTTTGTTTAATCGTCACCAGCTTCCTAAAAAAAACAGAAAAGGAATCAAAACAACCAATGGATTTCTATATTATTATTATATTCTATATTATTATTATAAAGGGAAATTGACAAAGAAAATATGAGTTACTTTTTACTTTAATGTTTCTTTGAGTTCCAAAGTATTTTCTAAAATAATGTAATCTAATCTTCAAAAAAATGTATTTTTCTAAAACATTTTCTAAAATAAAACAAAAAAAAAAGAACAGTAGAATTGGGAACTGAATTAGTTTCTGTATTTTTGAAGAAAGAATCTTTTGAAATCAATTCTCCTATTGAATCGATACTTAACGATGTTTCTGGAAAGATTCTCACTTGTAAACAGCGAAGATTTCTAATTTAATTTAATAAGAAATAAACTTAATGCGCGGCAAAAAATTATTAAGAAATGAAAACTACAATAAATAAATAAACAAATCACGCCCTTGAGTTTGTAAACAGAGGGAATCGAGAAAGGCTTTCGATTCGTTCCCCTCTGAGGGATTCATCCTTTGATGACAGAAAGAATAAATGGAAGTTACCTTCGCTCCCGAAAGGGAATAAAATAAACAATAATTAAAAAAAAAATGCTAATTCCTTGTTATTCCATTGCCTTTTTTGGTTTGGGTTTCTTATAATTGAATGCCTTTTGCATCTAATGATTATTCGATCAAAGGTTTTTTTGTGGTGAACTTTAGCCCTTTTTTTTATTTGTTTGTTCGGGAATTACTTTCGGGAGCGAAGGGAACTTCGCTGTATTTTTCACGCCTTTTGGGTTGTCATCAAGGGATGAATCCCTAATAACTCCAAGGCGTAATTTACAGTCTTTGGCTTTCATTTCTTAGGAATTTTTTTTTGCTATTTAGGAAAATACAATTCAAACAAAATGAAGATTAAAAGTAATTCGCGATGTTTTAAAGTGTTATGTGGAAATAACTTAGAGGTAAACATTAAATAAAAGCCAATCCAATCTCAATATTGTGTTTCTTTGTTATACGAAAATAAGTAGGTGTCAAATAGTTCGTATGAACAGATCTAACTGATTTTCACAATTTCTAGTTGATAAAAAAGAAAAAGGAAAAGTTGTGTCTTTTTTTTTTTATTTAAATATAAAAATATAATTGTAGGTTTATTTTCTCCCTCGGAGGTTTTCTACATATACAATTTAGTTAAGAGATATTATTAAAAAATTTATAACAGTGATTTGGAGAGAAAAAGTGTATGCGAATTCATAAATTTCCCAATATTTATGTATTTAAATACCTAAAATAAAGTTAAGAAATTAAAGAATTAAAAAGAAAGAAATATAATTGACAAATGAAATCATTTTAATGCAACAATGAACTCATGACAGCTAATAAAAAATAGAAACTACATTACTTCTAAAATGACTCGTTTTATAAAATGATCACTTTTTTTGTTGTTTATCACAGCCGTGCGCAGTCTTAGGAAGTCTGAGAGACAACATGTTTATAAAAGTTCTGATCCACCAACCTTTACTATATCTTCCTAATTAATGATTTGATAATGTCATTTATAATAATAATTAATAATAAATGTAATTTAAACTATCAAATAATGCGTCAGTTGTGTTTCATAGCAACATTCCAAAGTCTGAGACAGTTGCTGTTATTACCCGTTAAGACAGTTTTCAATGGATTTGCATTGGAAAGGATCAAATTTAATTTTAAGTTTTTACGATATCGAGGGTCATGATGGCAAATACAGGGTGGTGGGCTGTGGGTTGTGAACCCCTGCTTTTTATCAGTAAGTTTCTTAATGATGGTGTACTTCAGAATTTGATCTTTTGCATTTCGTCAAAGAATCTGTTTCTTTACATTATTCTTCAAATGAAAATATTCTAGAACTTGTATCGTGACTTGTCATTTATAGTGGATGTGGTCTAATAGGAGTCGTTCGTGTCATTCAGATTATGAGAAGTAGAAATAAAGAGAACAAATGTTTTCGAGTTGTTATTTGGTGGATCAAATGTTTCTTGGATTATTTTAAGAAATGAAAAGAAAGGTTCAGTTAATGATAGGATTTAAAGTAAAAATCTTTTCAGTAATTTATAATTAGAAAAAAAAAAAACCCTTCTCAATTTATGCTATGATTTTTTTTTTCCTTCAGTATTCAAGATTCCCTTCAATCGCTAACTTATTCCATGTTGGACACCCACTCAGTTACCAAATTATGATTAGAAAACATTAATAATTCCATCATTATTTAAAGTGCTAATTAGTTTATAGTTTAGCAATGAGTAAAAGTTAAAATCCTAAATTTATTAATAATTTCAATCATTTCCATTAGGAATTAAAGCAGTGAAAATAAGAGTAGATTGGAATTTGATTGGATAGACCGTAATTTACCTGATCACCCAAGTCTCCACTTCCGCTTCCACTGCCTTTGTCAAATTCATCATCAGGTGGGTGAGTGGTGGTTGTTCGAAGTGGTCCTGTAGACGAACATTTTCTCAAAAACAGTGCGTGTCCTACAGTAAGAAAAAAAACAATCAAAAAAAGGATTACATAGGATTCAGGAGAAGACACATTTCTTTTTTTATTATGTTATGTATTTTTTTAATTAATTCTTCTATAGTCCTTTATAAACATTGTTTTTAGATTAATAGAAAGTACCTGATTTCTTTTAACAAAACTGATTAAACACAAAGATTTGTGATAGAAAGACATTTTATCATTGGAATTCCCAAGACCTGGAGGTTTGGGAGAAAATACGATTTCCGGATCAGGCCATTTTAGGTGACCACTGAGGGAATAGGGTCTATCTATATTGAGACCATTTATTCAATATCTCACGAATAGACTTAGTAAATGAACTCACAATGGACATCGCTCGCACTTGAATCGAGTGAAATCCTTAACAATGTCACTTTTAACAAGGTTTGGCAAATTGTAAAAGTTCACTTGGTTTTGGGTTTTTCTAAAATCTATGAATTGAATTGTTTATTTTCTTAGGAAAACAAAACTCATCACCTCAGTTCATGTGGGCGGGTTTCCTCCGGAACAGCAGATCTTCTTGAAAATTGACAGGCATATTTACGGAGACAAACTACGAGGGTGGTCTGAAAAGACCTAACAAAGATAAAAGATATTTTTTCTTCAAATTTATTTTTATTTCTCTATATAGCCTTGTAAGTCTATACACTTCTCCCATCTCTTCAAACCGTCCAAATAGTACTCGGCGTCTTTCTCTGCAAAATAGTTGTTTACGAAGGTGATGTCCTCCTCATTCGACGAAAATCTCTGTCCTCCGAGCGCAACTTTTAGCTTAAAGAACAAAAAAAGTCGCTTGGGGCTAGATCTGGTGAGTAAGGAGGGTAGTCAAGCAATTCAAACCGTAATTCGTGGATTTTCGCCATCGCAACCGCTGCGGCGTGAGACGGCGCATTGTCTTGGTGGAACAAGATTTTTTTTTCTGCAAATGTGGGCGTTTTTCCGAAATTTCTGTCTTCAGCTTGTCAAGTAATGATGCGTAATATGCTCCTGTAATGGTTTTCCCTTTTTGAAGATAATCGATTAAGACAACTCCATGACTGTTCCAGAAAACAGTCGCCATCACTTTCCCAGCCGAAGGAACAGCCTTTGCCTGTTTTAAAGCCGATTCCCCTTGGCAGTCCACTGTTTTGTCTGTATTTTTGATTCTGGAGTGTAATGATGTATCCAAGTTTCATCTACAGTAATTATCCAGCGCCGAACTCTGATTTATTGCGTGAACCTGCGCCAAGAGAGCGTTGGAAATGTTCATGCAAACACGTTTCTGGTCCAAAGTGAGCAAACACGGCACCCAACGCGTGGACAGCTTTCGCATGCCTAAATCTTGATGCAATATGTGCCAAACCCGTTCTTTGGAGATATTTTTAGCCTCTCCAATCTCTCTAACCTTAATTCGACGGTTGTCTAGCACCATTTGGTGAACTTGAGCGATGTTATCGTCAGTGGTTGCAGTTTTTGGACGTCCCGAACGTTCATCGTCACCCAAGCTGTTGTGGCCACGTTTAAATTCAGCTGCCCAATGATGATTCAGCTGTGGTAAATGATGGTGCCGAGACCCGTATACAGCGTCTAACTCGTCTTTGATTTGCTTAGGCGTATTGCCTTTCAAAAATAAATATTTCATGACAGCTCGATACTCGTTTTTTTCCATTTTTACAACAACACTCACATCGACTCACTCAAACGATTGTGAATACCTTTCAACGCATGCGCAAAGACACTCCGCCACTTTTGTTGACAAGTGCTGCCATCTTCATGTTTAGTCGGAAATTTTTCAGCCCACCCTCGTAACATGGAAAATGTTTTAAATAGACCGTTTCTTATCTGGATCCTGTTAAGAAATTGATGCTCGAGATGAAGAAAAGGAATGGATATTAATCCCCGCGCGTGGAATTCAAATGGAAAAAATGCAAATACCAATTTACTTAGCGGAAACGGGAAAGAAGTTCAAGACGAATTTTGTTTTAATGATTTAAAAAAAAAATAACTTAAGGAAAACTATAGTTTCTTTCTTTCCGGAGATTCTTTTGTTTTTTTAATAATTGATTTAAATTCAAGAAACCATTGCCCATAAAATTCACGTTTTATCAGTTATATCATGATACATCAATTTTAATTAAAATCTAAGTAAAGAAAAGTTTGTTAGGAAAAAAAAATTACCTTTGAATTAAACTCGAACTACGTAAAGTATGTCTATTGCATTAGTAGTTTTGGCTTTTTAAAATTTAGATTTCCCAAAAGAAACAGTCGGAGAATTGTAATTTATTTATAGATGTTGACGTCGCCATTACATGAAAAGAAAAGAAATAGAAAAGAAAATAGAAGTGGTTAATTAAATGACTTACTTGTGGTAATAGCTTCAATGCTGCTTCCAGGGCAGTTTTTGCCACCAAATCTGGGTGATGGATTGTTACACTTTCGGTCCCTAGTAGCCCCTGTTGGAGTGCAATTGTAATCAGACCAAGCTCCCCATTCACCATTTCCTAACAAACAAAATACAAACAAAGAATTTTATTTCCACAAATTCACTCCAAAATTATTCTCTTCTAGTGTCTTTCTCAATTTACTTTTGCTATCTTCAGATTTTCATCTTTTTCTGTCTTTCTTGATTTTTTCTTAATTACTTTCTATAAAATATTAATCAATGCTCTAAAAACATTTTATGCTAAAAATATCTAATTATCATTTTAATACGATAAAAGATTAAAAATTACCCCCGTTATTAATAATTTCAATTATTTTTTTACTTTTTCAAAGTGACAGAAGTTGGAGAGTTTAATTATAATAAAGTAAGCAACAATTTTTTTGTCTAATCATTATATTTACTAAAAAGACTATTTATAAATTCTGACTAAATGTCTCACTGTGATTCTGTTTGTTTCCGATAATAAAGTTAGAGTTTTTGAGTGATGTGTGTTTGAGAATCTTGTGGACGTCGTAACTCCATTAATCCGATCTAAACTTTATGTTGAAGAGTTCACAAGGGATTAGATTTTAGAATGTTCATAAAGGTTCATTAGAATGGCCGCTGAAAGTTAAAAAACTAGTTAACCAATTTACAACAATTTTTATTGTTAAGAGATAAATGTTATTGTATAGTACTGGTTAGATTTTATCATTTTCCATCCTGTTTTTTTTATATTGTTTTTGAAATTCTGTAATGACATCGAAATGAAATGTAACTCTGATGTAAAAATAGAAATCTTCTTAAGTAAATAAATAACAATGATGAAATATGATATCTTATAAACGATATAGAATGTTTGATAAATGGCTGTGTGAAGAGATGGAAACACGTTGATTGTGATTGTTGGAGGTGTTTGTGTTTACTGTAGGTCCAAAATCCCAGTTACCTTTCAAATCTTTATAATGTGCAGAGGTGATATAGGCAGTGAAGACTAAACAATATCTTCATGCGAAAGGACGATTGGCATTCAAAGGCGAGGAGAACCCAGGAGCCAGATGAGAAGCAGTGCGAGAACAGCGACATAGATGGTTCGACGAATAGAAAACACTCTGTAGCAGAAGGTAAAGACGCCAACTCATAACGTGAATAAGCAGAAGATGTAACAATTTGTAATCCTTTTCTACTTTAGGATACGAAAGAGAATATTTTATTCTGATGATCTGAGCATCTTTTCCTTTATTCTGACGAAGATAAGAACTGGAAAAGCAATGGAATGATCTACAAGAAACCTTTTCATTCAATGTTGAAACCAATCCTACGATTAGAAGCAACATAGGATTGCAATGAGGTATCAGCTCTAATAGATGATGGAAGTG
>JAFIDM010005346.1:14405468-14416189 GCA_023159025.1 Thereuonema tuberculata
TTGACAGAAGCATTGCAGCTAGAGCCGCATCTCCGCTGACTCCGTGAACTGGAAAAAGCCTTCATTGAGGAGTGGCGAAGATAACCCTATTAGTTCTACTTCACACCTTGTTAACCGTTCGAAGGCACCATACAGATCAGTTACCATCCTCGAAAATTCAAATTTGTTGTTGTTCAGATTGTTCTAGAGCAAATCGGATTAAATTGTAATATTACAAAAAAATTGCTAATAGGATTTTTCTTACCCATATTAATATTTACGTTGAATAATAATTTACGTCGAATGACCTCAGTCCTACAGGATTTTCCTTGAAATAACTCTTGCTTGTTTTGGCCACTGGATGACGTATTTTATTTTTCAATGAGTCATTACTTTATTATAAAAGTATTTACTTGTAATTAAATGCATCAGAAAAAGTAAGTTTGGAAACCTTTCCGAGTATTTTGCTTTGAAGAATAATTAACTGTTGCTATTAAACACGAGAACAGTTGTTCTCTACTGACAACAAAGGATCTGAACAGACATTACTTGAAGAAAGGTCTTTGGGAAATGCATTTTGACATTTTGTTGATGTTTTATTAAAACTCTTTCACTAACTAAGCGACTCACTCTGTTTTGAACGTAAATGGTTTCCTGTCGTTTCCAGTCAACGTTTTCTTTCCAATAGTTCCTTGTGTCCATTTGCAAGTGGAAGAAAGTCTCTGGTTTGGAAAAACTATTCTTTGATGATTCTTGTGGAATCTTTCTTTCTATTTCCTTTGGAAACTTATTGATTTCATTTCAGATAGAAATTGCAGAAGAATTTTTAAAATTAGAAGCAATTTCAGCCTGAATTTTGAAAATCAACCTTATTTCCTTAAAAAATAGAAGAGAAAGAAGAAATTCTATTGTAAATCAAAGAATATTTATAAATGATGTAAATGAGATATTTTAAGTATTTCAGAAGTATTTTATTAGCATTTTTGTTGTACAAAAGAGGCCAATCAACTATTCTGTTTGGTCTTGAGTGGTTTTCAAATTGCAAATATCCATGACTTATACTTTGAGAAAAGGAATCTTCCAACGACTCTTTCTGTGGTTAACTATTAATCTAAGAGGAATTTCGATGCAAGTAAGTTAATTAAGTTAAATTAATCAAAATTGAAGATCCTTCAAACAGTTCACTTATTCATATTTTTTAAACAAATCGCTTAATGAAGGTCTGATTGTAAATCTAGGGGGTATTTTCTTATTCTCAGGACTTCTTCCTTTTTTTTAGCTTCATGCCATTTCCTCAGGGATGAAGTCGTTCTGTACCAAAGCCTCTTTTGATGCTCTTGAACAATGTCGTTTAGCCTGTGGGGGTTTAGGATATCTCCAAGCAAGTTATCTGCCCATTCTATTAAGCAACGCTGTTGCAGCCTGTACTTATGAAGGAGATAATGTGGTGATGTTATTACAAACAGCAAGGTTAGTTTAAGTCTTACTATAATTATTATTAGTTAATTTTTACTAATAATACATTGTATAATTCCCCTAAAGATTAAAATGTTATTTTTCTTCTTAAGTGAGGGTTTTTCTGTTCAGTGGATGAATGGGTTCGTTTTAAATTAGGATTCTGAATTGGATGAATTGGAGATAAGAATCATTCCAAGCATTTGAAATGACTTCCGTTTTGACAGTTTTAACCAAACGAACATTGATACTGGGATTTAGATTATGATATCTTCAATTACATATTATTTTTTTTTTTAGAAAGAATAAAAGTACACAAAGGAAGTTGTTACAATTTTATTAATTAACTGAAAAGGATTAATTATTATTCGATTCTTTTTGTTGTGACAGTGTTTACTCACAGCTTGTATCTTTATATTAGAGAAATTAAAAATAATAAATAATAAGTTCTCGAAATTATCTCCTGAAATGTTTTATCGTAACAATGGGAGTCACTTCCTTAGCAGGATTGCGATTTTTCTCAATGATTTTGTTTTGACGAAACTTTAATCAGAAAGTTACTATAAACAAATGGAACAAAAAGAAAAGATTCCATGCAAAGACAAACTATTTCGTTGGCTTTCAAAAAATAACCAAGAAAACTTTACTTTCTTTAGAATTTTGAGACAACATCCAAGTGCGGGACATTAATATAAGATTATATTCTTATCAGCAAACGAAGAAAGAATGAAATGACATTTTCACTTTAATTATATAATTAATTTGTTATTGGTTTTTTTTTTAGAACAGATTTTTCTTTGAACCATTCTTAGTTTGATATTTTTGTTTTAATCTAGATATTTAGTCAAAATTTACCGTTCAGCCAAACAAGGTGAGGTTTTGGATTCGTCGTCTGCTGTTCGATTCTTGGTTCATCCTGTGGCAACTCCAACCAAAGCATCGCATCTCAACAATCTCTTATTGATTTTACAAACTGCAGCCTACAGGTGAAAAACACGACTTTATTTTATCAATTTAATATTAATGCGAATTAATTCAGAAAAGACATTTAATCACTTATCAGTTTTTTTTAATTAAAGTACTCAACGTAATTTCGAACTGAAATTTCTTTTCAGTCTTTTGAAAATTAAGATTTTAAATCATTAAAGATCTTAATTTCAACAAAAGTAAATAGATTTCATTTTAATTTAAAGACGTATCGTAGTCTACTTGATTAGCATTTCAATAAATACTTCTTCTGATCTTTTAAGTATGTATTTCAATATTTACTGAGTGTAAAGATTGATTAAATTAACCGAGGTTTCATTTGATAGAAAGACAACTAAAAATATCATTCGATTTTCTTAAAAAAATAAAATAAAAGAATTCCAGCCTTTTTTTATTCCTACAATGGAACGGTCCATTTAGCTGTTGATTCTTTCTTAAGACATTGTTTGGATGGAATAATAATAATAACGGGTTATGGAGGATATTTTCCATCTCAATTTGTTTCACAACAAAAGTTTAGATGATTAAGTCCCATCAAAGAGCAAACGAAAAGTCTCTTGTGAATCTTTCTTCTTCTTACGAATCTCAATTCCTTCGATTGAAATAGAAATCTCTTATTTCAAACAATTTGGAATTTTTACATAAAAAAGCTTCATAATACTGAACGAAGAAATCAAAGTCTAGAAAAGTCTTTTCAGCATTTCTTTTAAATCAATCACTTAATTGAAATGAAATATTTGGATCAAAAACCCTTTCAAAGAACAACAAAAAAAAAAAAGTTAAAGAAACAAAACTGATTTCTAAAATTTCTCATTTCCATTTAGTATAAAAAAATAAAAGTAAAATTATCAGGAATTAAATTATTTTTTTTAATTAAGATAAGATTAAGGATGAGAGCACAAAAAATTATCCAAGTGCAATTAAATTACAAAACAAGTTATCTTTTAGTCAAAAAACGATTTTTTTTTTTATTTCAAAAGAATTCTGTTAAAATATCTTTATTCCATTTCAGGTCTGTGGCTGATGTCACTGAGAAAATGGACGTGGAGATTTCAGAAGGACAAAAGCCAGAAATCGTTTGGCAAAATAACACCAATACCCTGGTGAAATGCGCCACGGTAAGAAATAACAGTTTCTAACTCTTCTAAATATTTCGGGTTTTACGATGAAACTTCTGCATCTAGATTAATTTTCTATTTCTTGAATTCCGCCAGAATATTACAAAATTAGTAACTGAAAAAATATGTACTACGCAGACTTACTTCAATATTTCAACTTTTTCATCAAAAGTTTTCATCAGGAATATATTACGTAAATGAGAAAAGAATGATTAAATCACTCTTCTTCTACATAAAAACAGAAACAGAATTAATAATGATGAATTGAATATCACGTTACACTTTATAACGATTGTTGGTAGCGCACATAATAACCATACATTGTAACTCAACTAACAAGTCTTTTATCGATTGTTGATAACATGCAGCGGTTGTTGCTAACTTAATTCTACATAATAAAAAAAAATGATGTCAACAAACCGCTACATATTCATATTTAAGACATATTATAGTAGTTCAATTTGCTAGTAATCTATTGACTCTTACTTTATAACACATATTAGAGTATAAATCCTCATTATTTAAAAATTTAAAACATATACTGGCTCTTACTTTATAAAATATATTGAAGAATCAATACAATCAACATTACTTAAAATTTTTAAAATTTTAAACGTATACTGGATTTTTTATTATATAGAATTAAGTTAGCAACAACCGTTGCATGTTATCAACAATCAATACAAGACTTGTTAGTTGAGTTACAATGTATGGTTATTATGTGCGCTACCAACAATCGTTACAAAGTGTAACGTGATATTCAATTCATGATTATTAATTCTGTTTCTGTTTTTATGTAGAAGAAGAGTGATTTAATCATTCTTTTCTCATCTATGTAATATATTCCTGATGAAAACTTTTGATGAAATATTGAAGTAAGTCTGCGTAGTACGTATTTTTATTACTTAATTACTTAATTTTGTAATATTAGATTTCCTTTGAAGATGTATAATTATAATCCACCAGAATATGTTTCCAACAAAAAATCATCATGAAAAGAATAAACAACACTGACTTAGGAGTTATTGAATTCAGTAGTAGAAGTTTGAACTGACATCAGTCGAGTTCTTACATCGTTTTACTACTTTTTACCTGAAGTAAAACCTTTTTACCCCCTGGAGGGATCCTCGACTGGTGTTTCTTAGTAGAAGCCATCAAAGGAGAAGTTTCTTAGGTAGAACATTAATCAGTTTATTACGTCATATATGATTTTCTGATTCTCATAACTAGCCTTTTATTCCTTCATGCGATAACAAGAGTTTTTATGACGTCATATTGCCTTATTAATATACAAAGCTAAAGGGTTTGATGTTTGAACGCACTAATCTCACGAACTACCAGTCCGATTTGAAAAATTCTTTTTGCGTTAGATAGCCCTGAGGAAGGTTATATAACATCATGCCACGACCGATAGGAGCGGAGCAGTAAACATAAACGTCAACCAACGGGTGCGGCGGCGGCTTGGCCGCACGAAGAGAACCGAACATTACCGAGAAGGGCCGAATTTAACGCGGGTGACACCGCGGGGCACAGCTCGTTTAGAATAACACGTGAGTTTCAGGTTAGTCTCTCACAGAAAATTTCTATCTGAAATTAGCAGGAATAAGTCAAAGACCCTTCCATATCATTGAATACTCTGTGCATTGAAATCATCAAAGAAGAAGAGAATCGTACCCTTATTATTCCAATCAAACTATAAGATACTAATTTCTTCGGCTTTCATAATTCTATCAGTGTCACAATATTTTTCAGTATAAAAGTGGCTAGATTAGAATTGAGTGGATTCTTCATCAGTTTTCTTCTCATAAGACTTCCATCACAAGTGTTTGGAAGTAGATTTAAAGTAAAATGAACTCACTGCATCGAATGGAAGTGAAATTGACAGAGAAAGCTTTCAACAAAGACAACCACGTCCATTGTTAAAAGTATTCAGACAGTAATTAGGATCTCATTCTGTTTGGAACTACAACATTTCCAAAATTAAATTTTTAATAAATTTATTTTTAAAATATCCTATGAAATCATTATTATAAAAGCTTATAATCAGCATTTATAATGTTCTGTTCAATTTATTATCTATTTCTTTTTTCAGTTTTATTTGTGAAAATTAGTTGTTTTTTCCGACCGAAGTCTTCTTCCCAGACATCCTTTCAACTACGACTTTACTTTAACATAATTCTAAAGTGTTTTTTCTAAATCCGTTAGAACATTTTTGTGTTTTTAAAGAAAATATATTTTTTTTTTAACTTTCATTGATCATAGAATTAAATAAAAAGAGAAATAATTTTTTATTTGTTTTCTTTTGCAGTTATTCTGTCAATGTTTTCTTTTGGACTGTTTTGAAGCATTCTCTTGTGAAACGGACATATCCAGTTCCGTAGAAGCAGTGTTATATCATTTGTATGAGCTACTCGCTATTTACTGGATTCAACAAAACGCAGCTGTGATTGTACAGGTAGAATAAAAGAGAACATCCCTGCGTGGGAGGGAAGGAAAATAGAAAGCCTAAAAACACAAGTGAATTCCTTTATTGTTTCAATTTCAAAGTCCTTACAATTCACTCAAAGTGAATCTGTTCAATTCCACACTTTTCTATTTTCTTTTCTATTTATTGAAGTTGATTCTGTTGAATATTTTTGTTATTTTTTTCTCAAAGCAAATGAATTAAAATTGATTTTATTATTATTACTAATTATTATTATTATTATTATTATTATTATAGTACAGTTATTATTTACATAAATATTTATACAAGATATGAAAACTGTTCGATTTCTTATAAATACAATCTGGATATATATCAACTAGAAATTGAAAATAAATTACGTCATTCTAAACGTCAGTCTTCCATTAAATATCAGACAATAGAAAGTTGATGAAGATTCGATTAATTTTTTTTAAAGAATATTGGATTTTTAAGGTTTAATTCAATCACTAATATTTTTAATTTTTTACAAATATTTGTCCTTGAAATTTTAGATGATCAAAGTCAGAATCCACAAAATTACCATTTCATTATTGATTATTCTTATTTTTTTTTGTAAGCCAAATTTTATCCTCAATTAATGTAAGAAAGATTTACTAAAATACCAACTTTATCCATTGAGAAATTAAAGAAAATTCATCAAAAATAAAGAACGATCCATTGAATCGTACCCAAAGGGGAGGGAAGGGATCTTTAGTTACGTGAGTATTTCTGTAGACGATCTAATCTGCATCTTAAGAAATTATAACAACAAAGAAAAAAAAACCGTATTTGTGTTATTTCGATACAAAAATCATTTGTAATGAATTTCATTTAATCTTTCAAACAAAACAAATCACTTGATTTAATTATTTATTAACATAATTTTTCTTTAATAGTTTTCAGATGTTGATGCTGAGTTTCTGAAAACTTTGGATCTTCGACGAGAGAAACTTCTGGAACTGTTGCGACCAAATGCGGTTGCTTTGGTGGATGCTTTTGATTTCAGAGATCAAACTCTTCACAGTATCTTAGGATGTTATGATGGAAATGTTTATGAAAGAGTCTTTGATTACGTTAAGAATCTACCAATGACTGGCAAGGTAACACATCTTGGTTCTTATAAATTAAAATATCATCAAACTGATTAGGAAAAATACTAATCATATTCTAAAAGTAACAAAAATCACATTGTCCGACATTTAATTTGCTATTTGGGTAACCCTAGCTGAAGAGAGCCTAATAAGCTCGAATCAACTGATCCAGGGTGTCCGCGTGACTCAAAAGGTTTTCTTTTACCCATTAAACGGTCTTTTGTGTTTTATTAGTATTTGTTGCTTTTTGTGGCAACACTTGGAAAATAATTTTCATTTTTTTTTTACACAAAGAAACAAAGCCTTCAAGTTTATTAAAATATTTAAATAAGAGAATTTTAATTTATATAAAAGAAGTAATATTAATCTAACACACGGCTTAATAATTAATGATGATCTTTTTTCTGATAATTTTATTTTATCTGTGAAAATGTGGAGACGAATAATTAGTAGGTTTTTAATAACTATAGGACAAAACAAATGAAAATCCTGAGTTATAGATTACTAATTCCATTTACACTCAGCGACATCTACTGCAAAGCAGCGTAACTACTTTCTACATTTCTGCCAAGTAGAAGAGAACAAGATTTTCGATATTTTTTTAATTCTTTGCATCTTTAACGTACCTGTTATTATTATTATATTATTCATTTTTTTTAATAAATATAATCCATATCCAAAAGTGGCTTTGGTGACGGAAAGGAAAATGCTGGGGAGAGAAAAACCTAGTGCGTTCGCATCGTTCTTCGTACAATCGTTATTCGTTGTTTTCGTGAAAAATGTTTTCTAGATGTTTCTAGAGATAACTTATCATAAACAAGAGAAAAACAAAATAGATCGTTTCCACAGAAGAAGAATTCATTCACGCGAGAAACACTTGTGAAGAAACAACCTACTTGAATTGTGGCTGGGGGAAATTTCATAGTAATATAGAAAAGATATTAGCACTTCACATAATCTAACCAAAGAAAAAAACCCCAACTAGTGTTTTCTGTTAATTGCTTTTGTTTTCATTTTTCTCCGTGAGTTCTTAAGCCATTAATAGAAGTCAATCCATTTCTATCGAGATGTTGTTCAAATTTATTTTATTAATTAATATTAGAACAAACAAAAAATGTATAATCAATTCAAGTTGAAGAAAAGGTCATAAGTTTATTTTGTTTATTTTTATATTTTTAGGTTCATCCTGCTTTCAAGAAATTGCTCCAACCTCATTTAATCTCCAAAATTTGAATCCAGTTCAAAGAAAGCAGTTTCTCCTCTTGGGATTTCTTAAAATTGCTCAAAAAATGTAAACAGTTTATCATCTTTATGTTAATGTTTAATTTTTACAAATTTAATAATACTATATAGAACAAATTAAAACCCGTTTTTCCTCAATATTAAGCATTTACTCAACAAGCAAGTAGAATTTCCATTTGAGCACTTCCATTTTTCCGATTGTAAAGTTTTGCATAATTGGATTTTTAAGAAACAAACTCCTTTGTTTGATTGAAGACCAGCTTTGATTGGATGGAATTCATTTACTAAATAATCAATCAAATAACAACAATTATTTATTATTTATAATGCAATAAGGGTTAAAAACAAATAAAAAATAAACCATATATTTTAGGATTAGGCTACGTACAACCAAGAGGTCGTCTTGTTTTTAGCTTAAATTTTAAATTTATAATTAATTTGAAAAGAAATCCAATTGGATAATAGTTGTTTCTCTGCTAGTTACTTTCTTTTTTTTTAATTTAAAGACATCATTTGCTCAAGAGATCAATGGTTCTAATAATCCTGCAGTTATTAGAGAGATTTTATTTTCATATTTACAATTTGATTCAATTGATTAAAAGTCTTAAATTAATAGATTAAAGTAAATTTAATAGATTCTATTCTTCACTTTAATTTTTTCTATTAAATTTAATTAATATAAAATGAATAAAGAATTTATAATTGACGATGCTTTTATAATCATAGTTAAATACTTTATTTTGTCAATTAAAAAACGCCAACTATAATGACACCTATTAAAATATTAATGTAAACGTACGTTTCCGAATCCCTACGTACTGGATTCCATTATCAAGCCTATCAGTACGTAGGGATTCGGAAATGTATGTTGCCAAATATTTTTAAATTAATATTTTAATAGGCGTCAATGTAGTTGGCGTATTTTAATTTACAATTCAGACACGTTAAAAAGTCTTTTACTTTGTCATTTATTTAAAAAAAAAAAAAAAAAAATCCACTTTATCAAACTGAATAAAACCAATTTCGTGGGCTTCGAAACCTTTTTAAATCTGAAATCTTTTTTAATTCATTCCTTTAATTATTTAAGAAATAGTATTTCTTGTTTTTGTAAATATGTAAATGAAGTTTACCTAAAATTATTCAACGTTAATATTTATATTATCTGTAATAATACCTACAAATTATAACTGTAATATATAAACTACTATTTTAATATTTTAAATTGTTTTATTTGAAGTAGAAATTCTATTTTGTCACTGTGTTATTAAATAGCAATAAAATCTATTTTGGATAAATTCCAGTCTCATTTTTTTCTCTTTATTTAATCAAAAGATCATTTTTAAATCAAATTAACAAACATTTTGTTTCTTATTAATTTTTTCGACGATTTTTAAAAAAAAATTATTTCAGAGTCTGTTTATTTTTTGTTCCTGGAATTTTTTTTCTGTTTTTGATAAATTATTTAAAAAATAAATCCCCTGTTCGTTATTTGTTTTATATAATCGTAAATTAAGCATTTTTATTTTTATATATTTTCACAAAAAAAAAGAAGGAAAACTAATCAAACTATGGGTTTCTTAAATGATTCTCTGATCCTTTTAACATTGAAAAGGAATTCCTTTCTTGTCCTTTTCAAATATTTCCTTTTTTCTTGGGACTGTTTCCTTATTAATGAAACTTCTTCCATTTTTTTCATAAGAAAAGTAAATATTTTTACTGAAAATAAATCGTAAATAAAAACTGAATTTAATTCAAAAAAGAATTTGGATTCCACATTTTGTTCTTTATTTTCTTGCTTTTGGTCCTTTCACTGTCTCCATCATGAATTCTCCATTATGAAAACTGAATTTCCTTGATTAAAAGTCTTTTTTTATATTTCCAATTCTTTAAATATTAGACAAGACTTCATTAATGAAACATCAACAAAAAATCAAAAACAAATGAAGATAGAATAAGGAAGAGTAAATTTAAGATAAAGGATTAATATAAAGGAAACTGCAGAATACGATCCCTTTTTACTAGTAACACAAATCACAAGGACCTCCATGAACAAAATTTTCACCCAGGGACCCCAGCATTAGCTCAATTAACACTGACGTAGTTTTTCAATCCTTTTTTTTCTCGCCACCAAAGGCACTGGTGTCCACTTATTTCTAATATTTGCCTGAATTCAGAGATCGTTGTATTTCGAGCCATTTATCGGTTTGAGGCAAGTTTTCGAGTTCGTCTAAACCAGACAACAGTTTTTTAATGCCCTGTCTCCAAATAAAGAATTCTCGTCTCAAATATAACAATAAGAACTATTTGTCTTCAAATAGTTCTTATTTGTGGAAAGAACTATTTGTCTTCAAATAGTATATCTTAGAAATTTCCTTATTTTTT
>JAFIDM010005346.1:14416289-14430514 GCA_023159025.1 Thereuonema tuberculata
GAAACACGAAGCGGCAATATTCGTTAAGGAAAAACTCTGTGTTCGCGCTTGATAACGGTTGTCAGCAATAAAATTGGGCCATATTGTCCCCACAATATTGCCGCTAATTGCTGCGTGTTCGCCCAGCTTTAGTCAATTACTAACATGTCTTAGTAATTTGCATACCTCCATAACAGCAACGTGAACCCTGACAGCGCCATCTATCGGCACATTTTGGAACTATTTTTTTCCTTCGCCAAACAAAATTCCATTACTAACCTTTCTTTAACGTGCGGTGTGAACTATCTAGGAATAACAAACGGTCCGTCCCAGTCTCTTCACAACGACAGCTCGGGGTGCGAATCCTTTGCGTAAATAGTGCGTGTCAATTGTTGTTCCTAGATAGTTCACACCGCACGTTAAAGAAAGGTTAATAATTTCTATTCACAGCGTAGTTCTTATTTAATGCTGCTATTAAATTCCTTTTGTGCTTTGCGAGTTGCAAGCCAAGGAAGTATTGTATTTTCTCGTTTTATTAATTTTTATTTTGTATTTCTTTGGGGAGTGGTCCCGCTCTTGGAAGCAAGAGCCGGGATAGCTAAAGTTTCGCACCTCCTGAACATGTTATCGGTGGAGTTTGGCTGGCTGATGAGCACATAACAAGTGCGAAACGGTCTGTCCCAATCTCTTCACGATGACAGCTCGGGGTGCGAATCCTTTGCGTAAATAGTGCGTGTCAATTGTTGTTCCTAGAAAATTCCATTACCTCTCGATTGTTCTGGTAAAATATCAAGCCAATTTGACTGGTAGTTTTAAAGTTAGGGCATTTTGAAATCGCAACTTTA
This sequence comes from Thereuonema tuberculata, assembly GCA_023159025.1. Taxonomy (NCBI): domain Eukaryota; kingdom Metazoa; phylum Arthropoda; class Chilopoda; order Scutigeromorpha; family Scutigeridae; genus Thereuonema; species Thereuonema tuberculata. The sequence goes on from JAFIDM010005346.1 coordinate 14,417,114, forward strand.
ATTATAAGCACCCTGTATATTATATAAATATGTGTATTACATAAATATTTATTATAAATTTTAATACAATATATTTGTTAATAGAAATGGATAGGTGGCAATCCCAGTACAAATCTATTAATATGCTGGTGAACTCACGCTCCGAATGAATTTCGCGGTGGAAAGTGAGGGGAGGGGGGGTGTACTCCATGGTTGGTGCCGAGCGCCTGACTGAGAGAAACATTGATCAAAACCCTCCTAGACGGATCAAGCGCCTTCTTCGATCACTTGCGTCAATCAAACTTTTCATCAATCACCGTCAATGATTGAGTCAAGCATCAAACGGGTTCCTAAACGGCCAATCATGCTTGACTCAATCGATTGACGCAACCTTTTGATCAAAAATGATTGATCGTCTGGGGCCATCTTTAAAGGTGGCCCTAGACGGTCAATATTTTGATCAAACTGTTTCGTCAATCGATTGAGTCAAGCATGATTGACCGTTTATAAACCAGTTTCACGCTTGAGCCAATCATTGAGGGTCATTGATGGAAAGTTTGATTTACGCAAATGATTGAAGAGGACGCTTGACCTTCAAGGAGGGTTTTGATCTATCTTTCCCTCAGTCAGGCTCTCGGCACAAGAGTTTTCATCAAAAGATTGAAGCGTGCGTCAATCGACTGCCTCACTCTTTTGATCAAACGATTGACCGTCTAAGGCCAAAGATTGAAGGGTTATTTGAAGCGTGCGTCAAGGATTGACGAAACCGTTTAATCAAAATGTTGACCGTCTGGGGTCACCATAAGCTCCTTGGGTTCGAGTCTGAAAAGGTCACATGATATAGGTACTCACGTTTTTAACTTTTCTAAAGACTGCTGAATTTCGGATATTCATTCAAGAAGATTCTAGTTTTCAGTGCTTTTAACTAATTATTTAATACGCAATTAATAAAGATAACATTAACAGAAATAAAGTAACTCAGTAATTGAAATAAAATCAAATAAACATTCAAATTGAAAAAATTTAAATTGAATTTCAAAGTTTTCTGTCGAATCACTTTCAAGGCCATTGCGAAGAAAACCAATTGATTATATAAATAATAAACAAGTCCTCCATAATTAATAACCATAAGGTAGGTCCCAGATTTCTACCCTATGAGCACCCTTTATTAACTATTTTAAATGAAGATCCCAGATAAACGATTCTATTTTTTAAAAAAGATTTATTAAGATGAAATAAATTAGTAGGACAACGGAATTTCTTGAAATCTCTCAGAACGGGCATCGTTAAATACATTTTCAATATCAATTGAGACCAAGGCAACAGACATGATTAATCGAAGATAAATTAGTTTGAACAAAAGATATCACGGAAGCAATGGCCACAGCCGTCCTGCGATTTCTTCTGAATCCAAATTGTTTATTAGAGAAAAGATTATTTTTTCAAGATAATAATAGATCCTATTTTGTATAAATTTATCCAAAACCTTGCCGATAACTGGTAAGATAGAAATAGGTCTAAAGCGTTCATCTCCCTTGGGTATAAGGGCAACTTTGGTTTCCTTCCAAATAGACGGGAAGATCCCATGTTCTAAACATTTGTTAATCAAAAGGACTCTCCAATAGCCTGAAAAATAAATGGCAAAGAACGAGCCGGAAGCGAATCAGAAGATTTCAAAGTAATATTATTCATAATACAATTAATTCATATACTGTTGCTTCTTTATCATTAGGACCAAGCGATAAAAAAGCATCATTTTCTTCATAGTCACATAAATCATCTTCATTCTCATTAGAAAAACCCTCTGGAAAATAATTTTGAAGTAAAAAATTCGTGGTCTGTAATTCAATTCATCTTCCGACCAATTATCATCATTAATCTTTATGTAAATATGAAGGATTTTTAGTTTTAATATTTTAACAGGAAGACTGAACATATTCCTATTCATTTCTTCGACGAGGCCCATTTAGTCCTCCTTAAAGTGCTTCGATACTCGACCCTTGCCTCTCTCCATTTCTGTCCAACTGCCAGTTCCTCTGAGGATCCCTACACTTTGCACATAAAAGCCCTAGTCCTAGCACGTAACTTACTCTCACTACAACGGTGTTTTTGATTTCATAGGGAATCAATTGAGGTCTCCATCTTCCAATGCACCCCCGCAATTACAAAATTATCTCCAAGGGACTTCACTCTCTCTGTCCCCTCCTGTCTCCTCCCAGTCTAGCAGTGTGTTTCCCATTGCTCGGAAACAAGAGAAACTTATCCGAGAAACTAACAACGGAAGTTGTTGGATTTGCGCACACCTTGATTTATACATCTTCCGAAGAAGGCCCGAGGCACCGGACCGAAATATCGAGATATTCCCATCCCGGAGTGGGGAAATCCCTCTAAAAAAAAGGATTTATATAGATAAGAGGTTTTTTAAACTTGCAGCGAAGGCAGAGATTGTTTTTAATTATGTTTGTCAAAAGCATGACCTCACCTCAATAGACTTAACTGATTAAAACAGATACAAAAACCCACGAATCACTCAATTACGGTGGAACTAAGTGGAACGGTTCATTCTAGAAGAGTTCATTCAATCAAAAGCCACGGCTAATCCAAATCATAAAAAGGGAAGGAGCGAACATCAGAAACGAAGTGAGTAAAAATCATACTAATAGATTAATAGACAAATAACGAATGTACGTTTGTTTGTCACCAAAGTGGAGAGAGTCGGAGAGAGACTATTTTAAAGTGTATTTTTAATTTTTTTTAAAAAAACCCTAACAATTTTTTTTTTTTTTTCAAAAAGACTAGTTGATTTAATGTTGGTGCGTTGTTCAATACTTACTTAAAATGTTATACAAAAACAAATAATCTTTAGTTATTTTAAATCAATCCAAAAATTTTAATTCAAAAACAAGTAAAAAAAAATATACTTAAGTTTAAACAAATTATAAAATTTTGCATCTATTCATTTAGTGAATAATAAACAAAAATGAACTAGAAATAATTCCTACGCCCCTGTAAGGCATTGTGGGGTACTCTCTCGAATAGGCTCAATTTGGAGGAGCCTATTATTTTAGGGCAGGAGGTTAACTTTTTTCCACCGAAAGTGCCAGGAAAGCATGTTGATATTAAAAAATCAAGAATCATATAATGATGGCCTTTCAGTCAGCGCTGTGGCGCTACATAATTGCCATAGCACAAGTTCAGCAAATAAATATAGGAAGAATTCCAGTATTGGTTAAGGAAAATGTTTAAAAATCAATATCTCCGAAACAATTCTCCAAGGAAAACTTTACGAACGATTAAAATAGAACAATAATAATGTTTATACACAAAACATCGTGTATAAAGATATTTTTGTGAATTAAATAATTCATTAATCTAGATGTTGAAAAAATAGTATTAGAAGTTTTCAGTTCTTTATATTCATCAATCAACTATCAAGAAATGTTCAACAAGGAAAACACGAAATTATCACCATCATGCTGAAAATGTGACGGAGACATGAGAATGATAGCTTATTTTGAAGGTCTCTGTAATAAATGACAAATCTGTAAGTAGAATTTGTATTGAATGTACAAATGTCTGCTACCGAATGCAGCAGGGTTTATACATTTTATTCCTTTTAAAAAATGAGCTTAGAACATCTTTTTCAATCTTGTGTTTCAAAATTGTGGAATATGTTTTAAATCCGTGAATATTTCACGGGTTGAACTTGTGATTAATTATACAAGAAACAACCGTGAAAACATACAATCGAAAAGATATTGGGTAAAATTAGCAAGATTAAGTTGTTCAAAACAGCAGTGAAAGGATCAACAATAAGTGGGAAACAACCCGAGCCATCAACGAAGGATCAGTGAATTTTTCGCAGGTGACAGAAGAAATGACAGGGATTCAGTTTAATATAAGGAAATTGATGTACATATATATAAAATTGCTAAATAAATTGAAGCCCAGGTGAAATTTATGGATATATACAGGGCCGTAACTAGCTAAACTATATATATCTAAAATATGTTATCCCTGTCGAAAATAAACATGTGAATATTTATTAAAACTTTAGTAATTTTCTCTTTTGTAAATATTTTCCCTCATTGTTCTATTATATATTCTCTTTGTTAATTGCCTACCTCATGACGCTAACTTGTCTTTTCGACGGGTTCTCCTAAAGCCTTGGTTTCCTAGACTGCGCCGGACAGAGAGCGTGATTACATCATTGCGCTAGAGTCTAAAGTGAAGCGGGCAATGGGGATGGTTTCCTAGATGACGCGGGCGCGGACGTCGCGCCACTTGTCCGACGCGACTACTCGGCGCGTCACACCCGAGATATCGTTCATTTGATTTCAGCGCGGCACGCCAAGCACGACGTTGGCGTTAATGTGTTAATAAACAACTTAGTTTTTGAGTTTCCCTTATAATTTAATTTTTCTTTTTACTTGATATGGAGTAAAGGTGTTCACAGTAGAACAAGACGATATGTTAATAGATTTGGTCCAGGGAAATCCCGTAATTTTTGATTTATCTCAAAAAAACTACAAAGATGTTCTTGTGAAGAGAAACGCATGGAAGAAAATTGCAACTGAGCTTGGGAAAGATGGTTGAAATTATAACCACTATAATATAATGAAATTACTGAAAGTAGGCCTATTTTACTGATTACCATCAGGTAATATACCTAGACTAGCTACTTCGCCTAGATATGCCTAGGCTAGCTTATTAGCTTAATATACTATTTAGCTATGCTAGTTTACTTAACTTCAGCTCTGTTTATAAACTTCTCAAGTTAAATTATATTTTTTTATCGATCCTTATCGACCTGAAGACATGATATGTATTGAAATGTCTACAAACAAAGAAAATTAGGAAATACATAGAAATACAGGGTACATTTCCTGAGATTGAAAATGTTTATTACATGTTATAAAGGTTATGCATTTGGAAGTAACTTTTATCACAAATAAGAAACTAATCGTGTTTAACAAAATATGATGTATTGAATAAATAAACCAACACAAACATCAGAGAAGTCCTATTATTCTACATTTGTCCAACACAGTTATGATTGAAGGGGTGTTTAAACTATTATTTATTTGTGCGAGGCGCACACGATCTATTTGCCAATCTACTGCATCCTTAAGTGCACTATAGAAGTAGTCCTTGAAAGCGTCTCTGACTGCATAGGCTGGATTTGGAACTCTTCCTCTGATCGGTTGCAGTGATAAAAGATTTTCTATTGGAAGCTACATCATCTTCTTCTCTTGGACACAGAAAATATTGGCAAATAGTGCTCATAACAATTGTTTTTCCTCAGCTTCGTCTTCAAGCAATAAAGCTACAGCCAAATTTACATCCATCTCTCCAGATACTAGCTCGCCTCCGCGCCGCGCCGCATTGACCCGCGAAATAATCACGCTGACTAGGAAACCACAACCACGCCAGCAGACATCACACCCGCATAAGTGGACATTGTGTCGGACAGGTCACCGCTGGCGTGATCTAGGAAACAAAGACGACTGGGTTGTCAAAATCTCATGTAAACATTTATCCTGTAAAATTTTATTAGCAATAAATTGAATTGAATATGATGTATATATAATCAAGAAAACAGAAGGAACACACGCAAAAAAAAGTGCATAAATTATTAAATAAAAAATTAAAAATTAAATAAAAAAAAGACTTTTCAGAGAAGTTTTAAATCCCATAGAGGAACATGAATTAAAAGAATTGGAGCAGATAGTTGAGAAGGTAATTTTTCACTAATGCTGATAAGGGAGTTGCTCTCAATAAAGAAACGAAATGTGTCTTTAAACTTCACTGAAGGAATTCAGGGAAATAAAAAGAAAATAATCTTAAGAAAATGAATAAGAAAATTCGGAGCTATTTGAAGGAAGGTATTTTAAATAAAGATGAAATGGACCAAATGCTTAAAGCGAATGGGAAACTTCCCGTATTCCGATGTCTTCCCAAACATAAGAAAAAACAAGAGAATTTATTTAAGATCAGATCCATTGTAGCCTGCAGGATTGCAAAGCTATTACAGAGTTAAAAAAAAAGGGTTCTAGATTTAGTATTAATATCTTAATACAGCTTAGGTTTTTTGGGTAAATTAAAATAACAAAATTATGATAAAAATAAGGTAACGGCTTCATTTGACGTGGTCAATATCCCTCATTAAAATGCTGTAATATATTCGTATGAAGAAGAAAAAAGCGAAAAAAAGACATGGATATAACAAGAACATTAAAGCTAGTCTGGAACTGCACTGGTTTAATGGAAAGGTCTATGAACAATAGGTAGGTTTCATGGGCCTCCCATCTTCAGCATTACTATAGCTGAATATACTATGAAATTTACAGAAGAGCAAATATGAAAGTTACCATTGATACAAAGGAAGGGTAGTAGTAACGTAGATGATGTTTTTCTTATCGCCGATGGTCAAGAAATAATTTAACTCAGATCATAAGAACACAAATTTCACACTAGAAAAGGAATCGGAAAAAAAAGTTTTAATATATGGATCAACTCATCATGAGAACTGAAAAGGGATTTAAGACTACAGTAAATAGGAAAGTTGTGAATGCAGATATACCTTAAATTTCAAATCAGCTGCTCTGATCTCTTATAATAAAAGTAAACGCCATCACTCAATAGAACGATTAAAAACTGAAGAAATTAAAAACATTTTTATACAAAATGATTATCCATTGGAATTCATAGAAAGGATTATATCAAGAACTGAAAAAAAGACAAAAAAGTAATGAAAAAAGAACTTTTAAATAAGTCAATATTCGTACGACGAAAGATTACAATCGAGATTAAAACCAATTCTAGCGCCCTTTATTATAAAGATGGTCAACAAAGCAACAAATAGACTGAGCGTCAATTAATGTATATTGGATAAAACAGGGACAAATGTGAACGAGGGGAAAGATGCCAGAACAAAAAGAAAAGTTGGAATCCGTATGTTCTACAACCTACTACATCACAAGGAGACGAAACACGAATTAAGAAAAAACAACATTATATAGAACCCAAAATGACGATTATCTTAGAAAGTTTTATGAATCTCTGTTAATCAGGACCAAAGAAATGTTACATTACAGAGATTTCTATTACTAATACATTGCAGTAGGAATTAATTAAGAAAAAAAAAAACACCTTTTAAACCCTGAAACTAATAGTGAGTCACATGACAGGAAATGAAGGTAGTTTATAAAACTTTTTCCAGTTCGCTTTATTTGTCATCTGACGAACTTGGATCCTGCCACATGTAGTGCAGTTTTTTTAAATATGTGTTTTTTTTTTTTAAGTGTGATAGATTCCATGTGTAAATATTGAATTACCACACGAATAGAATGGAAAAATTAAATGAACAGTTTCAGATCACATCCAATATTAAACAAGGAAACCGTTCTACATAATTTGCCTGTAATGATTTCTTTTAGAAACTTAAAAAGAAAGTGAACCCAGGAAACAAAACCAACTTCTCTGGATTCGTAAACTTCCAATTGGAAGAAACTTTTAAATTTCTTTTTGAAAACGAAAATCTACATTTGGACAAAATAATTAATCGTTTCATGTATCCTACACTGTTTTAATTTATGTAAGTAAGTAAGTAAGTAAGTTTATTTAACTTCAATCGGGGTTTTACCCTTTACAAGTTATATGATTCCAAAGCTGTTAGACTATTATTTTACATTATAAAATTTTTTAGTTTTTAATTACAACAATATAAGTTAATCCTAAATTAAATTTGATTTTAACTTTATCCTCCCAATCAGAATAAGTAATTAACAATATAAATGTAAATATATCCAAATAAATAATATCCTCTCCTAAGAGAGGAGAAAAAAAAAATCTGTATACAAAGTACACACATACACTATTTCATTAATCGAACAAAGCAGCACCATAAATAAACAAAATTATAACTATTTTACACATGTATAATTCCTTAATGGCAAATTAAAAGAAGTTAAAAAAAAAAAAAAAAAATAAAACCTACATTTTCAATCAATTCAATTGCAACTATACTAATTCCATTTTTTTCCCTTTCTCAATAAATATTATCATGAATTTACATAAGTTTTTATTTACATATTAAGAGGACAAAATTTTATACCACCAACCTCTTCTATCCTTAACATTCTTAATTTCCAATCTTTCCCTTTCTTCCGTCAATTTCTCGCAATCAAAAATGACATGTTCCCAACCCTCTATTACTTTGCATCCCAACCTACAAAATTTATCTTCTGTTTTTTTCCAGTATTTGCTTTTCCTCCATAAGCATCCAATTCTTAATTTAATATATACTTCTTTTATATACTTGTTTTTAACTTTTGTACAAATGTAGTAAGAACCATTTATTTGCCAATTTAAAAATTTGAAATATTCATTATATGCCGAATTTTGTATTTTATTATATATTTTTTGCAAAGTTATTTCGCCAATTCTCTTTATAATATTTACTTTATTGGATGCCCAGTAATCGGCCTCTAAAGCTCTCTCCCATTCTACTACCCCTCCCGCTTCAATAAATATTTCATTAATTTTTTGTGTCCAATTATTTAATTTTCCAATTTTAGCTTTCGAAACCATATCTTCCCAACATATTCTCGGCAGTCTTGTTATATTTAAATTTATTATTTTTTCCAAATATGTAAATGCTCTTTTAGCAAATCTAGACGAAGAGGAAACAGACCTAATTCCGCATTAATAATATATCCTGGGACATCTCTATCCATCGACCAAACAACTTTCATAAACAAATTTTGTATAGATTCAAATTCTTCTCTAATTAACCATCCATCAATTTCCATTCCATAACTTACTATACTTTTTATCATTGTTTTAAATAAAAATCTAATTTTACTCCAATCCTCTAATTTTGATCTTTTTATTAATTTAATTACTTCCCACGCCGCTGCAACACCTTTCTCTTTTCTATATTTCACGTTTTCATTTATAGTGTTTTGTGTTGTAAAAAACCTTCCTAAGTATTGATATCTATTTGTAATTAAAATTTCTTCATTATCCCAGTACCACTTTTCATTTTTCGCTCTTTTTCCTCCTCTCCTAAAAATAATAATTTTTGTTTTCTTTAAATTTATTGTTAGTTTATTAACTTTTGTGAATTCCTTAAGTATCTTAATCATCTTATCTAATTCGGCTTTTGTTTCCGCCATTAACACCAAATCGTCAGCATACAATAAGCTATAAATTTTTTCTTTTCCTATCTTAGTTCCACCCCATCCTTCTTCTCTTAATTTTAGTTCTAGATTATTAATCAAAATTATAAATAAAACGGGACTTAGGCCACAACCCTGTCGTACACCTTTATTAAATTTAATTTTGTCTGTTCCATTCCCAATTGTAACTATAGTTTCTTCATAGATATTCCTAATTATTCTCAAAACTTTACCCTTTATTCCTATTTCCTCCAAACATTTTAGTAATATCGTTCTGTCTATGGAATCAAATGCCGTTTTAAAGTCTACAAATAGTGCATACAATTTCTTTCTTTTTTTCATTAACCTTGTAGTTATACATGTATTTAGAACGAACATATTGTCTATTGTCGAATAACCTTTCCTGAATCCTGCTTGATTTTCTACAATCAAAGTTTTTTCTTCTAGCCATTTTTCTATTCTACCTCTTAAAATTTCTCCAAATATCTTAAAATATGTATTTAATAATGTAATTCCTCTATAGTTATTTGGGTCGCATTTATTTTCCGATTTATAAATAGGGATAATTTTTCCCGTTCTCCAACTATCCGGGATTTTTTCGGCCTTCCAAATCCGATTCATCCAGCTTAAAAATACTTTAATCCCTTCTGTAGGCAAATTCTTAATATAATCATTTTTTATTCCATCAGGGCCTGCAGCTTTGTTCATTTTTAAGCGTTTCAAAACTGGCATTAATTCTGTGAGATTGACTTCTTCATTAAATAGTTCTATTTCCTCATCTATCTTCACTAACCTATTTTCAATTTCTTTTTCCTTTCCTTTTTCAATTTTGTTACTTTTCTCAGTCTTCGAAACCCTAACCCCCTCCAATAATGTGATAAAATGATCCTCCAATACATCATCATCTACTTCTTTTTTATAATCACAATTTCTTACTTTACCTCTGTATTTCTTAATCATGTCCCAAAATTCCTTACCCGTATTAATCCTATCAAAATTTTCTTTTATGTTTTCCTCCCATAATTCTTTTTTTCTCTTTGCACATTTTTTTAAATTGTTTTTTCAATGCTATATATTTTTTTCTTTCCTCTATTGTATTTTCATTCTTAAAATTTTTTAACTGTTCTTTTACCTTCCTTTTTAAATCTTTAAGTTCTTTATCACGCCATCCCTTTTCTTCTATATTTTCTTTCTTTTCTCTTATACTATGTACCCCCTCTTTTAATAATTTTGTAAAGCTTTCATCAAATGCATTTATTTCATGAATAGAATTTAAATCGTTTAATTTTTCTGAAATTACCTGTTTATATTTATTTATATTTTCCCCTATTAAACTCACTTCCCATATATATTTCTTTGTTACATTCTCAACTATATTTTTTCTACATACCCTATTTCTTATTGAGATTGGCAGATGGTCTGATATCCAACAATCCCCTACTTCAAAATAAATATCATTTTGTAAGAATTTTTCGTTAACAAAGCAAAGGTCGATCACTGAGCATCCTGTATTACCAATATAAGTCCAGTTTCCTACATTATTGTTTTCATAGTTTCCATTTAAAATTTCTAAATTATTTTCTCTTGCCCATTCCATAAGTAATTTTCCCTCATTATTACACACCTTATCCAAAGAGTTTCTATCTTCAAATAATAATTCGTCCTCAAAATTAGAATTAATACATTTACAATTTAAATTACCTACGCGCACATTCATGTCCCCTATAACAATTATATTTACATCATTTTTTAAATCCTCTATAATGTTTTCATTTAATTTATGTAATAATCTATTTATATCTTTATTATAAATTGCAATAAACTTATAGGGGTCTTTTCGACTCACAATATTTACAATAATGCAATCCTCATAAATCTTTTGCGACACAAATTTAATACTGTTGCTCTTATTTATTCCTAAACTAATGCCCCCACTTGGTCTTCCAAATTTACTTTGTTTATCTGCTAATTTATGACTCCATTCATATTTATTACTTAAACCAATATTTTCAATATTTTCAGCTTTTAACAACCATGTTTCAATTAAAATTATTACATCGAAGTCATTTAACACTTTCCTTAAATCACTATTATCCTTATTCATTAAACCATTCCCATTCCAGGCTATTATCGTTGGAACGTTATTTTTAACTTTTTCCTTATTGGAATTCTTTTTCTTTTTTCCATTCATTGGTTGTAAATTACTTTCTTCTCCTTTACTATTACAACTTAACCATTTTTCAGGTTTTTTTAATTTATGTTTTCAAATACAGCTAAAAATATTCAGGGTAGTTTTAATATGTACCTAATTCCGCTTAGGACCATTTCAGCCGTTTTGCACTAAGCCGGAAGCACTATTTCAAATGTTCGTCTGGATTATTAGAAAATGAGTTGCTTACTTTATTTTGTGAATGGTGTCGTAACAACAACAAGGATAGCGTTAATATTATTACTTTTTAATTCTCGTGAAATAACATTAGTAGGAAAAAGCAAGCCGTACTTTTGTTCCTGATCTGATGTTTAAGATGATGAAACGCAGAATCCCATGACTTTCAATTATATTCACATGGAAACAAACAATATTGATCGTCAAAGGCGACGGATCGGTCGTTCTTAACTCCACCCGTTTCGAGTACCCTAATATCACCTAAAGGCGAAATTGAGAACGCCCTGTTTTGGCACAGTGGTTGCATCTTCGCGCCGCCTCCCGGATCTCGATGTCACGGGTTCGATCCCTGCAACAGGCATTAGTTTTCTGGTCTTTCAACTCTTCTACAATATTCTAGGCGACAAGAATCTACCTTTACGGTGATCCCATTTTCACACAGCAAAGATTTCTTTCTGTGGAGCAGCTGACGGACAACAAAGCCTAGGTTTCGCCGAAGGACATTAGACCAGTCCCTGCAGAGACACCTTAAGGAAGCAGAGCTCTCATATAGACAAAGACTTCCACGAAAATATTCAAGTCTCAAAATTCAAGTTCTATCCAAAAGAAAAGAAAAAGACATCGAAGAATCCGGGGCTGAAATTAAAAAACGCTCCCTATACAAGAAAGCACAAGACGCTGTGGTTCTCCAGTTATGATTCGTCCAACGGAGAAATGTTTGACTCCAGTGAGTCAAAACTAATCCGTTTTTGGATGATGAACAGAACGTGGAGCAAAACATTCAAAAAACAGAAAAGTCAAGACTAACTCAGCTGTCATGAGTATTTCGGGTGCAATTACCAGTTGTGTGATGCAAAGAATAATCCAAAAAAATTCATTTGTACATTTTGTCTAAATGATTATACAGTATTATACTTTATTTCTTTTTCCTACATTTCTAGCCTTGCATACTTTGATTTTGAGGAAATTCATTTATAGTAAAGCTTTGCAAATGAAAAGAATTTATTTTTACGATACCTTTGTTTTTATTTCCAATACTGACTGGAGGAAATTGTATTTATACCAAGTACTGTTAACTTTTCCAGTACAATAAATTTGTATTTATTATATTTGTATTGATTGTGTTTATTGATCTCCCTATCTGACCAAAACACACAACATCGTCTCGTGGGCAGAGTTATGATCCATTTTCTTAAAATTCCAAATTTTACTGTTTTCAAATATTTACCAGATTGAATATTTGACTTTTCTTGACTACGATCGATTATCCGATGATTGGGGAAAAATTTAAACTTTCTCTAATTTCTTTTTTCCACAGGAGCGCAAAATAGTTAGTGTAGGCAGAATAATGTGCAGTTACCTTAATTGATTATATTTTGTTTAAGAATCATGTGATTTGTAGTAAAACATCTCATGATTTTTTAACACCAGAATCAAGAAACGTAAAATCGTTCTGTTGTTGTTTCATAATTCAATCTCATCATCTTGAAATTCTAAAACCCCACAAATGTTCTTCATACGGACTTTGATTGAATGACATCAAAAGCCTTCCCTTTGCCTTCTCATCGCCTTCCCTTTGCCTTTCCTTCACCTTCCATTCGCCTTCTCTTTGCCTTCCCTTTGTCTTCCATTCGCCTTCCCTCACCTTCCCTTTGCCTTCCCTTCGATTCCCTCCCTTTGCATTCCCTTCGATTGCCTCCCTTTGCATTCCCTTTGCCTCCCCTTCGCCTTCCCTTTGCCTTCCCTTCGCCTTCCCTTTGCATTCCATTCGCCTTTCCTTTGCCTTCCCTTTGCCTTCCCTTTGCCTTCCCTTCGCCTTCCCTTCACCTTCCATTCGCCTTCCCTTTGCCTCCC
>JAFIDM010005346.1:14445789-14459785 GCA_023159025.1 Thereuonema tuberculata
CATTCTACGACGTCAATGGAAATGTTTAATCCACCGTGAATATGTGGTCAGGGAGAAACAATAAACCAAACCTATAACGTTCTAAAACATATCCGTGAGGCAATTAGGTGCTGCCGACTTGACTTCCGGACAATGGCTCTTATTGCATGACAATGCAAGACCACCCACTGCTCTATCGATCCATTGCAGCGACGGATGACATAAAGAACAACGGTATGCTGAAACCTCAGAAATGTTGACATCAATAGCGGAGAAACTACTTTAAAGGGAACAAGGACTATTAGTTTTATTTGTTACACTTCTAGTTACGACAAAGGTAGTAAAGATTTAATGGTTTGTTCCCAAATCATTGTTGTTTAATAAATTATTTTGGGAAAAATCAAAAATTTGGATAAATTTTGGAGTAAATTCGTATGTAATTGGATTGTTTTTACAACGAATATGTTTAGTTCTATAAAATATTAATATAATTATGTTCTAATTCATTTATTCAATATTTTGATAATTAAATAATTGGTCGAATTCTGGAAACTAACTTCCTTCCTGCGTTGATATTTCTTTTAACTTTTTTTTTTTTTTTTATTGGTATTTAGAGGGTTTACATTCGATTTGTTTAGATTATTATAATTTGATAAATATTATTGGAATGTTTGTCTTTCGAATACATCCCTTCCCCTCCAAAAAATAGTTATTTTAGAACTTACCATGTCCTAATTCAGTCTGACAATAAGTTCCAACTATTTTGAATTCTTGAGCCAAACGCAGCCATTTATTCTGTTGTTCTTGTGTTCCTTGGCTTTCAATCGTCGAAGTGAACATCAAAGAATGTAACGTCATTGCTGTGTCCAAAGGAACAGCAATTCGTTGTAATTGAGGATAGGAATAAAGTCTAAAAAGAAAAATAATTGGTTGAGGTGGGTTTTTTTTTTAAATAAATTAATTTATAATCTGAAAAATAAATTCAACAAATGTTTTTCTCAAATAATCTCGGTTATTAGGATTACGATAAAAAAAAAAGTTTTGTTTTTGATCAACTTCCTTTATTTGCAATGAGTACTATTTGAAGTAAAATTCCTATAATTGTTAGTAAATTATCAAAAATTAATTGTCGAGGTTTATTTATTGTATATTAAATAAAAAAAATCATTTTACTCGGGATCTGACATTGAAGTAATTTTCAATCAATTTCTGATTTTCATTCATAAAATAAATGATTTATTTCAAAATAACAATTAAAAAGAACTCTTTGAAATATTAATTTTGTCAATTTTTAAATCTTATTAATTAAATATCTAAAAAAGCGAATTAATTAAAGAATCCGATGGTCTAATGGAGGAGCCGTTTTCGAATCATAAGGATTTCCCTTTGGATGTCTTTCTCAAGGGTGAAAGGCGGGTGGGCGTTGAGCTAACCACTCCACCTCAAATAATAAGACTTCATTTTTGTTTGGAAGATAGGTTATTAAAATAAACCTCTTCTTCGTAGATTGAAAAAAAAAAAAAAACAGCAAAAATAAATGTAGATAAGAAATAAACAACAACAATACATGGAAATACAATTAATAATAATAAAAAAAATTAATAAAATTGCAATTTTAAAATATGTCGATTTAATCTTGACTTACTTATAGTTTTCAAACATCTCTCTGATGACGGGATCCTTTTCGGTACATTGGCGCAAATGTAACATCAGTTCATGGCCCTTCTCGTAGCTATCTTCAGCACTAACTGACAGTAAATCTCTCAAATCATTGAAACGGGGATATTTGAGCAACGCATTTTCTAAAATTAAACGAAAAATATTCACTTGTAAAATATTTCACTACAGGAGTGTATTTACAGTTGAGATTTCAGCTGAAAAGAATTTGAATTAATTGAAATTAGTTAATTCAATGAACTTAATAAGTTAAAAAAATCACTAATATTATTTGTTATGTATTAGTTTATTCCATTATTATTTTATTTTAGCAAATTAATCAAAAATATTTAAGCCTCAAACCAGTAGAGCTACAACGGACGAAAGATTTAATCTCCTTCTTCAGAATTAAATAAAAGAAAATGTTAATACGAAATTAGAAGAATTTTAATCATAATACTTTTAAAAATTGCTGTTATCTGAATTTAGAAAATTACGTTTTAATATTGATTTAGAAGAAATCTTGAGAAAAATCATTTTGTCCAAGTTTCAGCAAAGGAACGATTTAAAAGAAAGAGCGGGAACTGAAGAGTTATTTTTGTAAGAATTCAATTAAGGATAAAAGAAAAGTTTAACAAAGGAATAGAAACAAAAGAAAAAAAAAAAAACCTGTTTTTCTTCTAAAAATCAAACATATTGAAATTTTAATTCTTTTTCTTTTCAACATCTTAATTAATCTCATAAAATGTCTTTTCTTTATTTTTAATGTTCGTTTTTTCCAAAATTAGAAGCACACGAATAAAAACAGCTGAACTTTAGAATATCTAAAGATAAAAAGAACAAAATCAAATAGAAAGAATTGAAGAGATTTTGTTTACTTCGATTGAATTTAATGAAAAGATTTTAATGAAAATACTTTTTTTTTTCTTTTATTTGAACTTTTTATTCCGTGGTTTCAGGAAATAAAAAAAACAAAACAATTCCAATCAAATTAGAGAACCTTGACGTATTTCTTTGTGACAAAAGAATTAAATAAACCAAAATAGTTTGATAAATGAAACACTGGTTTTATTCTAGAAAGATACGTTAGAACCGCTGAATTTTCTATTTAAAATCTGTTTTCAGTGCATTTAAATGAACAAAAAATCACCGGAGGGGGTGGGGTCGCAAATGAGCACAGATAGATTATTATCAGTTTCATGGTTTCTAGTCTAATTCCTGATAATGTTTCTCTTTTGCTTGCTAGTCTGCGAACCACTGGTCTAAACTTCCATTTCATAAAATATCCTGGGAAATATTAGGACGTATTTAAACTTCTTCTGTTTCATTAAAAAAAAAGGAGATAAATTAGAGATGAAAAGAACTAATCAAGTAAGATTTAAGATAATTGCATTGTTTTAATAAAATTTAACAGATAGGAACTTAAGTTCAAATGATGATTAGGTCGAAGACCCCTTTTTTTTTATCTTATTAGCTGTGATTATCAGATTGAACTGAAATTGGTCGTCAAGTGAAAAAAATTCGAAAGAAAATGGAAGGTTATTAAATGTCATTGGAAAAAAAGGGAAGAAGTCACGGGATGGGTCCTTGAAATTCAAAATTGGACATTTGAAGGAAATCAATAACAATTTTAAAGACAAAGCACAATAACAAAAATTCATAAAGTTAAATATTCTTATTAATTATAAATATTAGCTTTAACTACGACTTGAGAAACGCTGTTAACTGTGTTTCTATTAAAGATAAACTTTTTTCCCCTTGCATTGTTTGTCCAAACTCTATCCCAACAAAATGTTTATAGTAATATTGAATGATTTTAATATTATAGAATTGTATTTTTACATTAAAATTTATTAAAAAATTAATTAATAATGTATTTTTACGTTGTTTGAATCAATATATTCTATCGAAAACATGTTGAGTTCGAAAAGAGTACATGTATTTCAAATAACTGTTCTTATTTTGTGTAAATCATCATCAGAAATAGAGCTTTTTAACAATGATTTATAATTTCAAACCATCTGTTTCGTCCTGTAGCTGATTTGGTAGAAATCTCTTCTTTGTTTGTTTTAATGACTATGGTTACACTTTATTGAAAAATAAAAGACTCCATAACAATAAAATCTCAGTCAATCAGTTTCATTAACAAAGATTAATTCTAATTTGAATAAAGAACTAAAAAGAAATCTTTGTGTTTTAAATCAAGATTTTTATATTTGAGTTCAATTCTCAATGTGGGAGTTGATTAGAAAATCAAGAAACTTAATGAAAAGTTGAAATTCAAAAAATACAATTGAATTACTAGCTGTTATGTAAAGAGATTAATACCCAATAGGATCGGATTTGTTTTCTACATTTACATCCAAGTAGAAACGTCAAGTCACGTGGTTTTGTGACGACACATTTTAACGGTCTATTGAAATAGTGAAAAATAGTTCTTTATTCTTATAAAGCTCCTCACTCGACAGCAGCGAATGATAGATGACGAATAACAAAAACAAACACTGCTAAATGTCAGTCAGAGCTGGGTCTTATTCTAACAAGAAGTCGTCTTGATCATTTCGGAGGCAAAAGCAAAGAAATAAAAGCCTAAACTTTGGTTATTTCGGGAGGGATTTAATCATAGAATAAAACAATGGATTCCAAAATACTACCATTCTATTTTATAGGGAAACGTTTGGATGGAGAAGAAAACGAGGAGTTAACTTACTCTTGTAATCCTATAAAACAGCATTCTTTAATCTATAAATTGCCTACCTTATATAAACACGATTTAGGTGTGAATTAGAAACAAATCAAAAAACAACGTTTCTGACCTTCTACTATATAAGGTCAGAAACGTTGTTTTTTGATTTGTTTCTAATTCACACCTAGATCGTGCTTATGTAAGGTAGGCAATTTATAGTTTGAATTCAGCACGGTTTTCAGTAAATAAACATTCTTTAATGTCCACAACATTTCGTTTTTCTTTTCGAAAAACTTCATCAGATGTAAAAGAGGACGAAAATAGTATTACTTTTGCCTCTATGTAATATAAGGGTTACAAAACAACTAAAAGAACTAAAAACATTTCATTATTGTTTCGTTTATTCAAAGTCCATTAATGTTTGGAATTAAATTAACGAAATCGTCATTAATTAGCTTCCGTTATTATAATTCTTGAATATTGAGGAGGAATTATTAAGCTCTTCAATAAATTGAAACAATTGGAATAATTTAACAGAATCTGTTGATTAAATTTTTCTTTGATCGAATCCTGTTTAAATCCATTCTTATTCAACACCTGATCTTTGTGATTATATATTTAAAGAATAAATATATCATCAGTAAATTTCTTTATTTAAATTAATAGAAGTTTTTAAAAGTAAGTGTTCTCTGTAAGTGTTCTTTGTAAGTGTTACTGTTTGAATTGTAACAAGTTTTAGAAAAATATCAACTAGAAAACCTCGATGAAGTCGTAACCTGCTGATTTGCAATTTTATAAATATTCATGTTGTTGTTTTCTTAATAATTATTTTACGTAAGTAATATTTTTAAATAAGGCAAATTAAAGAAAATTGTAGAAAGGTCTTTCAATGCTTTTGTATCAGAATGATTCTCATTGATTTAATTCATTTCTCTTTTTTTTTTTTTTCTCAATTCTAAATTATTTTCTGCTTTTGTCTTTTTAGCGACTCTTGGTTACAGATTGTCCATAAAAATAAAGGGAACCGCTCTTGGTATTCTGCTTGCTGTATGTCACACAGATAAGTGGTAAGCTTGCTGGCTAGTGGCCAAACGGTTAGAGATATTAGAATGAAATCTTCACCATTGTGTTCAGCATCGAAAAGTAGGTGACCACGTCCAAAAATCAAATCTGTAGGACCACTTCCTGACCGGAAGTTGGCGATAGGCGTTAGGTTTACTGTAAGCAACCATTAGGTTCATTGCAAACGTTGGTTAGGTTCACTGTACTTTTGTTTATAGAAGTGTGCCTATTATGGGGCCACTTTGCTTTTAACACTGTCTAAAAGCATTAATTGCCTTGTTTGTTCTAAATCATCTCTATTTGTAGATGACATTTTGAATTTTTTACTTAATAACACTGTTTTCTTACAATCTGGTAAGACTACAACGTAAACCAACGAAGTATTTATAATCTATATTGTCATGGAATCTAATAACAAAACACTGTAATTGAACTACTTTGATGCTTTTATTTTACTTCCTCTGTTCTTGATTTTGAAATATTCCTTAGCCTAAGAGTGAAAAAACATGAAAATGAGCCCTTTCCAACCAAAGAACGAGATCTGATCTGTTTTCTTTCAGTTAAAAACCCCATTTGATTTCTGTTGATCATAAAAAGATATTTGGAAAAGTTTCAAAATGATTCAAATAATCAAATGAAGAGAAAACATCATTGGATGAAAACAGCCGAATTCAAATCAAAATCAGTCAGTTTAGGAGAAGTTGTCAAGAAAATAAAAATCAAAAATTCTTCTATTTTTTTATCCTACATTTATTGGCTTAATTTCACACAGATTTTAAAAAAATTGCATTTTATATATTTATTTCATTATAAAGTTAGTTAAAGGTTTTAGATATACTCTTTAATGAAGTTTCAAGACGTGTAAAAATAAGAATTAGAGTTAAAAACAAGTGAATAGAATTATAAGCATAAATTTAAAGGAGACCCATAATAATAAAAAAAAAAATTAAAAATAATAAAAAAAAGAAGTACATTAACTTAAGGAAGAATAAAAACAAAAAACAAACAAATATATAAAGATTCAAACCGACAACCTCCAGCATATTCACGATGGTGAAGTCCGTTTGTCGATCCGACCTTCCGTTCGGGAGTTGTTAGGGGTAGACAGACACGGACGGACGGACAGGACAAACGCAATAGCTACTGATTTTGGTCGCTGTAATAGTTCCCAAATTGGTCGTTAAAAAGATGATTTAAAAAATAGACTGATACGAATTTTGTATCTAATGAGACATTAATAATATAGTACATATTTTTAAAGTCTTATTTATAATAAAATCGGTTATTTTTACTTAAACTTTTCTACCCTATGATGATCTTTTTTTTTTTTTTTTTTACCCATTCCAAATAACGTAGTTCATTTTTGTGCCGCTAGGGAGATATCTTCTTACTTTCGATGTGAAACAGCTTCTTTTGAACACAAAGATTGCATTGAAGCGGATTTCTTTCTTAATGTAACTGTTTAATTTCTTTTCAGAATAAATCTCTCCAATGAATTCGTTAGGATATATTTGTTTTTATTTTCTCTTTCCTAGCAATGGATGGAATCTTTCATTCCTACTTTCGTTGTACAGTGGCTCGAAATAATGTCATCCTAAGTGAACTCGTTCTCGAAGTTTCGGTGGAAACTAACTTTTGCAGTTCCTTTTTTCTAAAAAAAAAAGCAGCAGCGTTACTTCCTATCCCCGATATTTGATAAAGGAGTAGCGAATAATCTGAAATAAATGACTACTAGGGATCAGGGCCGTCGCATGGTTTGTTGGCGTCCGGGGCAAGATTTCGTCAGGCGCCCTACACTTGATATTTGCGCCACCCCCCCAATCCCTACCAATTCAACAACCTAAAAAAACGGAATTTCCAATTTTTTTTTATTTTTGCCTTGCCGCAGCGCCCAGGGTGGTCGCCCCGCCCTTGCGACGGCCCTGCCAGGGATCCATTGCCATTGTTTTAATCAAGAGTTGATTAAATAACACCATTTGTTGAGTGAAATGGTTGTTAGAAAAGCCATTACTTAAAGGAAACGAATTAGAAAAGAAGGATTTAGAAGAAAACTTATGCATAACTACCATTTACAATAGTTCTTAGATCATGATTAGCAGTCACGTGACGTGGCAATTATATTTTAAGTCAATTTGAATTGAGTGATTTTGTAATGACTAATTAATTTAAAGTATTGATATTATTTCAATATTATTATTAATATATTTCCTGATCGTTTTGTGTTCGTCTCAATTAATCTGACATTAAATAAAGGAAGATCCTTGTTTCACAGAGTAAATTGCACTAAACAGTGGATTGTTATTAAATAGCAAAGAATCAAAGAGCTTATTAATGCAACACTCTCTGATGGAAAAGACGTGCTTTCACTAGCAAAGCTCAAACAAAGGTAGAAATAGTTGATTCTATAAAAATTCAGATGAGAAATCAAACAGTAACATTTCACTTACAGTTCAATGAAGGGTTAATAACTTGTTTTGTTCAATTTATTTGTTCTAAAGATAGTAATTTTATTAAGTTTGTAGTTTTTAGCTAAAACTCATTTGGGAGCTATTATGATAGCCAACAAAATCGGTAGCTATTGCGTTTGTCCTGTCTGTCCTTCCGTGTCTGTCCTCCAGTAACAACTTCCGAACGGAAGATCGGATCGACAAACGGATTTTACCATCGTATTCAGAGACCCGTACACCGTAGGAATGAGGTAATTTCAGGGAATAAGCCCCCCCCCCCCATGTTCGAGATATTTGACATTGGTTTCAATGGATTTCCGCTATTAGCTTAAATGTTAGAAATACAGCCATCTCGTTTCAGTTGTAAGCTGTAGCTTGATGGGTAAGGTTTCGAATTCATATACTATAGGTTGTCGGCTCGAATCCGTATAATTAGTTTTGTTTTGTTTTTTCTGTTCATTTTTTTTTTTTCCTCAATGTCCGCGTTCGTTTTTGTTTTTTGTTTTTCTTATTTTCCTAACTTTTTTTTTTTAATTTTTTTTTACTTTTGCTGACGCTAATATACTTTTTTTTATTATTATTTTTAATTTTTTTATTTATTATGGGTCGCCTTAACTTTATGCTTTAGAACAAAATTCTATTCACTTGTTGTTTTTTTTGTAACTCCTAGAGAAAAACAAACTACTCAGAAATTAAACTGAAAGATTTAAAAGTTTGTGAGACGTTCACTTGAAATAAAATGCGAAGATGTGTCTCCTCCCCCATTGCATCAGACAGAAATCCACCATTTTTTTAAAATTTATTTTTGGTTGAAAGGTTCCCCTGGTTTCATCAGTTGACTCTCCTCATTTTTTAACCAAATAGTTTTGTTTGTTTGTTTTTTTTGTTTTTTCTGAAGTATTAGGCACTGCGAAGGGATGACGTCATCCACCATTGTTCCGATTAATATGAACTTTGCATTTGTCTGATTATTATGTTGTTTTTTGTTCTTTATCATCTCAGAACTATCTTATCATTTAAAAGTAACTGATAATTATTAAT
Source organism: Thereuonema tuberculata (assembly GCA_023159025.1). Classification (NCBI taxonomy): domain Eukaryota; kingdom Metazoa; phylum Arthropoda; class Chilopoda; order Scutigeromorpha; family Scutigeridae; genus Thereuonema; species Thereuonema tuberculata. The sequence continues at coordinate 14,454,661 of JAFIDM010005346.1, forward strand.
CAAACGAATTACAATTAATGGAAAAAAGTTAAAGTTCTTTCCAATACTTGGTTAAAAATTCCTTTGCATTAACTTTGAATTCGTTTGCTCTATTACGTGTAACCATTTGAATGTTATATTCTTTTTTTTTTAATTTGAAATTTGTTAAATTTATGTAATTGAAGAAAGTCAATTGAAAAAGTAATAAAATTTGAATGTTATTCATTGTTTAATTCAAACATTAGGTAAAGAGGGACCAATTTTGTAAATAGAAATAAAAGCCACAAATTGTTTATTTTTCGAAACGTCTAGAATTTCAAAAATATTTCTTCTTTTAAGGTCATTCATGAAGGCTGTTTTCAAAACAAATCCATCGGCTAATCCTCTGCATTAGTTTTCCACCTTTGTTTCTGGATCCTTCCCTAATGATTAGATCCTAAAGCAGTATTTGTGAAAATACCCAGTGAATCCTCGATAAAAAAATTCTGACATGATTTCATGCAAATACGTTGACTTCACTTCCAGTTCTTCTTTTGTTTACGAAAGGATTCCCCATAAAAGAATTCACGAAGGTTGGACGCCATTATTCTACCACAAGGCAGAGATGCCAAGAGCTGGCATTGGCTAAACTAAACTAGTAGGACTTCAATCCCAAGGGAGATTCAATGCATTCTTAGAAGACAAGTGAATGGAAGAAATAATGCAGAGAAATCAGGAATTGCAGAATATTTACTTCAATATTTTCGAAAAATAAAGTTCTAATACTAGATTATGAAAATGACAATTAAAAAAAGACCATTATAGAATCTTTATTTATAAATAATATGCAATGTCTCAACAGAAATAAAGATCCATTATGTATTAACTCAATTCCCCAAATCTAAATTAAAGAAACAATAACGTTTAAAGCAAAGGATATGTATTCCTATTGTTATTGCAATGTATTGTTGATGTGATATGTTTTTGTAATTGTTTGCGTTGTTCACGAACTAAAGTTTCTTCTTTATTGTGAATTGTTTAATTTTGTTGTTAAGGTTTAGAATAATCTTAAAAAAAGGATGGAGATATCCTTGCTCCTGTTTATGTCCTGTCTAATTGGTGTTGTTTTTACATAATTTTGAGTTTAAGAAATTAATTATCATATTTTCCTAATAAAAATGATTAATAATCCGAGAACAAAAAAAAAATGATAAATTCTCGTAGAATTTATATCAAATAAAATCCCGTTTTGTTTCATTTCATTTTCTCCTTAATTTCTCAATGATCTAATTAGATTTTAATCATTTTTATTAATTAGTCCTCAATCTTAGCTACAGAAACCGAATCCTTTTCGGATTTAGTAGAATTCAATAGAAACAATGATTCTTCGTTCATTAAAACAAAGCTGAACTTAATGGGCCTTCAAGTAAGCACATTTCTAGTCATTGTAGACCCTCCCCCCTCCCTCCCCCTATAAACAAAGTAAGCACATTTCTAGTCATTGTAGACCCTCCCCCTATAAACAAAATAAGCGGATGCCCTCTGTCAAATCATTAACAGTAAATACCAATGAACAATAAATGAAAACAGTCAAAGTTACAGGATATTCACTCCTGAATAAAAATGTCACAAATTAAATATAAAAATACTCATGAAATACCGAGGAAAAAGTCTCTTTCGCGTGCATGTTTGTCTGTCTTACGTAAGCATTGCTCTGATCCCCCTTGTCAGCAAAATTAGGCAAAGCTTGAACGACCCCTGTAAAAGCAATCAATGGAAAGAAAACGCCTTTTTATTTGAAACCGAAACTGTCTTTTAAGCGCTTCCATTTCATTCTTAATAAAGGAAATAATTATCATTTGTAAAGAAACAAATTGTAGAGGAACATGTCCTCATTAGGATTGGATGGGAACAGTTATAGTGAGAAGGATTTAGTTCAAAATACAAAACAGCTTTTTTTTTTAAAAGCAATTTAATGTGAAATGTTTTAGTAACAGAAAAAAAAATACTTTTCAACTATTAAAGCATAATTAATTATAGTGGGAAGAAATTTTTAATAAGATATTATTTATTTTACTTATTGATTTTTATTAATAAGAATAGGTTATTAATTTACATAATAAAAAGAATAAAATTGTTATTTTTAACTGAATTAATGAAAAACACAGAGTAAAAAAATAAATGTACTAAATGCAAACATTTTTTTATTATTATTATTATTATTATTAAATTTGAGAAAGATTTTAGGAGATGTTTTAAATTTGTTTCAAAATGAATTTGGTGAAATGAACATATTACCATAGTGTTTCCTTTCCTTTGTGTTGTCTTCTCCCCCATCCAAAATATGGGTGAGTTCTTCCACATTGAAAGTGGCCCTTCTTCTTTCAATCGCTAAATCTGGATTCACTTTGGACGCCATTTTATCTCCTGTAGAAAAGACAGAATATTGAAGTTAAAATATTTCTAATCGAAAGGCAGCAATTCAAAGGTCGTTCCATGATAACTCTCGACTTCGTCTGTAAAGAATTATATAACAATGTATGAGTCATCGAGCAGTGACAAGTAAATGACTCACGCCATTTTGTAACCAAAATTATATAACTGCGAAGAAACATTTAGCTCAAATCCTCTTGAACTATTTTTATTATAAGAACGATAGCTATTTTCTTGTAAAGCTAAATCCTAATAGTTTCTTAATACCATCTAAATGTAAATGTTCTAAATCTATTTTCAGTCTTTGGTGATTCCGTACTTCTCGCAGCATTCTTTCAGTTTCGTTTCCCAACGGCGCATTAGTCTCTCACTGATTGCTTTCAACTGCTTCTGACTTAGTATTTCTTGTCCTACCAATATTTATAGAGTCTTTTGTTTCTCTGATTTTTTTTCTTTCTATTTGACACTGCTATCAGCAGTAACTTTAATTACTTTCAGACTTTAAAACAAAAACAAAAAATAGTTCTTAAGAGACGTTGTAGTACCCCAAAATTGGTTGATTTGATTTTGTCCAAAAATGCAGACAAAACTAGACCAATTCCTTGTGGAAGATTTTACTACAGTCTGCGACACCCTAGAAAAGAAGCATTGGATGTATTAGGAAACTACTTCTTAACAGTTGCAATGCTACTCGAATTGGACCGTATCACTCGAATGAGACAAGCCTATATTCTTGCGCCAATGAATGATTTATTGTTTACAAGGAGTTAAGATGAAAAACAAGATTATTGTGATATTTGTAAATTTCACAATCAACCTAAAATCAACATTGATAAAATAATTTATGACAACTTAGGAAATATATTAAATCTCCATTGAATTTAATTTTAAATTAACTTCAGGGTAAACAATTATATATATGTAATTAAAGTTTTTCTGTGTGTTCATGCGTGGGGGATTTTCTTTTTCTTTCTTTTTCTTTCTTTTTTTTTTTTTTTTTTTTCCTTTTCGTTTGGTTTAGTTTTGGGGTCATTTTTATTATTGACTAATGAATACAAAGTGAAATTAACTTTTTTTTTTGATGGGAATAAATTTTACGTAAATTTAGATTTAAATATTTTACAATTGGTTTTATTATTATTATTATTATTATTATAGGTTATTCTATTAGAGAGAGATAAAATAAAGGAAATTTAGTTTTTATTAAAGATTGAGTTATTAAATTAACATTAATTGAAATTAATTTTTAATTCTTGAATAATTATATTTTTTTTTCTTCAATTATTGCAAATATCGCCCACCTACTAATAAAAAAGCTCCGAAGAAAACTTCCATAATTCTGTGGTTTTAATTAAAAGTTGGAGCCAATGTAAGTTTCTCTTTTAAATAACTTGATACCAGTATGTACAAACATATGAGGGATACAAAATTACAATGAATGCATTGTTAGGAACATAAATGAAGGCTTTGTTTATTGGAAGGCTTCAGTATAAGCCATTGCGCATCATTTTAGCTACTTTTGATCGTTGGTTTGTTTTTATTTTTTATGAGTACTTTGATGTTGTCTCTGAATGCGACAATGGAACAAAAAGCTCGCCATGTGAAAATACCGCCTCGCTCAAAAAAAAAACCTCCCACGATTGCGAATGCGAGCAAGCACAGATAGATCTGCCCTGTCGTACGTGTGAGATTCACGGGAAGCTCTCCCTCGTTAAACACAGGCAAACGGATCTGAAAACTATATAATAATTCTAATTTAATAAAATGGTTTGAATGTACGATGAATAAATGAAGACTAATTTGAATGTAGTCAGCGTGGCCAAATGATAAGGCGTCTGACTTCGGATTAGAAGATTGCAGGTTCGATTCCTGTCGTGGACGTTTTATTGAATAAATTATTTCTATTTTCAGGAAATGAAAATTATTTTCTAAACACAGGGGGAGAGCGTTACATGACACACAGATACAGATCTAGAAAATAAATGTAGAAGAAATTATATAATTTCCTTTATTTCCTTATTACTTCTATATTTTTCAAAAGCCCTAAAAGTGGATACTGAGCCTCCATAGTAGCAATGTAAATTTTTTCTATTTTATTTCAAAAACAAATCTTAAAATATGGAAGCAGGTGTATCGTGCATTAAATGAAAAATGAAAAATGAAAAACAAAAAAAATGCGTAAATTCATTCGCTTTCACGCTTTGAGCCATCATCAACTGGGACAGCCGTTTCGTCCTTATTAGGACTCATCAGTCAGAGTTAGCGTCGATGATGAAGCTCAGAACAGAAATCAAGCTTTTGCGGGATCCACTTCGAAGAACAGGAGAAGGCTTTCATGAGTTTGACCATCGACGCTAACTCTGGCTGATGAGTCCTAATAAAAACGAAACAGCTGTCCCAGATTGCCGTCGATGATATCTCATCGCGTGAAAGCAAACAAATTTGTTCATAAAAATTTTCGTTTTTCTATTTTCAAACCTATGTAAGGTATTAAAAAGAAAGCTTAATGTATGTTTGATGCAAGTTAACCATTAAAAAGTTAAGATTACATTAAAAATTTAAAACTTTAATTTTAATTTTAATTTTAGTTTTATTTTAATTTTAATTGTAGATATTTAATAGTTGTTAGAAGCAGGGATCTGATTTGCTACTTTAGATTCTTCAAATTTTAGAAAATGTGATCATCAAACAGAAAAATTAGCCTCTCTGTCCTAAAATCTGAGAGAGAGAGAGA
>JAFIDM010005346.1:14464785-14478866 GCA_023159025.1 Thereuonema tuberculata
CAGACGGAAGAAGATCCCTTAAAGGAACTAAAATGGTGAAATGTCGTAATTGAAAGAAGTTTATTACAAACTTCGCACAGATAATCCTTCCCAGTTAATTCATGCTATTGACGCGTTCTTTTACTTGAATTAGTTCATCATTAATTTTGATGAATGAAATAAAATATTTCTGGTGGGCTCCGGTCAAATGCCTTTAAAAATAAATGTGTATATTTGATGAATCGTGTGCAGGATGATAAAACCGATGTAGTTCATCAACTGTATTCATCTTAAAGTAAATTTGCCAGATCACTATCATCATTTATTGCCCAAGGCTTCAGAAGTCTTACAATAATTTTTTATTTATGTTATATTCGATGTAGAGGAGTTTATTCCAAAAATAAATTCCTACTGCTTCTAAAGTCTTTTAGGCAGAAAATGATGAAAGTGATTTCACTTTAAGAACAATATAGTTGATGATCGGTTTGATCTCCTGCAGACAGAGATCCTATATTAATTCATTAAAAATATACACATTTATTTTTATTTTTTTAATTTAAGACATTCTAGAACATAGAATATTAGAAATAAAAATCCAGCTAATGTAAAATATTAAAACTAAATGTACTTAAAACCTTGTTCACATCTAAATATATTTACTTAGGGAAAATAACCAAAATTAAACTATAATAAAAAAATTTAAAAATGATTAAAAAAAAAAACTCCACAAAAAAAAAGAAAAAAACTTAACATTAAATTGTAACGTTTAATTATAACTTGAAGTTCTAATATGAATAATTTTGAAATTCAATTAAATTCAGCGTTAACTTTCTACACTGTTGATGTTTATAAACCTGTTTTGGGGGGCAATTTACAAATAAGGACCTAATAATATTCAAAGATGTATTTGAAAAAAAAAAATGTATTTGATTTCCATCTCACTACGGAAGTGTTTTTTATTTTAGTACGTACCTTACTTATGTTCGTGTTTGTAAAACCTTGTGCTGACCACCCTTGGGTTTGGATCAATTCAAAGAGCCTCTTCTCTTTGCCTCTTCTCAATTCAAATTCTATATTTTTAGGAGGAGAATCTTTTGTCTAATAGTCGTGTTCAAATGATCATAATTGAAAGACATTCGTGAAATTAAACCCAGACTTTGTAGTGAACAGTTTTAATCTGTTTTAAATATTTCACTGAAAATCCTGGTTATTTGAGGGCAAATTTGATTGCTTGAATTACAGTTTTTGACTTCAAAAAACAAACAAATAAACAAACAAAAGTTGAGAACAATTTGAGATTTAACTTCCGTTATTTAATGAATGTTTCAGTTTCGAGCTATAAATTATAAAACCTTCTCAGGACAAATGAATCATTCAAAGGCATTGATGGGTTTTTCTTTTTTTGGTGTGGAAGAGGAGACCAATGTTCTAAATAATTGAAACATTTCTAGAGAAAAAAGCACTAGGTTTAAATTCCTCTGATCTCTTTCTCAGTTAAATTCATCCACTGATGAAATACTTGTTTGTAGAGAATGGGTTATTATTTGTTTGTTTTTCTTATTACCAAAGAAAAATTAAAAGAAGAAGAAATGTTTAATAGTTTACCTTATTCTTCTTCCAAATGCAGAAGTTCTTTTTTGCAGAAGTAAGTTTCTTTTTGGAATCAGTAAATGAGAAATGGTAACAAATGAAGAAAGGAAATGTGTTCTATTTAATTGTTTTGTTTTGATGAAGCACTCAGGTGCATCTCCAGTGGATGACTGGCATTTTTTTTTTGCTTTATTTACTTGAAATAAAAATTCAACAATCAATTAATTTAGTAGAGAAATTCGGAGAAGAAAAGAATGGGAAATCCTCAATAAAAACTAAAAAACATAAGCCCCAATAAATTCCCAGATATTGAAGAGAGCTTTTAATAAGTAAGTTCATTATTGGTTTATCCTCAAACAAAAAGGGCCAATCAAACTCGTCGTTTTAATTATCAAAAGGAATAGATCATGTGACATTTATCCGAAAAGGTTTCTGACTCAATTCGAGTTCATCTAAATCTCATTCAAGTTCAAGTGAAAGGATTTTAATCCAAAAAAGAAAAGAAAAACTAAAGACGCCATTAATGTCAGAAAATGTCCAAAATTAAATTATTATTATTTCTTTTTTTTTTTTTTTTTGTTATTTCTGAAATTTGAAATTTTAAAACAATTCATAATATTAAGAGAAATTCTTTAAACAAATCCTCAAAAAAAAAAAAAAAAAAAAACAGAGAGAAAAGAGAAATTGGTTTTCATTAAACAAAGCCTCTTCCCTGGGTCGTTCCACGTCAAATCAACCGATCAACATAGCTATGTTAGGCCTACGGTGTCTAGCCGTGGCTGTCGGCGATGGTGAATTTTCAGTTCGAAAATATGGGTTTTACCTGGGTTATTACCTGTTATAACTGAGATTTACTGCTTACAGAGTTGTGACTAAAGCAAGGGATAACTTGAATTTACTAATTAAATATGCATTGACAAAGTAATAATTTTTTTTATATTTCATTTATGCGATTAGAAAAAGAGTACCAACTTTGCGATTTTTTTTCTAAGTTCAGGAGCAAAACACCCTCTTGATTTTTTTTTATCAGTTACCTTAGACCTTTTTTAGACTTGGGTTAAAATCTCAAATTTTTAATAGTTGTCCCACAGGGCCATTTAAATTTTTTTCTAAATGCTTACATGCTGTCTATTACTACAAAACTAATAGTCCTAGACTAATTTCGTTGGAATTTTTGAATTCAGCATAAAAAAATACTTGGGGAAAACAAATTTGGTTCCATTTGATTGATTAGGAGATGAGATATTCAAGGAAATACGTCAAAAAAGGGGCGTGGCACAAAAAAAAACAAAAAACTTCAAAAATTCATATCTCGGCAAATATTTGACCTAAAAATCCCATATTTTGCAGAATGTCTTACCTTATGACTCTTTATATGCAAATAAATTTTCATAAAAATCTGTGATGGGGTGGTGAACTCATCGGTTGATTTGACGTGGAACGACCCCCCTATGTTTTGGAAGAAAGGTGAAACAACAATGAAATCATTTTTCATTTTATTTCAAAATTTTATTTTTAGACGGGAAATAGGGTTCATTAAAAAAAATAGTTTAAAAAAAAAAAAAGGCATCTTGGCAAAAGATGGAATAAAATTTTTAACCACTTTTATTTCCTTGAAGAAATCTTATATTTTTCTTTTATTATTTTTAGAAGTTTAGAATGATTTGCAAAGTAATTGAAAATAGGAAAAACTCAAAATCTAGAACAGTTTTAAAACAAAGTAACTGAGATGTGCAATAATTCTTCATTACTTTCATTATTCCTTCGATTTTGTGTAAAACCTGAAGAATGGTTGAAATGAAGAGGATTTTATGTCTTCTTTATGAAATTTGTAAGTATTTGATAGAGAAGCAATTGGATCAGTCAGTCGTCACCTAATAATAATTGGCTGTCCTTTTTAGTTATTTAACCGACACTAAAAGAAATATATCAAATATTTAATGACTTGATAAAAACTTTGTATTCATTTCCTCAACAGTTAATTAAATTCAGTCAAAATGTTAATTTTCCTGATACTTGAGATAATGATGGTTTGTTTTGTCGTTGGGAGAAATGATATTTCGTTTTCTCCATAGAAATAGTCCTTCTCTCTTTTTTCCATTTCTCTATCTTTTCTTTCCACTCTGTCAAATATTTACTTCAATAGAATTGTAGCTTGTTTTCTCCGTATTTATTTTTTCTATGTTTGTTTGTTTGTCTGTTTTTTTAACCTTGCTACTGTAATCTGGGTGAATATCCGTTTTATCTTCATTATTAAAATAAAATAAATATACTAAATATTTTTTTTAACCTATCTAATCATTTTAGTTTTTTAAAAGTTATTTAGAAAACAGGACATTACTTGAATTAATTGTCCATATCCCGGTTTTAACGGAAATTGAAATTTTTTTGTTTCCTGTGTATGAGTGTGGGAGGGAACGGAGTGTTTGATAGGGATCTGAAGTTATTGAGGATCTGGTGAATGCGATCCAATGGAAACTTTATATTTGAGAGTTGATTGCTTTTGTCTATGGAATATGGCGTAGCGGTGTTTCAATACAGGAGCATCGAAATATCTGTTTACGGATGCTATTGAAATATTCCCGATAGATTTTGAAAGGAATAAAGTTAGTTAAAAAATAAAAAAACATCAATTTCCTAAGAACGTTCCAAGAATTACATGAAAAAATGCTTCGTTTGGCGAAAAATAAGGTTCTTTCCGAGCACCCTATCGTAAAGGGAGAAATGACAATCGAAATAGAAATATTTGGACGACTTTGTTTTAATCAATTTTGTAAATAGTCTACTTAAGACTATTTTCCCTTTTCAGTTTATTTCTCATAGAATCCTTTACTGATAAACAAAACAATTAACGTGCTGTGGATAATTATTAAACGAAAAGAAAATAAGAGCAGCATTAAGTAAACAAAAGAAAAGGAAATCGCCTTTCCTTTACTGGTCTTTCTGTAAGTTTCCTTCTACTAAAACCATCTACAAATGCGAAACGGCACTGATGCCCATCTCTGCTTTTTATGTAGATTTGATTCAATTTTGGAATATTTAGGCCCATATTAAGGACCACAAGAGGCAAAACAGTGAAACGTAAATAGCTATTAAAATAAAATGCAAAGATCAACATCAGACTTTATCTTTACGAATCAATGGAACTGCTTGATTAGATTTTTGGGCACTTCCCAATTAGGACTAAATACCTTTAACTAATTTGGCATTATTATAAAATATATCATTTTAAACCAAGCTTCGACTTAATACAGTTCTGTATTGAAAATTAGACTTTGGTTTCTGTAGTACATAAAATAAAAGAATACAAAATGAAAAAAAAAATTATCGTGCCCGATGATTGAGTAAGCAAACGAAGGCACAACGCTAATCCTTTCTTGTAGCGTTCGTTTGTTTACTCGATTCCATAAAATAATACAGTTTAATGTGTGTAATATATTATTGAAATAAAAGGCCAACACAGTATTAAAATTAAAAATTTATACAATTAAAATACAATCTTTCCCAATAGAAATGCAATCATAATCTCTCCCACTCCCAATTTCAAAAGGTTGACTACGCCTAAGATAAACAATATTTATCGTGATTTTTATATATATATTTCATTTATTTTAATGTTTCTCAGTCCCATTACAACAACAGTCCTGTTTTTTTTTTTTTTGTAGGCGTGCTTAAAAGAAATGCACATCTGTAGTATAGGTCTGATAATTAATATAAGTATCCTAAAATACAAACGTTAATAATAAGTTTAATAAGATTCATATAGGATTATTTAAATTATTAAGTATAAGAGAGAAAGAATAAGTATAAAAAAGTATATTAATAAAAAATAAACATCTGATTAGTGATATGATAAACTTAACACTATTATCAAAACTAGAAATATTGTCAATAATTAGTACTAAAAGCTATTTATTGACTCTAGTTTTTAAAATAAATTAAGTAATTATAGTAGTAAAATGTTAATATGATATTACTACATTACCAATTATTTAAATTAAATAATTGCTTAACTAATAACTATTTTAATTTTATCTTATTTTCAATAACATCAGAAATTAATTTGTCTTTTATTTCCTTAATTTTTTGAGATTCATAATTTTCCCACTTAATTTGTTTAAATAATTTGTAAATAATATGGCTTTTTAAACGATATCCATAATTGTTTTTAATCTTATAGTTATTTAAGGAGTACAGCCAATTATTTCTCTGTTTTTTTTCCTTACTTCTATTTCTTTCATTTTTTATATTAAAGAAATTTTTTATTATTACATTATAAATAAATTTTTCTTCTATTGTTAGTATTTTAAATCTTTTCCTAATACTATTTTTTTCATCTATTCCTTTGTTTTTGAAATTAATAAAAACTTTATCTAATATTTTGAATAATATTCTGTTTATATTTTCAGTTTGCTTCTTATTTATGAAAATCCAGCAATTTAGGCAGTAGTTTAAAATTGAATCTATTAAGATTTAAAAACAATTAACTTTTGTCTAAAAGGAAGTATTTCTTTCAAATTGTGGAATAGATATGTTAACGTATTTAATTTTTTATGACATATTGATAATGTTCATTCCATGAAAATTTCTCGTCAATAAATATTCCCAAATATTTTTGTTGAGTTATGCATTCAATTTTTTCACAATTGCATTGGTAATTATTTATTGAACATATATTGTCAATATTTCTACATGTTATATTACGTAACATATGGTATGTTTTTTTTATTAATAATTTTATTTTTATTTTTCATTATCATGATTTTCGTTTTTTTAATATTTATAGTCATAGGGTTTCGTATTGCCCATTTGCTTACGTTATTTAAGTCATTTATTATACGCATTTGATTGTTCTGTATCTTCCGCCAAAACAAGGACGTCATCAGCATAGATGTAAATATTTGAAAGGCTCACGCAATTACTAAATGAATCCATATAGATATTAAATAATAACAGTATATTGGAAAGGATTATTAATAAAATAGGAATAAAAAAAATTACTAAATTCCAAACCATTTCTTTTTTTTAAAAATGTTTGATTAAATAGCTAATTAAAATTAAAAAAAAAACTTTCAAAAAAAATAATTTATTTGATAAAATACTGTAAAGTAATAAATACTTATACGTTTACATCAGTATTTTATTAAATTTTGTCAGTCTTAACTCTCTTTTTTTACTTATTAACTTAGCAACAGTGTCGTTTATGGGCTGAGATCCACTGCAGCAGAAGGCCTCATAATTTAAGGGCGGTTTCGGCCTCCTGCCCCCCCCCCCCCAAAGTTAAAAAAAAGTTACCTTTTAACTTTATTTCATTTGTAATGATAAAAATCAGAGGCATACCTAGGCCAAATCCACAATTCAGGAACACACTGATGGAACTTCCTTGATTTCACCTGTGTCTGTGACGTATGAGTCAGTCTCTACAAGTGCGTACTTACTGTTTAGTAAATGCTTTGATCGGAATCAAATGAGCTATGAAGCAACACAAGTGTTCACTTCAGCGGAAACACGTGACGCTTCTGTTATGTCTTTGTGAATCACAAAACGATTGACTTTTGATTTTGATGGGAAAATAATGATGATAGTGATAAACGAAAGTGACAAAAAGCAATAGAAGCGTTTACTCAATCTTATGACAATGCAACCAATGGAAAGTAAATGATTATAGTGAATGTTTTAAAGCCAGTTTGACTAGTAAGTTTAACTACACTGACTGCTCAATTGAAAGTGGACAACGTAACAGAGGCTTTATTTATAGCGTGTACTGTGCCCTTTTGCCCTAAGCCCAGCATCCACACGCCGTGGTATGCTCTCAACCAGTTTCTGATACCAAGCAACCGGTATTTTTGCCCACTCCTCCTTCAAAGCCTGCACAAGTTGGATGCGTGGTTTGCGGTCGCATTGCACACGCACGAATCCGGCGCTCCAATTCATCCCACAGAGGTTCAATGGGGTTGAGGTCCAGATATTGTGTGGATGCCATGTTCCCCCACGGACCAAATCCAAACCAGGAGAAACACGACCATACCATCACACCACCACCGCCACTTTGGGATGAAACACTCAGGTAGCAGCACTCAGTTGTCCCCTGGCAAACGCCACACCAGGTGCGCCAATCCGATCGGTAGAATGTGAAGCGTAATTCGTCGCTCCACGTAATGCTCTTCCAGCGGTCCATCGACCAAGACCGTCGCTCTTGACGCCAGGACACACGTCGCTGGGCGTTTACAGGGGCGATGTTAGGCTTGTGGGCAGCAGCCCGACCTGTGTACCCTAAGGCATGGATCTCCCGACGAATCATCATGATATTGACAGTTGTTCCCTTTGCTTTTGCCGCCGTTGTTCCGCTGGAACAGCCCTGTTCTGCCGCTTCAGGTCCCTCCACTCTCTATCGATCAGCATGAGGGCTCGGCCACCTCCATGACGCCGTGTTTCCACTCCTTCACGTTTCCACTTCGTGATAATAGCACCGACTTGGGCAGGTTCAGAGTCGCTCCTATGGCTCGCACACTCTGGCCACTAACGTGGCAGCCTTTGACTACTCCACGTTGAAAATCGCTCAGCTGCTTTGATGGCTGCATTTTACCTCAGCACGTGGTTAGACACCAAATGACTCCACTACACATGATCATGTTGTTTTATAACGAATATATTCAAATTATTGCCCGAAATTGCATGGGTTGTTCCACTACAGCAGGTGTCCACTTTCAAATGAGCAATCAGTGGAGTCTTAGTTTGACTACAACATACTCTGGCATCAAACCAAATATACCACAACATGTTCTAATTGCAGTCTGCTCATGTTCTAATTGCAGTTTACTCATCATGTTCTAACTGCAGTTTACTCATCATGTTCTAACTGCAGTTTACTCATGTTCTAACTGCAGTTTACTCATCATGTTCTAACTGCAGTGGCTTTTTGTGTTGTATCTAATTCAAATTAAGATTAGGCTCTGTGGATTTAGAATTGGTTTCTGCCAACATCACAACCCAAACTTACCAACAATTTAGTTACTTATGTGGGAATGTAACAAATGCTTATTGATCGAAATTCAATAAAATACCGCGGAGAAAATGATTTCAGTTGAACAGAAGCGAGTTTCCAAACAGTGCAAAGAGTGAACAAACATTAGAAAGGCTTCGGAGAAAAGCTGGCTTTAGATGATGCAAATCCACAGCTGGTGTGAAGTAAAAAAGAAGAATCATGATTCAAGTTTATTACGAGTTTAAACCCTAATAAAGGCCCTCGGATAAACTTTTAATTTTGGGTTGAAAGCTAATTAGGAAAAACAAGGCAAATCGTGGGCGCATCTTGAATCAACAGGTTTATTAGGTCTCTAAATGCACTTTGGCCGTGGAAAAAAAAGATAATTTTTAATTGGAGGTTTGTGGGTTAGGGCAGTCAGCGAAAATAGAATTAAACTATCGAATTTCCGTTCAGTTTGTGCATTTTAGAGGTAGGTTCTGCTTAAGAAACTTACATTCGAAAATTAGGTTCTTGCATTTCCATAATCTCGGTGTACATGTTTAAGCGCAAGGATTTATAATTTAAAAAAAAAAATATTTAGTTAAAGATAATTGAAAAGATTTTAATATTTATGTTTGTAATAAAATTATTTTGGCAACTTTTATGAAGGTTCTGTGTGGACTTTTACACAGGAATACTCAATCATCAAGTAATCCCCTGTCATTTTATTCGACAGAACAAACTTATACATGCGTATACGTCAGTTGTCTGACCCTTATTTACCAAATATGCGCGCTATATGATTAATGTTTCTTGTTTTTTCTAATTTAGTGTAGCCTACATCCTTAAATTAAAACTTTATCAGTGGGCATTTCAGGGTTTAAACTCGGAATAAACTTGAATCATAATTCTCCTTTTTTTTTTACGTCACATCAGCTGTGACGTTTTTGTAAAAACTAATTTATTGAACTTTTTTGTTTTGAGAAATTATGTTTTAATCTAACTACTATTATTATATATCTTTCAATCCATTGTCAGCTATAATAAATCAGCCCTTAAAGAATTCTTCCAAATAATTTACAACAAATTCCTCACTCTTAAAATTTCGTCTAATTCTGCAGTGCCCAATAGTTCTATTCTAGTTCTTTTAATTAACAATATTTGTGATAACTATTCTTTCTTTCATCACAACGAACACCAATAAATGCATAAACATAAAATACTTTTATTAAAATATCAAATTTACGAGAAGATAATAACTTCTTCCCTTTATCGATAAAATAACAATTTGTTGATATGAGCATGAGAACAACATTAAGGAATTGTTAAAGTTCAAACAAACCTAAGAACAAAAAATTATTAAATAATCTAATGTAAATAAAATTAAAAAGTAATTCTTCTTTATTAAATCATTAGCCAGTCTTACTAAGTTATGATTGACTCCATCGTTCCTATTTAAATTCCTATCTTTAGTATTTCTGATACATATACTTCAACTATTTTTCTCGTGTTCGATTCTTTTTCAACATACATAATTTTTACTTCATTAATCTCCCTTATTAATATAAGCTATTACTGATTTGTCAATCATCTTATTTTTATATAATACCCATGTCCTGATACCCTTTCCCTGATCGTTCTTTTGCTTTCCCCTACAGTCTACAGTGGAACCCCCGCCATTCGTCCGCCTCTCAATTCGTACAACTTTTTCAAGTAAAATTGAACTCGCCATTCGTACGCTTGCTCGCGATTCAGACAACGAGACCTCGGTACTGGCCGCGCCACGCGGTCGCTTCAGTTCAGTATCGTGCTAGCTTCCGTACGCTACACATCATCCACGCAACCTTCGTGAAACTTTGTGATATTTTATTGTTATTTTTTGTTATTTTTATTAAAAATAGTGCAGCCATGGATCTAAAAAAGATTACTGATTCAACTAAGCCTAAAAGGAAAGCAGTGAGAACGACAATTGAATTGAAAAAAAGAAATCGTTGCGAAGTTTGAAAGTGGAACTCGTGTCTCTGACCTGGCAACTCAGTATGGCATGGCGAAATGAAAAAGAAAGATACAATAATAGAGGCCTATATATTTATTGTTTTCATAGTTTTTATGTATTTTAGGCTTAACATATTATTACAAAGGTTTATATAAGCAATCATCTGTGGATCTGGAACGGATTAATCCAATTTACATTATATCTTATGGGAAAAAATGATTCGCCATTCGAACTGCCTCCTGGAACGGATTGTGTACGAATAGCGAGGTTCCACTGTATTTCGTAAACCACTCCCATTTCATTTTTTCTTCCATATTTAACTAAAATAGTTTGCAGCTAAAAAAAGATTTGTAAGAAATTCAACATTAATATTGCCTTTGAATATAAAAACAAATTAACGAACATTTTATGTAACAAGTTAAACAAAATTGACAGGAGAAATGAAATGGGAGTGGTTTACTGTATGAATTGTGGAGCTTATTATCTTGGGGAAAACAAAAGAACGATCAGAGAAAGGGTATCAGAACATGGGTATTACGTAATAATAAGATGATTGGCAAATCAGAAATAGCTGAACATTGTATTATTCAGGGAGGTTATATGAATAATGAAGTCTAAATTATATATGTTGAAAAAGAATCGAACACGAGAAAAATAGTTGAAAGTATATGTATCAGAAATACGTGGAGAAAGAATTCTTTACCTCAATTACTTATGAGTTAATTTGTAAATCTTTTGATCATCTCATCCATACGTTCAGTTACAATTTCCTTAACAACGATAATTATTAAATAAAAGTTTAATGTGTGTTAAAATTGTGTTTAATTGAATAAGAAATCACCAAAAACACCAAAAATAGATTACGGAACCAAAGAGAGCTTTCGGAATCTTATGCGATTCCCTTATCAATCTAAAATACAATGAATTGGTTCGGTTTAAAATAAGTAATAAAATTTCTGTCCAATCAGAATGTTTAGAAATTCGTTGTAGGAAATGCTAGCTTGACCAATGGCAGAGAAGATGCTAGTTGAAAAAGGATTAATCAAGAACACTGATGGGAGAACTTCTGTGATTGTATTGCTTCCTCTAGTGGTGAGTTGATGAAACCGTTTTCTTTTTCTTCTGGTACCAAATGTCTGTTGTTGTTGTTGAATCGAGGCTGTGGAAGGTGGTCTGAAATTGCTGTTGGATTTTTTGATTCAGTAAAGGATTCTTAAATTCTTATTACAAAAATTTTTAACAATTTTTGTTGTGTTAAGTGATTTTTTTTAACCCTTCCCTTTAATAAATGCTTTATTCAAAATACAATTCTTTCCTTTTGAGTATTGTAGGCGATACATAGGACTCTAAGGGTTTATCCCCTTCCGCTAAATCGTTACGGCATACACTGACTCACAGAGAAAATGCCACACCAAGAAGATATGAATTTCAGTGCTATGCAATTGCAGAGTCGGTGTGCATGTGCAAGTTATGCAAATGATTAAAATTTCTGGCCAATCACAGGAACCGCGCGCATGATATAAGCAGACAACCAGCATGTAATACCGTTCCGGCTGCGAGAAGGGAGTGTATTTGCCGTTACTGTGTCTGGAAAACGAACAAGGAGTGTTAATGCCTTTAAGACGCCATCGTACGCAATTTCGTCAAACAGATGCGTTCACGAGAGGTTTCATTGTAGGTCTTCGTATCGCCATGTTGGTCCTTGCGCCGAGTTGCGAAAGAAAGGCAACGGGATGCCACAACCTGCGTAGCATTTGAAGACGGTGGTCCCGGAAGGAAATGTGAACCATCGTAATGGGAACGGAGCTCGGAGACGGACTTCAGAGCGCACAGACCGTCATATCTAACGTCATGCCGTAGCACAGCCACAATCCATGACTGGCGACATTTTGCAAAGTGTACAGGGAGTTTTGGATGCTCCGATATCAATATGGACAGTGTCGCGCATTTGGCTGCGGCAGATGGGTTGTCCAGCTATCCGTTGCAATGGCTACCCTTAACAGCGAGTCATCGTCGTCATCACTTAGAATGGTGTTGCACTAGAGCTGCGTGGAATGGAACAGTGTACTGTTCAGCGACGAATCCCGTTTCTGTCTCACCAACGATGATCACGTGTGAGAGTCTGGAGGCGACGTGGGCATCGTGCGAATTCCTCTGCCGTTGTGGATTACCCAGTCGCGCCTTCCACATCGACTTTCTCAATATTTTTCACTAATAGCGGCCTTAGGAAAAGAAATATAATTCTTGAAATTTAGTGATGTCAAACCGCGTGTTACCAATTGGACAAATGTCACCGCCGATTTCAAAACAATAATGAAAACAGTTTTAACGTGTGGATAAGGATTTTATCTATCTTGAATCTTTGATTAGGGAAAGTAACGAGATAATCTAGACATAAAAAATAGAATTGCTGACGGTAACAGAAGTGGGTGGATAATGATATCTTCATGGATATAAACATTTATACAGATGGATCCAAGGTTGGGTTCTCTGTCGTTTTTAAGAACGCCTTCAATTACACTATTGACATCTGCAGGGAGCGTCTACCTGATGATTGTTCTGTATTTTAGGCGGAACTGTGGGCGATCCTCTATGCTCTTTCCACGTGCCTTGATTTCTGGAGTAATACTTTTTTTAATATTGCCATTATTTCTGATTCTAAAGCCGCTTTGATGGCAGTGGGAAAATACTCCTATCTTAATAGTAGATTATGGCAAGTGATGCTTTCAATGCTATCAATATATTAACAAATAACAATGTTGAGATACCTCTTTTTTGGGTCATGTGGGAATTCAGGGCAATGAAGACGCCGACAGAGAGGCCAAGCGAGCTGCTTCCTTGGAGAATGTTACCTGTACTTGTTCTCTGCCTTTAAGTTATTCTCGATTTATTAAACTTAAACAGCAGACGGCTGTGAGGCAAAATCATTGGGGAAACACAGAAAAAAGGACGGTCACTCTTTAGATTCTTTAGCAAACTTTGCGAATGTTCTCTTTTTGCTAACTTTATTCCTAATTAATTTCTCACCAGTCATTGTAATTTCAAATGTTATCTTTTTAGATTTCGATCGGGGGATGAGGCCAAGTGCGATCCGTATTATTTATACGAGGATCAGGATCCCGACCACGTCTTATGGCGTTGCCTGGATCCTCAGCGTATTATAATTAGAAACAGGTTTAAAAAATTTCTATCCCAAAGAGATATTCCCTATCCATGTCCTGACGCCTGTGTCACGGGTATTCTGAATTTTTATTCTACATTCGTTCAAAATATGGGTCTTTAATAATCGTACTTGATCTCTTCCTTTCTCTCTTTTATCTTTCTTGGATATTTTAAAATGTTTTTATTAATTATTGGCATTATATTATATGATTAGTATTTATTAATTTTGACGTCCTAATATGCAATATCTTTTTATTGTTAAGTTATTTTTGATTTATTTCGGGCTGCCATCTTAATTTGGTGGGTCAATGGAGAGGGTGGGATTCAAACGGTACCTGGCCTCAAAGGATACACCTTTGGAGGTCAGATAATCCTCTACACGACAAA
>JAFIDM010005346.1:14478876-14496274 GCA_023159025.1 Thereuonema tuberculata
CACCTACACCTTTGGAGGTCAGATAATCCTCTACACGACAAACGACATCTACACTTTTGGAGGTCAGATAGTTCTTCTACAAGACAAACGACACCTACACCTTTGGAGGCCAGACAGCTCCTGTTACACGGCAAACGACATCTACACTTTTGAAGGTCAGACAGCTCCTCTAGACGGCGAACGTCACCTACACTTTTGAAGGTCAGACAGCTCCTCTAGACGGCGAACGACACCTACACCCTTGGAGGTCACTATACTGTATAGAAATATAAATAATACAAAAAATTTTAAATAATACAAAATTAGAGATTTTAGGATTTATTATTTAAACTTTAAAATTTTATTTATTTTTTTGTTTTTCATTAATGTTTCTCTAAACAAACCTCAGGAGTCGACCATTAATTACGTGAGGTCAAAAGGGGGAGGGGGGTCCGGCAAAATCTCACCAAGGGGGAGGGGGGGATCAACGAAAATCTCACGTCAACTTTTTCATTCAGAGAATATACATATTATAATAGATTACAACATTTTGTAATAATGACTTTTTGAACTATTTTGAATTTTTGACTTTTTGAAATCTCACCTGAGGGAGGGGGGGGGGGTCCCACCACATCACACCAAATCTCACCAAGGGGGATGGGGGGGGTCCAAATGTTTTAAAAAAACACCTCACGTAATTAATGGACGGCCCCTAATGAGGCACCACTAACTTTTAGGGATTTATCTCTATTAAAACATTCACAGAAGTTTATAAGGCAAGATTCAATTACAAATCTTTTTCCATCATCTAGTAAATTCTAAATAATGTTCGTGATTGGGTCCGGATTACAGAACAATCCGGACCCAATCACGAACATTATTTAGATGTTTGAATCTTGCCTTATAAACTTCTGTGAATGTTTTAATAGAGATAAATCCCTAAAAGTTAGTGGTGCTTCATTAGGTTTGTTTAGAGAAACATTAATGAAAAACAAAAAAATAAATAAAATTTTAAAGTTTAAATAATAAATCCTCACATCTCCATTTTTTGTATTATTTAAAACTTTTTGTATTGTTTATATTTCTATATTATTTATGTGCCGGTACCCGGGTTCGAATCCCGGTCGTGGCATGGATGTTTCTTTCTTCTTCTGTTTTTCCTTCTGTCCGTTCCAGCGGGTATCACTTGATGCTGCCTCCCTTGGCGTACCCTGGGCAACGATTCGTCGGTTAAAGGCATCATATCTCGCCCCTAGTTGTGGCTTAAAGAAAGCTGAGCAAGCTACGAGCCCGGGCGTTTGTAAAAAAAAAAAAAAATATTATGTAACGTATTATGTTTGACATATTTTTTTTTTTTTGGTATTATTCTAACAAAAGTCTGTTATACTTTGATATGTTATTATTGTTCATTTCGTAATATTGCTTTTCAATTTAGAGAATGTTTCTTCTCTTTTATGATTTTTCTGATATACAAACCTCTGAAGAAGTCTTAATGGCGAATTAAAGACGAAATATCTGGAGTATCTAAGATGATTTATTTTTTTCTTTAATCTAATTTTCTTCTTTATATCTAGTGATACAGGAGTAATTTTGAACATAAAGACGTATTTAGGTACATATTATATTTCTTTATACGTTCATTTTCTCTACTTGTGTAATAACTTAGCCGTTCCTGTACAGCCTTCTGGTCAAGGCAGTGGCCTTGCATGAGGCAAATGTGTCAGAAACGTTTTGATTTAAATGTTTTAATTAATTTTGTATTTTTTTAATATCAGTTTTAAATTTTATAAAGTATTTTACTTTTTCTTTTTTTTTAATAACAAGTTTATTAAATCGTTGTAATGTTTCACAAACAATAACCGACAAATTTATTGCAGATGTGAAATGACCTACATTGAATCCGCAATACGAGCGTTTTGTTTAAAGGGATTGTATAATCTGGGCCATGGGGTGCATTTGATTTGTTCTCGTGTAACTTAATGGTAAGTGGACTTTTTTTCCTTTTCTTTAAAACAATGTTTCAAACAGTCACAAAATTATTGGTTTGGAAGAAGTTCTTGTAAATAGATTGATGATCAATCATTGTCATTAGACCTTTCTTTAGCTTCTAAACTTTGCTATCAAATAATTTATTTTCATTATAATGTCTGAAAGAAAAATTTGATTCAGTAAGAGAATGAAACGAGATATTATTGATTTTCTTTGATTGTTTAGAATGGTTTGTTTCTTGAAATCAATGTTGTTTCTTCTGATTTCTCGTCGTGAACAGAATTTCCTATTAATTCAAAAGTAACAAATTCGAATCCTAAGAGGAATGGGATGTTTATTATATCTAATACATTTGTAATATTATTAAATGATTTTGTAATATCATTTAAACATTTATTGCATTACTATTATCATAAATGATATGGCTGATAAAATTTTTACTGAAACAAATAAATATTGTCTTCATTAACTAAGATCCAATACATGAAAATTTATAATATTATTAAATAGAAAGATTCTCTTCAATTAATTTTTTAAATAATAAAGTAAAAATAAAATGAATTCCTATTGTAATTAAAGCGATCTGTTTCTGAGACAGAAATTGACCTCACACCGAAACTCGTATTTTGTTTCTACCAATAGATCATGTCTGTCCGGCTTGTAGTTTTGCTTTGTGACGTAAGAGCTTTCCTCCAATTGCACTTTGAATTGTATTCAGGGTCGGTAATAACTACGTTTACATTTGGGTGTTTTTTCTTGCATTGTTTATTATTAATCCATTTGTATTTTTTAATCCTATTGTAATTTTTAATCCTGTTATAGAAAAAAAAAGAAAGTGCTCCGAAATTTCTAGAATTTCTATGATCGTATTTTATTGAAATTCTTTAATTCTAAGGATTTTAATATAATTCCAAACAAAGCAATTACATTTCAATCAAAAAGGAGTAAAATTCCTTTTCCCTGTAGCAAATCCTTCAGAGCAACTTTATTAGGTTTGAATATTTTTTTCTTTTTCTTTGTAATTCAATGAGGTTTAATAACTAATTCTGAATCTCAATAACAAATTTTAAAAAAAATGTTGTGCATTACTTTTGGAGTGACCCTCGTTTTTCTATAAATGTACATGGTGGGAAGATGAATTTGAATGGAATTCGTGATCAGAGTTTATCACAAGGTCAATAGCAAACTACTACTTAACAGTTACAAGTGTGTAAAAGGGTAGGTTATTAAAAAATTTCATTTTTTAAAAAAAAAAAAAAATCAAAATATTCTTGGTACTGTTCGATATAATGTCGATCAATCAATGATCTAACGGCAGAATGATAAAAGTAAAATGTTTTGACTGAAAATTAAAAACAAAATTAAAAAACAAAACTTTGCTCAACAATTGATGCTATGCAGATTTCACAACATTAACTTCTCAGGAAGGATAAGTTACTTCTTCCTGTTGCTTCAAATAGGTGAATAGTCTTTCAAAGCAGCACTGTGCTATACAGTTTCCCCTTGTTTGAGGCTGCCTTCTTCTTAGTCTGTTTCACCAGTTTTATCATTAGAAATACTCATATTGATGTGTAGTTGAGAATAACGGAGACTGGCGATGTGATGGGCTGCGGGGTCGTCGTTTGTGGGATCATCGAACAAGCGTCAGTAGCGTTGCAGCAGAGCTTCCCTTGGTGGGAGGTTGTGTTATATGTGTGTGTTATGTTCCGTCGAGTCGTCTTCGACTCCTGGTGACATCATGAACAAGCTCTCTCCAAGTTGATCTATCTCTAGCAGCATCCCGTAGCTGTTGCAGCGACATCCCAGTCGCTTCCTTTACACCATCCAGCCATCTTGTTCTCTGTCTTCCTCTTCTTCTGCTCCCTCCGACCTTTCCCAGCATTATATTCTTCTCCATTGATCTATCAGCTCTCATCACGTGTCCAAAGTACGTCAGCTTCCGCTTGCGTATCAGTGCCTCTAATGAGCATTCCGGCTTCACCTCATCGAGCACAGATTTGTTTGTCCTCCTTGCAGTCCATGGGACTTTCAGAAGTCTTCTCCAAATCCATAACTCGAAAGCCTCGATCTTTTTTCTTTCACTTTTCCTGAAAGTCCAGCTTTCACATCCGTACATTGCGACAGGAAATACCATAGCTTTAATGATCCTAATTTTAGTCCTAATTGTAACGTCTCTATCCCTAATTATCTCTTTTAGAGCTGTCATGGCTGTTCTTCCCAACATTAGTCTTCTTCTTACATCTCCCTCGCTCAAGCCATCCTTATCAATTTTGGAACCTAGAAAGATAAAGCTCTCAGTTTCCTCAATCAAATTTCCATCGATCTCCAAATTTCTGCATTTACCATTTGTCATTATCTTAGTTTTTGTTAAGTTGAGCTTGAGTCCAGCTTTTAAACTTTCTTCCTTGACCTTCCTCAGAAGTCTTTTCAGATCTTCCTCATTTTCTGCAAGAATGGTCGTATCATCAGCATATCTCAAGTTGTTATATTTGTGGCCTCCTATCTTGATTCCAGCTTCGTCTTCTATCAAGCCGGCCTTTCTCATAATGCACTCACTGTACAAGTTAAATAGATAGGGAGACAGTATGCAGCCCTGTCTCACACCTTTGCCGATCGCAAACCAGTCTGTATCTCCGTATGCAGTCCGCACAGTAGCTTCTTGTTCAGTGTAGACACATTTGATGAGGTGAATTAGATGTTCAGGAATTCCCAATGTTCTTAGTCCGTTCCATAGTTTAGCATGATCCACACAATCAAATGCCTTACAGTAATCAATAAAACACATATAAATTTCTTTTTGATGTTCCCTTGTTCTTTCCATTATCCACCGTAGATTGGCAATGTGGTCCCTTGTCCCTCGACCTTTTCTGAAACCTGCTTGCTCATCTGGCATTTCTCTCTCCATAAAAGTCTCAAGTCTTTTCTGTAGGATCTTCAGTAGAACTTTGCTGGCATGAGAGATCAGGGCTATTGTACGATTGTTGGCACATTCTCTTGAATCCCCCTTTTTTGGTATCGGGATATATATCGATCTTTTCCACTCCTTAGACACTCTTTCTTCTTCCACACCTGTTGACATAGGGCTGTTAGCGCTATTATGGCTTCCTCTCCTGCCGTCTTGAAAAGTTCTATTGGTATATCATCGATACCGGGAGACTTTCCATTTGCCAGTTCACTCAAGGCCCAGCGCACCTCACATTCTAGCACCGTAGGTTCTTCATTGTATTCTATATCTTGATGAGTTTCTGTCATGTTATTATCTTTTATATAGAGGTCTTCGGTGTACTCTTTCCATCTCTTCTTTATTTCAAAATCCCCCACCAGATCCTTTCCGTCCTTATTTCTCAGTATTCCAACTCTCGGTGTAAATTTTCCAGTTACTTCTTTTATCTTTTTAAATAGATCTCTTGTTCTTCCTTTTTTGTTATTCTCTTCTATTTCCGTACATTCCTTGTTCAGGAATGTTTCTTTGTCTTTTCTGGCTTGACGCTGGAATTCTGTATTCAGTCGTCTTGTTCCTGCATATCTCCTTTAGCTTTTGTCTTTCGGTTAGAGCTATTATCGAACGTGGTTGTATGGGCTCGATTGTTGCGATTCAGCTTTTTGCAGGAAGAACTGCAGGGGCTGGAGAGGTGTTGGTTACCCACAGAAAGAGAGTGGTTGCTGATACGGCTTAACGACTGCGGCGGGGAAGGTGAGTGCGGTTTGGGTAGATGGGCTATCGGCTGGATTATGGACGGTCCTGTAATATCTTTAGGTGGGAGAACTGCTATGGCGGTGGTAGAATTTAGCGGGATGATGGCTGTTTCTGCGGCGGTACACATCAATGGCGCTGAGACAATGTTTTTGGCATTGGCGAGATGGTCATACTAGATGTTCCCCGTTTCTGTAAGGATTACTGTAGCAGCTGCACAATCAATGCGAGCTCCATATTGCCGCAGGAAGTCCCAGCCCAGGATAATGTCTTACGTGCAGTGTTGTACTACGAGAAAGTGAAACGGAATTGCGGAGTTCCCTACTCCTATACGGGCGGTTGTGATGACTACGATAGGGAGAGGCTCTTCGTTCGCCGTCGCGAGTTATGAAGTCGTGCACGAGGTCATTGTTTTACGTAGGGATCGGCAGAAAGCTTCCGTGATAACCAATGCTCCCGTGTCGAGAAGGATTACAGCTGGCTTATTGTCGACTTGAATCCGTATCTTGTTGTTTGCTTTGTTTGGCCGATGAGGGATAGTGGCTGTTCCGGTGACCTGTGCGGACTGGTCGATATAAGATGGGCTGGATGGTAGGCGGCTAAGTTGTGGTATACGGCTTCGTCTTTCAGGGGAGTTGTTGTAGTGGCTACGGCGTTCCCAGTTACGTGATAAACTGAAACGGTGAGGGCTGGTTGGTCGGACCCATGGTTGCGATGAAAGTTCCCGGCAATAGCGCTGGACGTGGCCAGTCTGGTTGCAGCGGAAACAGACGGGCTAATCGTCCTGAGTACGCCATTCATTGGCACGTTGTCGTGGTGAGGTTGTTCTGCACTGGATTTGTTGCTTGTTCCAGGGCTGTTGTTCGCTCTGTCCCTTGTTCACGAGTCTTGAGGGATTGTGTACGACAGCGATTAACATGGCGATCTGGTTCTGCAGGTAATCGGTGGGGCTCGCGGTTGGGGATTATTGTGGGCCGAGAGTGGCTACGTTGGCCGGTGGTCTGTTGTGATGCGGCGGGCTCGCTGTTGCTGAAATCGCCGGCATTCCGTAATCATTTCGGTGACAGAGGATACGCGGAGTGCCAACAATTGTTCAAAGTTTTTGCCAACGCACACCGCGGAGTGCCAACAATACGATGTGGATGTCAGTAGCTATACCTTTCAGGAGGTGATGGAGGCGTTGGTCGTCCGTCATTGGGGGGTCTACCTTGCTGCAGAGGTGAATTACGTCTTGGATGTACGCTGCGCAGGAATCTTGGGGTAGCTGTACTCGGGTGGAGAGTGTCCGCTCGGCTTCTGTGGCTATGTGATGGGGTTCCACAATGTATCTTTGAATTTCGTGACGAAAGAGGCCCAGGTGAGATTGGCGACTTCTTCGATATCGAACCAGCGGCACCGATGATGTGTTAAGTTAAAGTTAAAGATACGATCAGGCCCAGAGGAGCGCGAGAGGCTGCTGGAGGGTAGGATCTAGTAATCATAACCTACGGGACTAAGGTGAGGACGGAGGGTCGGTTATATTTAAAATATAATAAATAAAACACATGCAGTTGATGGCAAGATGAGTGAAGATCACATGTATCTATTCAGATAAGGATTTACTTGAGTACAAAAAATTAGAAAATTCATTTAGTGAAAACTGGTCAAAGGTACAACACCTTCCCCTACATTTTTGGTGGATACTCAAGATCTGTTAGAGCTTTCTTTTCGGTCGGTCAATGGCCGCTCGGAGCTTTCTGTTCGGTCCGTCACTGGCAGAGAGAGCTAGTCGCGTAGTTGATTGGCCTCTCGGTTCAGCCAATCACAGGGCAGATTAACTGACCAATCCGGGAAGGTTTTCAACTTTGCATCAACATTATCACGGAATGTGATGGGAGAACTAAGTATAGTGCAAAGACAAAACAAAATCTAACTAATTTATTTACAAAACACAGGTTTAAATAAACAAACAAAAGATGATTGGATCAATTTCAATTGAACGTTCTTTTGTTTAATAACAATTGATTGGTGGAGGGAAAACAAATAAGGAGAAATTTAAATGATCAGACGGCTAACAGATAAATCAATTAAATTTCAAAATAAATAAGAAACGGAAACATATTAGAATACACAGAAAATTCATAAAAATTAAAACATATAAAATCAAAAATATTTATCCTTACAATACTCCATCCCAAAGAATTTTTATCCCGAAAACTAAAATATAAATTATGAACATAAATTACAATATTTACAAATGATTATCAGATTTCAAATTAGTATTTACAACAAGAACATAATTATGAGCAAAAATTGTGTTGCTTGGTATATTAGTATGGTCATTCCGAAAAAAAAAAAGGTGTATTTCTTTTTTTTTGTTTGTGTCAATAGAATTGTGGGAAGTTTAGTGGCAAAATGGCGGATGTGTGTGTATGCATGTAGATGAATTAACTATTTACACAAAGTAAGTTCATTGTTCATTAAATATCCGGGTCACGAAGTTTACTTACTATCAGGGTTGGGGAAAATACTTTTCCTTCAATTGTCAAGTTGTCCGTTGTTCAAGCGTTGGATCGTCATTGGCTTCATTCTCACAATGTGGGTTATCTGGATTAGTCCTTTGGTTGTGCATTGATCTGTAGCTCTGCATTCGTCAAATTGGCGATGTATGTAGCTTCTACACTTCATGTGTTGATCTGTGTATCCACACTAATTGACCGGCTTTGTGCTTGGTTGGACGGTGTTTTGGGTCATCGGCGAGTCTGTTGGTCAGTTGTACCTTGGTCATGTTAATTCGAGCCTCATCCAGTAATACTTTTGTAGCATCGCTGGAAAATCCTGAGTCGGTTCAAGTGCGGTTTGTATCTGAGTGTCGACTGTCTTTCTAGGATTTTGACCGTAAATAGAATGGTGCGAAGTCGGAGCTATCCTATTCTGTGGTGTTGTAGTTGAACGTTATAAATGGCAGGATAGTGTCCCAGTTCCACATCTACTTACATACAGATCATGGTAGCTAGTGCCCGGTTGAATCTCTCCGCTTTATCCGTTCGTCTGTGTTGATAGGGCGATGTTTTATGATGCATTGTGCGGCACAATCGGAAGGTCTCGTCTACTGTGGCCTCTGTCCGATAGCAGGATCTGTGGGACTCTTTTCTTCAAGAGAAGTGAAGAACTTCGCTACTTTTTTTGCCGTAGCAATTTTGTGAAGTGATCCACCGCGATGATGATCCATTTGGCAGATGAGGACGGGGGGAAACGGCCCAGGAGGTCGATGCCTACTCCGTAGAATGGTAACTCAGGGATGGGCAAAGGCTGTAAATTTGCTTTGGCATTGTAGGCATCGCACGGATTTCCTCTGACCTGGCCAGAAGTAGCGCTATCAGACTCGTGCTTATGTTTTGGCAGTTCCTAGATGGTCATATGAGACAGGATAACAAGTAGGAGGGGGTTCGATGTGGGGTCATAGTATTGTAGATCTCGAAGCGAGCGGATCGGGGTGTTGGCTGTTCTGAAGGTCGGCTAACTGCTGGCAAATTTTGGATCTTTTGGCTGTTCTGTGGTGTGGTTGAATGAGTTAATTACTGGGTAAACAAACGAGTCAGTACATCCATCCACTGTGGGGTAATTTTCTTACTGGTCTATGGTGTGGCTCTTTCTATGTTTCACAACCCCTCATAGAATTTATACGGAAAATAATTTTATATCAACAAGTTAATTTGGGCCATATGCAGAGCTTAATATTTTCCCTCACTAGCCACTGATATACTATATATATCCTTTAGTTTCTATAACTAAGATTGCCCTAAATAAATTGCTCAAAACTGTATTTGCACAAAACTTGAATAACACACATTTATTTATCAGTTAAACACATATATCTAAGTTTCTTGAAAAAGTTCAATCACATGTATCTAAGTTCTTGGAAAAGTTCACACAGTATTCTTGATATCTTGCTATCCTAAACTTTATTATATATTATCAGTTCAGATATAGTCTTTGGCTTTCCACCTAGTGAAATCTTAAAAGTTCACAAATTATCTGGAATTTACTTTCTAGTTATTCTAGCTTTTCACCTAGCCTTCTAATACAAGTTGTAGCTATGTATCTGTAAATATTATATCTACGTATCAAAAGCTTTCACCTTATGTGTATCCTATTTCACTGTATGTAAATAAATAGATAGAAATGATATTTCTACTTTATCTTCTACAAAGTTAATACTAATCATTTCTCACTAACCAAAAAATAAGTTAAACTGTTTATACGTTCTTGTAATTTCCTTTCGATGAATCTGACGATTTATGATGATTATAAATGTTCTATCTCTGGATCTGTGATATGTTCTTGTACCGCGAATAAAAATAAAAGAGTCTCTACTTACATCAATTCTTGATAACTATTATGAATATTATCTTCTGAGATCACTAATAAATCTTCTTCCGGGATTGCAACTCAAGTAGCCATTTTTCGAATAATTATCCGTTCGAAAAAATATTCCATCCAGACGAGAAAAGTGTTATACCTTTCCAATATAATCATTTACCGTGATATATTCACTCATTGCTGACGGCTTGGGAGTAAATCTATATACTATAAATATAAAATATGATTACTTATCAATTCAACTATATCATGGAAGTAATAAAATCTCTTCACTATAAGAAGACAATATTTAGGCCTATTTCTATTCTCAATTTATCAACTTCCATTTGAATGTCAAAATTGAAGAAACACTTATCTTCCAATTTCCTATATATTTTATATTTTCTTCTATATCCAAGATTCTATATCTCTTCGATCCTTCATATTAGATCAGTTCTTATTCGATCGAAATCCATTGAATATAGTTCCCTCCACGATCACGCCATGCGATCGTCAAACCGCCATTTTTCACAATCACTTGTTCTTCTCAAAACCGTCGAATCTCCTAATGCTTTCACGTGCGACGTAACATTGTTGCACGAGCTTATTACACACTTCCATTGTTGTAATTACTTCGCTCTTGTCAATAATTAAACTGAATTCTCTTCATATATTAAATAATAAAAAATCGACGTTGTAAAATTCAAGTTGTCCAATTTTTTTTATATATTATTTATTTTAATTCACAATAACGATTGTGAATTTCCACATGTGGCCATGTCCAGTGTGGCTGTCATCATTGCGTTTGTGATGACAGATGCTGTAGGTGGCATCCGCTGTTGGGTCGGGTAATGGAAGAGGCATTCAGCGACCAAAAGCTTTTTGCCGGATGTGTATGTGACCTTGATATCGAATTTTTGGAGACGTGAGGTCCATCTGGCGAGTCGCCGGAGGGATCTTTCAAGCTTGCCAACAGAGTGCATGGCGGTCTGTGACAAGGTGAAAGGGTTATCGTAGGGTTACGGGCGGAACTTAGCGATAGCCCAAACAATTTCTTATGAGTTACTGCTGAGGCTTTGATAGAGTAGGGCTGACGTAGGCGGTGACGTGTGATTACATCACATATTCAATAAAAAAATTCCTAGGAGGAAACAATCAAATAATAAATAAAAAATAATACGCATAACAAAAAAAGTAAGAGTACCACCCTGTTATTAGATTATATAAATGAACTTATAAACAAAAACTTAAACAAGAGTAACTACATTTGAATCATTTCTATACACCATCGGTTCTTAAGCTTTTCAGTCACGTGACCCCTAGGGCCTACCCGAATACCTCTGTGTATCCCTTCTTTTTAAAAAAAACTTATTACAGACTAACATTTATTGAGAAAAAAAAATTCAAAACGAAAACAATGTCTACGTAAGTTTAACAGGTAAAATTTTAGTGGGAAGGTTGGGATTGTTTTTTATGTACAAGCATTTGTTATTTGGTTTAGTCTCCGACAGAGAGCATCTTAAGTCCTGCTCTACATTGTTTCTGGCCTTCATTTTGATTGATACCAAAGACGAGAAACCACTCTCACATCTATAAGTAGTAACAAATGTAATTAAACAGCCCTGTGAGCTATAATAGGATATTGGGATTCCACTTTTCGCCAAAATGTACGGAGCTCATAACTTTGAAACCTCATTTTCAATGAAGGAATTGTCTTCATCTTAAAGATTCCATTCTCTGTAGAAAATGGTCCAGGAATTGCTTGACGGTCATTTATGTTCGGGAAATAATGATTCAATGAGGACAGATAAATATTGAACAATGGAACGGAGAATTGTCTTTGTTGATCTCACTTGGAGACACGTTATGCTGTAAAAAACAAATTAACATAAATTATATATCAAAATGTTCAGCTAAAAAAAAATAAAAACAATGACACCAAAATGTTGACCTCTAGGTCAAAAGTTTTAAGCTTATAAAAATCTCCGAAAACAGGAAGTGATGGAGCGCGCCTAGCGGTGAAAAGAGAAGAAAGTTTCGGTTTCAATTTAAAAATGGTCAAAGTAAGTTTGTATTATTTTAAAGATATATTTAACGTTTTAATACATTTATTGAACATTCATGTAATAATTTTAAATACAGTACAATTTCTTGAATGAAACTTCATCAGAAAACATTCAAAACATAAGAGAAGTTTCACACCAACCTCATTCGATAAGACAGTTTTTGTGAGGATTCAAATGACTTGTGATCTCTAACTGATTTTAACTGTAGCTTTAAATTATAGGGAATTATGGGTAGCACACCAATGGAAAGAATTTAAAAAACAAACAAACAAGAGAATCGACGGTTAACGGTAGAATTTAAAATGTACAATAGATTAAATGATGATTGATCAGAACACTAAAAATATATAAGAGTAAATAGAATAAAATAGAATAAATAAAACTATGGTACAAATACAGCTATAATAATCGTCACAATATCCAGGTTGTTTTCTTTCGATGGCAAAATATTTAGGCAGTCAATTGGACTTTTCATGGGTTTATCGGCGTCAGCCTTATTGGTGGATATATGTATGGAATACGTCGAATACACTGCTTTTTTGTTATTCGATGATATGAAAATCCACATTCCCCTCTATTGCCGCTATGTAGATGATTTGACTTTTTTATGCATGTGACGGTATGTATTCAGTCTGATATCAAGGGCATTACGGAGGGAATTCATGAAAACATTAAATTTAAAATTAAGTATGAGGATAACTCTACTATTCCTTTTCTGGATGTCTCCGTCAATAGATCAAATAACCAATTTCATACGACAGTTTATCGCAAACCTACCAATTCCGGCATTACTCTCCACTGCAACTCCGCCTGCTCACATGCATTCAAGAGGAATATCGTCAGCATGATGGTTAATAGAGCTTTCCGCTTGTCAAGTTCTGGGTAGTTATTCATCAGAGAACTTCAAACCATTAGGAACATCCTAATTTCTAATGATTACCCACCCCCTTTAATTAATCGGCAAATTAGAGACGCCGTCAATGGCATCTATAATCCTAAAATAAAACTCCCCCATTCTAAGATATTTGTATCCATTCCTTACCATGCTACCGTATTTCCTGCCATTCAAAAGGTTCTGTAGTAGTGTAAATATAGTTCTCACTTCCCCTATCAGAATGCTATTAAATTACCTCATCAAGGAAGTTTTAAGGGGGTTGTTTACGCTCTCCCACGTCAAAATAATGTGTGTAGATACCGATAAGTTTTTAAAAAAAACATTTCTCAGCATTCGGCAGCAATTAGAAATAAGGACCTTAATTATCTCACCGTTGGTCACATTGGCACTTATTGGCAGTGGATAATCCATTAATTATTTGCCGAGAAAAAAATGATTTCCGCAGAAAATGCAAGGAATTGTTTTTCATCTTAACTGCTTTCAATTGCTACAATGACAACCTCTCTGTCTTCAATATCGCTCATTATGGATTTCGTAAATAGTTTTTCTATTTTCTCTATTTAAATTAATATCCTTATTTTATTTAATTCGCTCATTAACCTAAGGAAACTTTGGTTTCCTTGAGCTATTCATATATTGTCTTCCTTCATTACCTCTTGCCTTTTTTTATTTATTTATTTATTTATTTGTTTAGTTTTCTAATGATACTTTTTGAGCCCCCTCTACTTCTGTAATGTAACATCCCAAACCACTAAAGAGGGTGAACGATGGCCTCTCCCCTATTTTAACAGTCGGCCCGCCCATAGGGGTCACACAGTCCTGGCAACCTGATATTTTGTTCTTGAATTTATAGTACAGTGCAACTTGGATAATTCGAACATCTTTAATTAGAAATCGTGGTTAATTCGAAGATTTCTCTTAGTCCCTTGAATTTCTTATTAAATCAATGTTAAAAAATCGTGGATAATTCGAAGTTCAACTTCCTTAATTCGAAGTTTTTATAAAAAATTTCGAACCATAACGACTTTTTGGAGTTTCATCATTAAGAAATTCGACACGTGACAACTGAAATCCCCTTCCTGCCACTGTTCGACACATGACGCCATTCGAGTTTCCTGCTGTCAGTGTCACCATATCTTTCAGTAAACCACGCGTGTAGAAGAATTTAACGTTGCTGAAAAGGTCTCCGTCATTCGCGAGGTGGAAAAGGGTGTGAAGAAGAAATGCCAAATCGCCAACGAGTAAGGGATAGCGCCGAATTTCGTCGATACATTGAAGGACAAACCAACGTAAGTGAAGCTTTTTCCATTTACTAAACATGCTTGATGATTTTGCTAACCTTAAGTGACTGAATTCTACAAAACAATCAGACATTGCACAATTTTTTGAAAAAGTATAATTTTCTGTATTGAATGTAATATCTACCGTAGCTTACGTAATATAAATGTTATTTTGTTTACATACACGTGTTTAAGTCTTTCATACCATGATCTTTCTGAATAAATATTTACTTATTGACAGAATAATCTTTTCAAGCATTCAGTGAACCTGAAATTAAAGTTAAAAGATGAAACTTGTTTAATTCGAAGTCTTGGATAATTCGAAGTTTTGTAGTGGTCCCTTCAGCTTCGAATTATCCAAGTTGCACTGTATTATTATTTGTACTCGACAACGAAACGCAGGACGTTTCGAAAACGTTTGTAATTTTTAATATATAGTCTATAAATGTTTTAGTTATATTAATGTGTTGGCCTTAATGACTTATTATATATAAATAGAATGCTTTTACTTAGAAAGTAATCTGTCTTTGAAAATTTATTATGGGTTAAGAATTAAAGGCTTAGAAATTAGCTACTTTTATAAATTCAAAACAAACCTCAGAATTGCATTTGGAGGCTGTTACAAAATACATATGAATTTTCAGCAAATGTGTATATTTAGTTGTAAAAAATATTTTATATTCTCCAGTGTAATTATAAAGATATTATTTACAATTACGGAAATTAGTAGGATTATTTTTGTCATCACCAAGTAGCTTACCAACAATTGTTTCATTGATGCAAAATTAGTATAATTTGTTTACACTAATTTGTTTTAATTTTTATGTTTCTAAAAATTATTATAATTTGATACTTTAAAACAGGAATTTAAAATTAGAAGAAATAATGTATTTTCTTTTCTTTTTTTTATATATAAAAGACTTGGATAAGTAACTTAAGTCAATGATTAATTCATTGAAGATTAAAACGATTCAGTAAGATTCTCTCTTTCGTTTAAAGTTTTATTAAAATATTTATTCTAAAAATGCTTTAATATGTGTAATTATATTTTATAAGGCTATAAATTTAGAAATTATAAATAAAGTTAGGCTAGTATGTCCTATATATTCTGGCGGTGACTTTTTATGCATATGTTATCCAGAGACAAAGGGTGCGTCTATAAAATATTACCACGGTTATGGTCACAACCTTCCGAGCAACCACGCCGTCTATAAAATAAACCGGTTACTCCAGCCAACCAGCGACCGCGTCTATAAACACCAACCAGATTTCAGGTTGCAGTAGCCGAGGTGACGTTTTTGCAACCGGCTGAGGAGGTGAGGTATTCCATTCGTAGCAGCCGACACTCGAATTGTAGCAGACGATGCGATGTACCAAACTCAATTCCACAATTTTCTTTTTTAGACTTGCAATTTTGCTTCTATTAAATTTTATTTTTTTTAACTTCATTCTGTTTCTTAAAAGAATAGTGAATATATTCCTACATCTCAATTTCAATGGCAGTGTGATTGCTTCATTAATGACAAGTAACTAAAAATAGTAACTATACTTTTATCCAACACAGACAAGTAAAAAAAAAAAAGAATAAAGAAAATTATTGGCCGTAATTTTTTTTTTTAATTCGCCTCATGTATGGTGGGTGGTCCAACCCCCGATCGACACCCGGTGCTTTTATTTAGGACATCTTTGTCGGGCACCGAAGTTTGCCGGCGGCGGTGGCCGGCTCTCTGCCGCGGACGGTGTGCCTTAAGTCGGCAGGAGAGCCGGCGGTACCAAACTCTAGTCGCGGCGGCACGAAAACGGAGATATTCCGATAGGTAGTGCCACGGCTTCATGGAACGCAACCATCGGCGTTGTATATGAAACAAAGAAGTAAAATATAATATATATTTTTTAATTTAATCGTCGAGTAAAAAGCAACTCTGTATTGTAAAATAGAAATGTAATGTAAAATGCGTCCATTGTGTCGTCTGCTGGGAATGTTGTCGGCTGCTACGAAGGTTACAGTTTCTCTTGCGTAATTCTCAATTCTTGCTTTCTTTCTACTTACATTACTATACATTGATAACATAATAATCTTTTCATCTGACGAGGATAAGGAATCAGTACTTGATTCTCTTTCTAACAATGAATAAAGTTCTGATTTAACTTCTAACAACAAATCGGCAATCTTGGCAGCCATCTTTGAACACAGGCTCCTACGTCAGAGCAACCTGTCACTTGACAACCGTAACCGGCGTGCTTGTAACATTTTATACCGTGGTAACATTTTATAGATGCACCCAAAGGCGATTTGTGTGTGAACGAACCTCTTTATGGGGATTAAACGGGATAAGCAGGGGAGAACTTTCTTCCTCAAACGTATGTGGATAGTTTCTTAGTTGGAACATGCGCAAAAGGAATTTCTCCTGGCAGAAGGAGCAAAGTATTAGGTAAGCAGGAGACTTTAAGAAGTCCTTTAATTATAAGTAAAGCTACAGAGTTAAAAACAAAAAATAAAACTTTAAGGGAATATAAATATAAAACCCCCAAGAAAAACAATAAAAATCTAAAATCAGACAACCAAAAAACTAGGGAGGACAATATTTCAGAACCTATTACAATAGAGTTGCTAAATAACAATAGAATTTTAGAGAAGAAAAATCCTAAATATAGCATTCAAAATTTTAACACACCTAATAAAAACAAAAAACAAAACCAACATGACAATAAGACAGAAAAGATAAAAAATAGCAAAAATTCAAGCATAAAAATAGCATTTATAAATGCAAGGGGAATTAGATGTATTAATGGGAGATCAAGACAAAAATTCATTGAGTTAGTGGAATTGTGCAAACAACTAGATATAAGTATTTTGAGCTTAGCAGAGACATTTTTAAGAAATGATGAAACTCCAAAAGATTTAGCAGGAAAAGATTATAATTGGGTAGGGATTAACAGAAAAGAAGGAGATAAGAAAGGAGGAGGGGTAGGATTCCTAGTATCAAACAAATTCAACACAGAAATAATCCCCAGATTAACAGAAGATAAGGAAACTAATGCTGAATCCTTCTTCATAAGAGCTAAAGCTAAGAATGTTAATATGATACTGGGAGTAGCTTATCTGTCAGTATCATATTAACATTCTTAGCTTTAGCTCTTATGAAGAAGGATT
>JAFIDM010005346.1:14511453-14525575 GCA_023159025.1 Thereuonema tuberculata
GGGGGGGGGGCGGAGTACTTTAGTAGTTTTTATATTTTGTTTATTATTCTTTAATTCTGTATCTGAGTTCAAGAACTTTAAAATGGGCTGAAATTAATTTGTCAATTTAGTTGCATGATTCACTCTTGTTTTTGTTCTTCCTGTTTCTTATTATTTTTGATTCCGTCTTTTACAATTATTATTACTATCGAAAAAGTTTCAAACCATGGGATTCCCCAGCTAAGACAATATGGCGGGTCAAGGACCAAAGCACATATTGCCAAGTGTAAAAAAAAAAAAAAAAAAAAGTTTGGAAGAATAGTTAGGGATGTGTGCTTGTGTCCATAAATTTCCGAACTATGCGTGTTGTGTTGAGTACCACAGCCTTCTGGAGTTGTGCATAAGTGTTTTTATGAAGTCCTAGTGTGCTGAGGCTGTGATGCAATGTGTGAGGCACCAAACCAGTAGCGGACAGGATGATGGGTACAACACGTACTCGGTCCTGCCTCCACTGCTTCTGGAGCTCGTGTGCTAGGTCTGTGTATTTACTTATCTTGTGAGCGTGAGTTTTCTGCATGTTCTTGCTGATGGGAACTATTATTATTATTATTATTATTATTATTATTATTATTATATCGTAAAAGTTTCAAACCATGGGTTTCCCCAGCAAAGACAGTATGGCGGGTCAAGGACCAAAGCACATATTGCAAAGTGGAAAAAGTGTGGAAGAATAGTTAGGGATGTGTGATTGTGTCCATAAATTTCCTAACTACGCGTGTTGTGTTGAGTACCACAGCCTTCTGGAGTTGTGCATAAGTGTTTTTATGAAGTCCTAGTGTGCTGAGACTGTAGTGCAATGTGTGAGGCACCAGACCAGTAGCAGACAGAACGATGGGTAAAACACGTACTCGGTCCTGCCTCCACTGCTTTTGGAGCTCGTGTGCTAGATCGGTGTATTTACTGATCTTCTCTGCGTGAGATTTCTGCATGTTCTTGCTGACAGGCACTGCAATTCAATGAGATAGGTCTGTTTGTTGACCTTATCAACAAGTGTGATGTCAGGTCTGTTGTGATGTATAGTTTTGTGTGTGTGAATGGGCGGTCCCAGTACAGCTTATGTGAGGGTGACTCTAGTATGCTTTGTGGTGTGTACTTGTAGTATGGGACCTTGTTCTTCACAAGTGAGTGTTTATGTGCTAGATGTTGATGAACGATCGACGCTACCTGATTGTGTCGGTGGGGGTAGTTGGTTTGGGAGAGAAGGGGACAGCCTGATATTATGTGGTCGATCGTTTCAGGCGTAGTATGGCATTTGCTATATCTGCTGTCAGGTGTGTTTGCGTCGCACAGAATGTGTTTCTTGTAGTTGCATGTGAGGATGACTTGGTCCTGTATCGCGATCATGAACCCCTTTGATCTCCCCAAACAGCTCACCACTCGTCAGCCATCTGTTCGACTCTTCCAGGTCGACATGAGGCTGGCTGAGTTGATGACGATTTGAGTTGATGACGAGTTCCTTATGAGCCCATGATTCACGCAGCTACTGAATGTGGGTGTCGGGGGTGGTGAGTGTTAGAGAAGGGTTTGCGAGTTCCAGGGGTGTGAGGTGTGTGTCAGCCTTGACAATGGCTGAGTGTAGTGAGGAGTGTTGTGCTCTTTGGTGGAAGTGTTCCCTAAGTGTGTGTACTTGTTTTTCATGTAGGGTGATGAGATTGATGAGTCTTCGGCCTCCCTCCTTACGGGGAAGAGTCATCCTTTCCGTAGTGGACTTGGGTGGTGCATGTTGTGTTTCATGAATGTAGTGCATGTTGGGCGTTGTAGTGCTTCGAGTTCAGTGTTTGTCCGTGGGATTATGCCGAACGAATATGTTCGTGTGGGGATGGCAAAAGTTTTTGTGGCTTTAATTTTATTTCTGGCGTTGAGTTGTGTTTTGAGGATGTTATGAACACGAGCACGGTATGTTTTCTTGAGTGCGTGTTTGATGTTTGCGTTGTCAATGATGCGCGCTTGCTGGAAGCCCAGGTACTTGTAGGTCTCTCCCTCTTCCATGGATTGGATGGCCAACCCATAGTCCAGTTGAAAACCCTCCAAATTCGTAGTCTTCCCGCGTGTTACATGTGCCTTGTGGCATTGGTTGATTCCAAATTCCATCCCAATGTCTTTGGTGTGTTGTGACTTGTAGTAAATTATGCGTTGTTTGTGGCGTAGAGTTTAATATCATCCATATAGAGTTAGTGTGTGATTTTGTATGGTATCAGAGTGCCTGGGATAAGTCTACAACCGTGTTTTGTGGCTTAATGGATTCAAGGCGAGGCAGAACCATAGAGGACTCAAGGAGTCTCCCTGGAAAATACCTCTCCTTATGGGAATGGGCTCTATAGTAATGGAGGTGCGTAGGTTTAATGTTGTGTTCCAACTCTTCATCGTGTCATCCAAGAATGCCGTGATCTTGAGGTTTATTTTGTAGATATGAAGAGTGTGTAGGAACCAGGAATGAGGGACAGAATCAAATGCCTTCTTGTAGTCGATGCATACGATATCTAAGTTCCTATTCTTCGCGCGCCAGGCGCCAGGATTACAGAGTCAATAAGAAATTGCTCCTTACAACCCTGCGACAGCCCTTTGTTGTGTGTCTCGATGTGTGTGTAGATCATGTCTGCGAGGCAGGAGGTGAGGATTTTGTAAAGTGTGTGGAGGCAAGTGATTGGACAATAGTTTGCAGGGTGTGCTGTTTCAGTGTTCTTGCTCTGTAGGTAAGTGACACCCTGTGTGAGGAAAAGAGGCATATAATAAAATTATTTACTATTATGGAACCGTCGCTGATCTGCTACCCGCTGTTCGCTAAGCCCTAATGATGGATAACGTTTATTACTATTATTATTATTATTATTATTATGTTTGTATGTTTCAAACCTTGGGTTTCCCCAGCAAAAACAATATGGCGGGTCAAGGACCAAAGCACATACTGCCAAGTGTAAAGATGTGTGCAAGAATGATTAGGGATGTGTGCTTATGTCCATAAATTTCCTAACTATGCGTGTAGTGTTGAGTACCACAGCCTTCTGCAGTTGTGCATAAGTGTTTTTGTGAAGTCCTAGTGTGCTGAGACTGTGGTGCAATGTGTGAGGCACCAGACCAGTGGCAGACAGAATGATGGGTACAACACGTACTCGATCCTGCCTCCACTGCTTCTGGAGCTCGTGTGCTAGATCAGTGTATTTACTGATCTTGTCTGCGTGAGTTTTCTGCATGTTCTTGCTGATAGGCACTGCAATATCAATTAGATAGGTCTGTTTGTTGACCTTATCAACAAGTGTGATGTCTGGTCTGTTGTGATGTATGGTTTTGTCTGTGTGAATGGGGCGGTCCCAGTTATTATTAACACGTTCCTCATTAGATCGCTTTCTGTTTGTCTGTTTGTTCGGTACAAATTTTGTAATTGATTTTTAACTAACTTCCCGATAAGCTAGCAACTTGAAACTTTAAACATAGCTCAGAACTGGACGACAATGCAATATTAACTCGCTTTCTTAACATTAACATTGTCTGTTCGTTGGGGAACCCCAATTGTTCGGATGACAGGCATAGGTCTGCGGCGCTAAGTTGCCTACGCACGCTGTCAGTGTTTTTGCAAATGGCCGAATGGCGCTGCGCTGCATTGCTGACGCGCGGTAATAATATATCATCTGTTTAATTTTTTACCACGGTTTTATTTAATAACTAGCACAACGACCCGTTCTTCGCACAGGTTACAAAAAACAAATGTCCTAATGTGGATGATAAAGAAATTGTAATTGCGAGATCACTTCGAACTTTCCCGGTTGGTCCAAAAACAACAATACAACATTTTTAACTCATAAGGTTTGATCTCATTACAAACCCACATCTATCCTGAAAATCTCGTAGAAGTATCTTTGAACAATGTTTGCCCATCCACTCACCGTCCTCCCAGTGTACACCCCTAAATCTAGTTTATTCGAGTTTTGTAACGTGATAACCCTATCACTTCAAACCCCTTTCCTAGTTCGTAAAAAAATCATCTGATCATTACAAATCTATATCTAATCCGAAAATCCCGTCGCTATTATGCACAACCATAGTTTAGTTCCAATTGTTGCACAACACTATTTGTAAATTTCCCTTTTTCGCCACCGGGTGCATATGTAGCGTTATTGTGCAGAACAATATTTTAGCTCCAATTGTTGCATAACAATATTTGTGTAGTTCTCATTGTCGCAGCAACAAATCCTAAAACCTAACAATTGAAAAGAAAGCAAACTTTCAGCTTTATAACGTAAAGCAACTTACCTATTGGGTTTTTATCCTATCCCGTGGGAATTTCGAAATATCCTGTAAAAGAGTTTTAGTGATTATAATTACCTACTTACATACCAAATTTGAAGTCTCTACTAATTATAGTTACGGAACTAATACGGAAATAAGAAAACCTTAAAGCGCCAATTATTCCCGAGCCCGCGGGAATTTCAAAAAATCCGATCTTATTCCTTGTCTATATCATAAAGGGAACCTCTGTGCAAAATTGCAGCTTTCTAGGTCTAACGGTTTGGGCGTTGGTCAGTCAGTCAGTGAATGAGTCAGGTCTTGTCTTTTTATAGGTATAGATAATAATAATAATAAAAGTGAATAGTGCATTAATGACAATTTCTTCGATGGTCAAGGAAACAGCCACCAACGCAAGCGACACCTACAGAAGGGAAGCAAAAACGACAAGAGAAGAGAAACGGAAATAAACCTGAAATTTACCACATCTCTGTTATAATCTCATGAAAATGTTTAAAATCGATTGAAAAATTTCATATACAAAAGACTAAAAAGCAGAAAATAATTATTTAAAAAAAATATTTATTTTAATATACCACATTCTTAAAACGGACTAAAAAGTATAAAATAATTTTTCCTCGCCCCATGCAGATAGTCCTGAAAATTTATGATTATACAGTTTTAATAGCTATGAAAATACTTGTAAGATTTAAAACGAAAAACGTGGGGCGCAAGATAATATTCACTCCATCCATACCATCTCAATTATCTATTGCATGCGCCCCACATTTTTCGTTTTAAATCGTAAAGTATTTTCATAACTCGAGGTTATTACATCCTTTTACCCTCTCCTATCCCTTTCTTTTTCTCAGTTTTTACATATACAGTGTAACCTCCTTTAACGGACACTCCGAATAGCGGACACCTCTAATTAGCGGACATTATTGCGGGTCCCAGTCCCTTAAAAATAGGACATTCCATGTTATCCACTCCGAATAGCGGACACTCTGAATAGCGGACAGTTATTTTAACTGTACTTTTTTCGATTAACGTTTCGACAAACACATTATGGTTGTATTTACATCGGTGTCCCATACATTGATACATTGTATCGGTGTCCCATGATTCAATGCACGAATCTGAGGCCCTTTTATCAC
The DNA here is from genome assembly GCA_023159025.1 of Thereuonema tuberculata. Classification (NCBI taxonomy): domain Eukaryota; kingdom Metazoa; phylum Arthropoda; class Chilopoda; order Scutigeromorpha; family Scutigeridae; genus Thereuonema; species Thereuonema tuberculata. The sequence goes on from JAFIDM010005346.1 coordinate 14,516,871, forward strand.
TGCAGTTGCTTTGTAAATATCAATCCCTCGTAAGCAATCCTATAAACGTGTTGATTAAATTTAGTGCGAATTAAAATGCATCAAAAAGGAAGAGATTGGCACTGAAAGAAAAATTGATGTTCTTGAAGTTGCTGAAAAAGAAAAGCTGAGTATGCGTTGTCTTGATGAACGTTTTAAAGTTGGAAAAACTCAGATAAGTGAACTTTTGAAGGACAAAGATGAGATTAGAAAAATGTGGATGGTGAATTCAAAGATTTGAAGTTTCGTAAAACTGAAACAAGCAAAATCGACGAAATAGTCATAAAATGGTTCCGCTTTGCTCGTGCAAAGAACATTCCTATAAGCGGTGTTTTCCTTCAAGAAAAAAGCCAGAAAATTCGGTCAAACTTTGGGATTGGACACGTTTAAGGCATCAAATGGATGGCTAGAAATTAATTTTCTATGTACCATAATTAATTTTCTATATACTGTAATTAATTTTATCATTATTTTAAGTAAGACAAACGGATTAGCACTCATTTAAAAAGGAATATAGTAAATAATTTGCAATTGTTCATATTTTCTCATAGCGCAATGATAATTGTAGAAATTTAATTAAGATTGTAGGTAATTTTTCATTAAATGGCATGCTGTAAGCTAAAAAATGAAAAAAAGACAGTCCTCCCCAATAGCGGACACCTCCCAATAACGGACGAAACTTCCGGTCCCGTGACTGTCCGTTATTCGGAGGTAACACTGTATAATGATCCCTCAGAAATATTTCTTATCTCTTTATTTCTCTGAACCTCACCTAAACGCTTCTTTGTTTTTGCTAAGCGAAACAGCTTGGCTCTTTCTCAGCAGCTGTCAATCCCTTCATGCGCAATTCGAGGATAATATTGCGTCAGTTGGAACGTTCTGCAAAATCCTCGGGATTGCATAATGAAAAAGCTTAGCTGTAGAGGTAATCGGCAATCTCGTCTGGATCTCCTGCTTCCATCCCTAAAAGAGCAGGCTGAGGACCTCTGGAAAACCAGGAGGCAAGACCAAGCTATAGTTTTGTGGCCATAAAGATTATCGTTGCGTCAGAAGAGCATTCTGCGTGTCTTTAGGCTCTCATAAAAGAATAACAACGTCCCCTTCTAGGAGTACCTGCATCCGTCGAGAAATTGCTCTTCGGATATTCAAGAGTATGAACTAAAATTAGAACTCTGAACTCCTTCATCGATCCGGATTATCATACGAACTGTATTTGATCATCAGCGGACTCTGAACTGTCAACTCAAAGTGCGAATAATATATATACAGATCTCGATATAAGGTCACCCCTTGGGACCTCGCGAAAGTGACCTTATAACCGATTCATACGCAACTGTTAATAAATAAGCATTATATAAATACAGTATAATTCTTTGTAAAATTTAATACGTACAAAAATATCAGTTTATTACGTTATAATTTTTTAATTTAGTTGAACCAATTAAAATTAGGAATCAGAAAGAAATTATTTTTAAAAATTTTAATTCGGAATAAAGTTTTTAGAAATAGTAATAGTATGCTCAAGCAAAGTACTGATGTACAACTGACCTTACTTAAAATAATCCATAATACAGGACTGTGGTTTCATCTTTTGTACAATGTTTTCTAAGTTTTGTAATTTCTGAAAATGTTCTTCAGCTCCATCATGACTCGTAAAAAAATGTCTTACGACATTTAATGCTCTGAGCGCTTCTACTTGTGTCACCGCTTCACTTTCAATATCACTGTCGTTATCCTCACTTTCTGCTGCATTGGAATCTAAAACTTGCGAAACAATTTCGGAAATGGAAGCTTGAGAAGTGGTAGCAATTTCAACATCAATTTTCACGTATTCACTTTCCCCTTCTATAGCACAGCCGCGATTTCTGAGATCTTGTATTAACACAGCTAAAGGAATATCGTCTTCATCATCTTTTTTCCTAGAATCCCGGCCTCGACGGAGGGTGAGAATTTTTCTACGCTCATTCTCCTCCAAACTCGGATCTCGGATCTACCCAGCCCTCTGTAGAATGGGTACCGGGTCTCTTTCCCAGGAGTTAAAGGCAGGCGGGCGTCGGGCTTCGTCCCGTTGGTTGGCTGTGCTGGGAGGCTTACCTTCAGCCACCCCAGAGGCCTATAGTGGCTATCTTTAATTTCATTATTTGAAGAGAAATTCAAAAAAGTTCCAAATCTCAAACAAAAATTTTGCATTTGTTGATTCTTAATAATTAAATTCTTTAAATAATATAATAAAAAATGACTATAACAAGCCAAAACGTTTAAATATTTATACTTCTATTATTGTAGTCATTCAAATGATAAAAAAAATTGAAATAGAATCGATTAACATCTGTTGTGGATAAGTGAAAAGTTTTTAACTTTATTTTCATCAATAGGTGTTATTTTGTGGAATTTGTAAATATTACATTTATAAATATTTTTTTGTTGGAATAATATAAATATTTAGATGAAAATGTAACTGGTATATTTATTTACAATGATCATTTTTTTTGGGGGGAAAAGTATCATAAATAAATTTGATGTAATTATAGATTAAATCTAATATGTTGTTATTTTAATATTATTTTTTGGTCTGTTTTAAAAACACTTATATTTTGAAAAAGTAATACCAAATAATGTGGGCAATCTCAATCCGATTATTGTCTCGCCAATGATAAGAGGATTAACACTTCCGTTGGTATTACCACAATTCCTTTTAAGTAAAATGGTGTTCTAAATACGGGCAAAAGGTTTTTTTTTAATTTTGTGACGTAGTGGAATTTTTTTTTCGGGTATTTATATTAGGAGAATATCATTTTGTATCTGTCTTGGTTGGTTCTCGCTAATGTTATCGTTATGTTTGAAGACTGCTCCGACGTTCCTTCGCCAAGTTAATGACCAAAGACTGCTAATGATTTGTGATTTAGAAAGAATAGGTAAAATATTCTATAGTGTGTGTACGAACTAATTACATCTGATTCTGGTGAATTTCTATTGTGGTTAATTTTTGGCAATTTCATGTCTCAAAATTTTTGAGCATTGTGATTTTTTTTCATTGTCTTTAATTCACAGGATAGATATATATTAGTGTCATTTACTAAGAGACAACTTTGAAATCTTGAAAATGCAGTTTTTGTAAGTATAAGAGTAATCGAATCAGAGATATGTTTTTTTAGAGAGGAAAGAGAGCAAATTCACTGATTTTTAGGGTAATTAAAGTAGTTTATTTTTTTTTTTTTTAATTTTATTTATAAGTTTGTTATTTTTCTTGATTAGGACACCAGCCTTAATATTTTTTTTTTGAGGATAATTAAAGAAGGAAGTTTTTTTAATTAGTTAAAAAATATACTTTTGAAATTGTGTGTAAATATTACTCTTTGTTAAGCCAAAATTATTTGTTTATTAAAATTTATTAAAGTGTTTTATATTATTAATCTTTCTTTAACGTGCGGAGTGAACTAACTAAGAACACAATTGACACGCACAATTTACGCAAAGGATTCGCACCCCGAGCTGTCATCGTGAAGAGACTGGGACGGACCGTTTCGCACTTATTAGTGCTCATCAGCCAGCCAAACTCCACCGATAACATGCTCAGGAGGTGCGAAACTACTAGCTATCCCGGCTCTTGCTCCCAAGAACGGGACCTCTCCCCAAAGAAATACAAAACAATAATTAATAAAATGAGAAAATACAATACTTCCTTGGGAGCAAGAGCCGGGATAGCTAGTAGTTTCGCACATCCTGAGCATGTTATCGGTGGAGTTTGTCTGGCTGATGAGCACTAATAAGTGCGAAACGGTCCGTCCCAGTCTCTTCACGATGACAGCTCGGGGTGCGAATCCTTTGCGTAAATTGTGCGTGTCAATTGTGTTCTTAGTTGTTTTATATTATGTTTAAATCAGAGGTGCCCCCCCCCTCGATCTTATGACTTACCCCCCCTCCACATTATTTTTAATTTTTTTCAATCACCCCCCCCCCCCAAATTGAAATGACAACAAAAAAAACCGACTTTTACACTAGTCAAATGTTGGGTAGATTTGTCCTAGACGGCGAAGTCGGACTCATAGCAAAGTCGCCATTCCGTCCAGCCAATCATATTGCAACAGTCTACGTGCAGCCAATCAGAAGAAACCACCTTCGTCTCGCCAGCGAAAATCAAATCGAAGAGTCGCCATTTTTCTCGTCGTCTCGGATTTTAAGTCACTTATTTCGTAACTTCAAGAGACTTATTTCTATCCATTCAGTTCATGAATTCAAACAAATACAATCGAAGGAAAGTTGAAAACATTTTTCATTATTTCTTTAAATAAAATGTTCAGCTCCAACGACGCTTATTTTGTGGACATAGCCAGTAATTTTTGTCGAAAGTATCCGAGCATAATGTGGTCAAATAACTGCTCAAAAGAAATAAATTCATAATTACAGAATGATTTAAAATCGGATCTGACATCCCTCCAACTTTTAAAAAACAACCGGACGTCTGTATAGGGTCATCTGACTCAGTGGAGGTCAGAAATATATTAAGTAGATCATAATAACAAAAAAAGTACTCTTACCATTGCCGGTACTTGACAAAGTCGGTTCAAAACTTTGATTGCAAATTGCTCGGCCATCATAGTAGGTTGAGCTCTGGTTTTTTGGACCCACGCGATCAATTATACTCTACGAGAAGATCATGTTTTCCTATAGCACCCATATTCGGAAAAATCGCTTTTAAGTTAAAAATTTTAAAGGTGGCCCTAGACGGTCAATATTTTGACCAAAACGGTTTCGTCAATCCTTGGCGCACGCTTCAAATAACCCTTCAATCTTTGGCCCTAGACGGTCAATCGTTTGATCAAAAGAGGGAGGCAATCGATTGAGCACGCTTCATTCTTTTGAACAAAATTCATTCTTTTGAACAAAATTCATTTGTAGTGGAGTTTCAGTAATGGAAGGTAGCATTCCTTTTTTTGCGAGACTTTTGTGAAATAAGGTGTGAAATTTTGCTTTTTTACATTATAATATTCGTGTAGTTTATATTATTTTATTATTATTATTTATTATTTTGTAACATGTTATAATATTTCATAAACGGAAAATAACGTTTTCGTGACTTATCAAATATAGTGTGTACCTACATACCTATCATTGAAACAATGGAATAAAACTTTATGATGTTAATATGTTTAAATTGATGGATAATAATTACTGTGGAAATCCAAAAAAATTTACTCTAAATGAAAAGACTATGAGTGATAATTTGCTGGAGTTATGCAATAATGAGGATATATATAACTATCAAGATTCTAAAGAATTCGATGATAAAATATTAACTATTGTTTATAACAGCAAATAAAATAAAGAAATTAAATATAAGATTGGAATGAAAAAAAAAGAAAGCAACAACCATGGATTACTGAAGAGTTAATAAATGAGATAAATATTAAAGATAAACTATTTAAACAAACTAAAAATAATCCAACCAATACAAATTACAAATTGAAATATAAAAAATATAGATATATGTTAAAACAAAAAATTAGTAATTATAAAAAAATATTATTTTGAAACTCTAAGAAAAATTCTACAATCACCTAAAAATTTATGGGTTGAAATAAATAACATACTTAGAAAAAAAAAATTAAGATAATAACGAAATAAATAAATTACTAGATACAATTGAACGACACAATAAAGAAATTAAATTGGCAAATAAATCCTGTTCCTATTATAATAAGATAGAATTAAAGCCTGATAATAGTTGTGGGATAAATTTACTTAAAAATCTAAATAATACGGTGAATATCACTTACACAATGGTAATAGAAAAACCTGATATTGCAGAAATAAAATATATAATAAATAATATGAAAAATACAAATTCAGTAAGTGTAGATGGAATTTCTATTAAAACTAAAAAAAAAATTCTCAGATATTGTCTCCAATTTGGTTTCTTCATTGATTATTAAAATTTTAGAGTAAAAAAATTTACCCTGATAAATTAATAATTGCTAAAATTATACCAATATTTAAAAATAATAATTTTCAAAATTTAGAAAATTATAGACCAATAGCTATACAACCTGTCATAAATAAAATAATTGAAAATTATTTATCAAATAAGATTAAAAATTTTCTTATAAAAAAAATAAGGGTTCTATTAATCTTTTACAAAAATTAAGTGATAATACAAATAATAATTTAAACTTGAACAATTATTCACTACTATTGTCAATTGATTTAAGTATAGTTTTTGACTTAATTAATCACGATAAGTTTTATTTATACATATATATATATAAAAGCTAGAAATTATACATTATATTACAGATTATATGTCTACTTTCGTTGAAATTATATATATATATAATAATAATAATAATATAATATAACGTTCGGAATGAATTTCGTTGTGGAAATCGAGGGGTGTGGACTCCATTTCTTGTGCCGAGAGCAATGACTGAGGAAAAGATTGATAAAAACCAATCTTAATGATTCAATGATTGGCGTAAATCAAACTTTCTATCAATCTCCCTCAATGATTGGCACGCGCGTCAACGGGTTCCTAAACGGCCAATCATGCTTGACTCAATCGATTGACGAAACCGTTTTGGTCAAAATATTGACCGTCTAGGGCCACCTTAACTTTACGATATGACAAACTTAGGAAAACGATACGAACTTCAAACGTTGCATATATCTATGAACATATATGATAATACCAAGTATAGACTTAAGAGGTACGCACCCCAAAATCTGACTTATGGGCGCAAAACTAGTTGACCAGGCTCAGGTTACGTGGTTCCAGGGTAGGCGGAAGGGGTCAACTGGCACATTAATAGAATAGTCATGCCAAGGCCTGATGATTGCGGCAAAAACCAGAGCACAACCTACTACGATGGCCGAGCAATATACAATCAAAGTTTTCAACTGACTTGGTCAATTACTCGGTAATTGTAAGAGCTGGACATGTGATCCCATTGACTTTATTTCTTATTATGACCTACTTAATACATTTCTGACCTCCACTGGGTCAGATGATGCCTTATATGGCACGACCCTATACAGGCGTCCGGTTGTTGTTTATCTCGGATTTAGGATTCAGCCATATTTTCTCATTTTTCAAGAGAAGCGCCGCGCCGTATGAATAATAAAAATAAATTCTTCACTTCGAACCATTTCAAATGATAACTCGCATATGTTACATAGAAAAGTATAGCCAGTGGCGGATTTCCCATTAAGCGCAGGAGGCGCGCGCCACGGGCCTCACATATCGAGGGGGCCTCAAAATTTAAAAATTATTTAGCTTATTTCCTTTTTTTTTTGGTTGTAAAAGCAAGATTTCCTTTTTTTTTTGGTTGTAAAAGCAAGCCTAGGGGGCCTCACCAGTCAGCCTAGGGGCCCCATCCACCCAAGTATTCCCTTTTTTTTTTTTTGGTTGTAAAAAATATTTAGAGGGGGCCTCAAAATTGAATTGCGCCTAGGGCCTCTCAAGTGCTAAATCCGCCACTGAGTATAGCTACGTATTGAAATTGAGGTTTGGTATACTTTTTTTTTCTTTATAATGTTAATAAGATTCCCAATCATATTTAACCTGAATGGTTAAATAAAATAAATAAATAAATAAATAAATAAGATTTTCAGCTAAAAATCCTTAAGAAATCCTAATAACTTCACTATAAATGCTATTAAAAAATAAATTAAAAGACCTTGTATGATACTATAAAAGCATTTTATGTACATATTATTAAAACAATAGACAACAGCTTTTAATTTTTTCATTAAAAAAAAAAAAGAATAAAAAATAAAAGACTCCATAAAAGTGATAATTCAAAGGATTAGTTAGGCCTCAAGATTTATTTAATAGAATTTAATTATCCTTTATTACTGTTTATTACATTTATTAATCAAATTATACATGAAACCGACAGTGCAATTATAAGACCAACGGTAATCCTGAATCACTAAAACGATTTATTGAAAACATTATAGAAGAAAAAAGAAGCTGATGTCAGAAGCATATGAAATGTTTTACTATCAAATAAAAACCAGTTCTGAAAGTGCTTACAATTCTCATCATATAAATTAAGAATTTCAAAAACAGATCATACACTATTGTCAAAATAAATTTCATATCTAAGCAATTACTCTTTTATTTTCTTTGGATAATTAGCAAGATGTCTTGCTAACAGAAGTGTATATATTTTTAAGTTGTTTTTTTTTGACAAAATAAAGAGAGAAACAGATGATTTGGAGGAATAACTCTAAAATATATTTTATACAATGATGATTGTCTAATAATTTTAGGTGTAATTTTCTATTCAGTGGTTTTTATTTGTAAATAAATGTAATATATTCTAGTATCTGTTTAGTTAATGCAATTGTAAATTACACTTAATTATTCACCCAAAAACACACCATTAAGTAGATAAAAAGTAAACTTGATCTTTTGATCTCTTCATCTAAATTTCTGTCTATTATCATCTAAAATAATAATAATAATAAGTAATTAACAAAAAAAAATGCGTCTACTCAATTTAATAATAAAATAATTGCTTTAAACATATGATTGATAAAGCGATTAAAAGGCATTAAAATTAATATTTAATCCAATATAAAACGATAGTTTAAGTAGAGTATCTCATAAAGGTCTCTTTAGTTTTTTTATTCATACAGAATCACTACAAGTTATCAATATTAATAAAAAAAATCACTACAAGTTA
>JAFIDM010005346.1:14525585-14543337 GCA_023159025.1 Thereuonema tuberculata
TCAATATTAATAAAAAAAATCACTACAAGTTATCAATATTAATAAAATTAACCTCTTACTGGACCTGTTTTAATTTTTAAATAACATAATATGGTTTTATATATGTAATAAAGGAAAAAATATTTTTTTTATTAATTTATTATAAAAATATCATTTTCTAATTTATAAAACTTAAAGAAAAGTAGGTAGGCTATTTACTCTAAGCGAAATTTGGAATTAACTCTCCTTTTCTTTATAATTGTTTTCTTTTTTTTTATATTCGAAATCTTTTCCACTGTCCTGTGGAATGTTTCTTTAAATGTAGAATAATCAATGATGAAAAAACAACATCTGAAATCATTTACATCAGATGTGAAATTAGCGCTACTTTGTAAGGGAAACGCGATATTACTATAACTTCTTTTCCGGTAAATGGATCGGAGAAACGGATTGCCAGACGGACCAGTGCGCCTTGTTTGGACGTTATCGTAGTCAGAACGTAGTCGTGACGGAACGTGTCAGACGTTTGTGTGCGCTCAGGCCAGTGTTCCCCAGTCAAATCTGTCTTCTTTTTTTTTTTTTTAACATAATATAAAACTATATATGGGAAGCGCAGTGGTGCCTCAAAGGGAAAAATACACAATGAAAAATTAGTGAAAAAATTCATGTGCCAGCAATGCGCAGGCCTCAATGAATTTTATTTTAAAGCATAAAAATTCAAACTGCGCATAACAATGGGTGAGACCAAATTATTTACAAATGACATCCTGTTCCATTGAATAAATCCTGTTCACTTGTAAATAATTTGGTCTCACCCATTATTATAATATAAAACACTTTAATAAATTTAAATCCCACCCAAAACACTTCGTGTAAAATAAGTTGCCAAGACTCTCATGCTCATAATGCTTTCAGTGTTAAAAAGATATGAGATCTCATGTAGAGCCAAGCCCCTAACTCTACAAGGCCTAACTCTACAAGCCCTAACTCTAAAAACCCTATATCTTGGTAAAAAAGTATGGCGTGGCCGTTTCGTGGCTGTCGCACAGACAATCCCATGGAGTTATGTAAAGGATATGGAGTATGCCGAGGCATACTTTTTGACCAAGATATTAGGGTTTTTAGAGTTAGGCATGTAGAGTGAGGGGCTTGGCTCTACATGAGATCTTATAACTTTTTACCAGTGAAAGCATTATGAGCATCTTGGCATCGTATTTTACATGAAATGTTTTGGGTGGGATGAAATAGTTCCATGAAACGGCCAAGCCATACTTTTTGACCAAGATATAGGGTTTTCAGAGTTAGGCCTTGTAGAGTTAGGGGCTTGGCTCTACATGAGATTTCATATCTTTTTAACACTGAAAGCATTATGAGCATGAGAGTCTTGGCAACTTATTTTACACGAAGTGTTTTGGGTGGGATTTCATTTCTTTTTGTAGGATGAGGTCTGATAACTTTTAACAGTGAAAGCGTTATGAGCATGCGAGTCTTGGCAACCCCTTATTTTACATGAAATGTTTTGGGTAGGATTTCATTTCTTTTTGTAAGATGAGATCTGATAACTTTTTAACAGTGAAAGCGTTATGAGCATGTGAATCTTGGCAACTTATTTTACATGAAATGTTTTGGGTGGGATTATCTATTACAACTAAATTTAGTTTTAAGATTATTTAGAAAATGGATTTTTTTTCAATACCCTACTTTTCTGTTTTCTATTGGTCAACTTGTATATTCAAGCTGTTTGCACTTGGGAAGAAATCACATTATTACACAGTATTATTTAGGCCGAAGCATTGAGGGTATTTCAGATCTTAATAAAATCCAAAGTATAAAAGCTAGATAAATGAAACTTAGCGTATTTCATTAGTATGGTAACTGCATCTTATCCTGAAAATTTGAGCTCTCTAGTATTATCCAGGCCGAAGCTATGAGGGTTCGATAATACATAACCAGACCCTCTCTTTATGAGGGGTTGGAATGTGAAAGTTACGGATTTCTTAATTTTTTTGTTGTTTGTGTGCTAATCCTAACCTGCATACAAAATTTCAGCTTTCTAGGACTTCAGGAAGTACCCTAGAGGTTTTGATGATCATGAGTCAGTCAGTCAGTCAGTGAGCGAGTGAGTGACGGAATCGACGTATTTTAGGTATTAATAAAATCCAAAGTATAAAAGCTAAATAAATGAAACTTAGCGTATTTCATTAGTCTGGTAACTGCATCATATCCTGAAAATTTGAGCTCTCTAGTATTATCTAGGCCGAAGCTATGAGGGTTCGAAAATACGACGAAACACTTCCAGAAAAGGTACGTAGTGCCCTTCCTGCCTTCGGCTCGTCTTGGCGGGGGCACTACCGTGCCCCCAGATTATGAAATTATTTTTTTTTTTATCTTTATTTTTGTTATTATTCATATTAAACTTATCAGTACCTATACTACAGATGTGTATTATTATAAGCACACCTAATAGGACTGAGGAACATTAAAAAAAAATTAAGCAAATATAAATTGGCTCAACAAAGAATAATATTTATAAATAGTTAAAAATATAGTTTTAAAATTAATTAAAAAAACTTCCTTCTTTAATTATCGTCAAAAAAAAAATATTAAGACTGGTGTCCTAATCAATAAAAATAACAAACTTATAAATAAAATTTAAACTATTTTAATTACCGTAAAAATCAGTGAATAACGAAGCAGGCATAGAAAAGCCAGGATGGTGGTCTCTCTCTTATCAAAGGTTTTTCTAAACTTCTTTTGGAATCAGATGTTAATTGGAGAATTTGTTTCTTTATAAAAGTATCGTTACTTGAGTCCTTTGAAGTGACCGACGCAACATAAAGGTAAGTTTAGGAGGCAACAAAATTAAGAAAAAGAAATAAAAATGTCATGTAAAAAATAAAACAAATGGCTGAACGCTCGCCTACATTTATATAACAAGATGTTTTTCACTAGCGAATATGTTTTCTAGTTCTGTATTATCTTATCAATTTATATCAATGAGTTTCCATAAAATGGATATTTTATAAATTGCAATTCTTATGACAACACGAACTTCAATACAATATTTAAAGAAAGAAGTGGATATTGTACTTTCCTAAGGAATTTATTATTATTATTATTTTAAATTCAGTGATGTAAAATTATTTATTTCTGTAAATTGAAAAGGAATTTTGTTGGTTTTCTCTTTAAGATAAGAAATTAAAAGAAAGGTTTCAATTCCTTTACATGAAGCTCTTCCAGTGAATCCAAGGATCACAAGGAAATTTTTCCAACCTTTCCGTGGACCGCAACAAGACTAAATCAGGAAACTACAGTAGCGCCCCGATTATCCACGAGTGCCGCGAAAACTTTTTTTAATTATGAACCTCAAAAAAACCAATTTTAATCCAAGCCAATAACATGGAAAATACAATAGGCCCTACAGTGCGAAGGTCGAAAATTACTGACAGGTTTATTGTGCATTGTAATCCTATAGGCCTTCTCGGAATTTGTGGATGAGTGGCAGGCTCTTACTCTGCAGAAAGGTTTCTGCTGTACTGTACATATTTTAAAAGTTTTGCATATTATGTTTTTTGTATAATAAAACGTAGTTTTTATGCTGAGATATTTTTTTTTTTCGTGTTTACACCTCATTTTTAGTCGTTTTTCGGGTTATCCGCGATTTTTACTATCCGCGGTACTCTTGCCACCCAATTCTGCGGATAATCGGGGCTCTAATGTACATTGAAGTAATTGAATAGTTGTTTAATCAACAGAAACAGAAGAATAATTATTAGTATCAACGAATGCAGGAAATTAGAATATTTCTGTAATTCATCAGATATCATTTAGTTCATACAATGGCTTATCACTTGCTTCTACTTCCAAAATAAGTTCTGTATAAAATTTAATTTTTATTTTCAAAATTACAAATAAGAATTTTTATATAAATATTCTAATTTATGCTCACTTTATGAAGAAGCTCTTCTAACATATATCAGAGCTCTGAAAAAAAATAAAAGAAATTATACAGGGTGTTTCGGAAATGGTATAATATGCGAAGAGACGGGTTCCAAAACTTCCAAAGGTGATGTTGACTTGAAAATGTTCTATGACATTTTGTTCTACGGGCTGTAGTTTTACAGTTAGGAAATGAACGCTTTGGGAATGGTCCCTAATCAAAGAAAGCTCAGTTCTGGCCATTTTCAGCATTTTCTTTAATTATCCTACCTGTTTTCAGTCTTTGGTTATCCGGATTGTTTTTTGCTTTACCTTCTGTACTTGCACTTCCTAATGTGAACTGATCTTTCTTTGATTAGGGACCATTTCTAAAGCATTCATTTCCTAACCCTAAAACTAACAAACAAACCCTAACAAAATATCATAGAACATTTTCGACTCAAAATCACCTTTGGAACCCTTCGCTTTGTCTACTATTTCCGAAACACCCTGTATATATTATGGAAATATATATTCAAACTTCCTCGCATTTGTTTTATTTTCGTATCACAATCTCTTGTATTTTTTTACTTCCTTGTCCTTTTGCCCTTTGCTGGATATGACAGGAATATTTGGATTTGAATTCTTTTGTTTTCTCTATTGGATGGTTTCTTTTTTTATCACCAGATGTCGTTTCCATCAAAACCACGTGCCAAAGAAAAAGGAAAAACAGTTTTTTTAATTTTCTAAGCTGTTTTTTAAGAAAAGTTTCTTTTCTGATCAAACAGCGTAAAGTCACTGCAAAAATCAAGTAAGCATCTTTTTCTCAATGAAAGCCAAAGGATGATGTTTTTCTGTTTGAAAATGTTTCGAATGTTCCTAAATTCTTAAATATTCTTCTTTTCTTTTTGTTTTGACTTAAAGGAGAAGAAAATGGTTTCCAAAACGAATCGGGATTTACTGAGTGAAAGAGGACGAACCACTTTCAACGTAGAAGAACTCACTTATATCTTGGATGGAGGAGAAGAGAACACCAAACAGAGAAGATACTTTGGTAACTTACAAGAATTAACGGAATTTCTTTCAGTCTTAATTAAACAAAAAAAAAAACCCATTTAACTTCAATTGAGTGTCTTCCAAAAAAAGAAAAATTCTAAATCTAAGAAATACGGTAACAGACAACTTGTGGAAGAAAGGATTTTTTTATTTACTTATTTTTTTAGTTGACTAAAAGAGGCCTAATTTACTTTAAATTTTGTTAAAATTTCGTGGGGAAAAAAAAATAAAAAATCCTTTTAACTAAAAAATGGCGTCGCAGTCCGAAACAAAAGCCGAGGTTCCTAAAACCACCTGTGTAGATTTTACTTTTACCTTTTGTTTTTGAAACATCATATTTTATTTGATAGGTGAGTAAAACTGTAGTTTATGGTAACCGGAACTGGTTTTTTTTTTCCTCTTTGCGAAATATGGCTGTTTTGGAACTAAATGTTTGAAAATTTAGAGAAATCGAAATCAAATACAAAAAAAACGATCTCTTGCTAGAATGCGCCATACTTAATATTTACAAAAGGTTATGGTTGTTAATTCAGTTAATACCAACAAAGCATCCACTTCCGGTTACCGCATAATGCAGCTGAACTGATAGGTGTTTTAAGTAACACATCTTAGGACTGGAGATGTCGCTTAACTCTTGCTCTTCTTTGATTCCCCTTCACGTTGCAGACAAGGATGGGAGGTGTGTTGTAATTCCGAATTTATATAAAACAATCGGGGATTAAAAAGTATTAAGAAAGGAAGATGGATTAATTGTAATAGTTTATCAATTAAGAAAGTTACGGATATGTAAGAGGCTGATATGTAAACGCATAGAATGAGAGTTACCTGTTCATTCAAATATCAGTATCTTGAGAAACCATTTGGAATAGGACACGTGAAAGCATATAAACTTTTTTCTTAAATGACCGATACATAATCGCCCAGAATAATGGCCTTTCTTCACAGGCCACACTATAACTACCGGTATTAAAAAAAAAAAAAATAATCAATCCTTGAAAAATATGCCTAGCGTTTTTTTTTTTTTTTTTTATTAATTAGCGAAGTTAAGCAATGAGGTACAGCATATTTCTTAAATATCTTCATTCTATCATATGATTATGATAGGGATTATTCATATTGGTTCTTGCTGTACAATCAGGTTCTGATATGGAAAAGCATTATAATTCTTCACCATCTTCCTTGCCTGCTGATTATTTTCTATTTCCTAAGGTGAGATCTCATCTGAAGGATCCATTTGACACAGCTTTGAGACATGTAAATCAACATAAGTTAATTACAGAGAATTTTACAAGCTGAGAGGGATCAGAAGCTATACAAGTCCTAACTCTATCCATCTGCTTGCAGACAACTGGAGAAAGCTACATAGTAGCAAATTTATTTTTTTTTTTTATGTGAACTTAATACTTCTTAGATATGTTGTGTATATCCACATAATGTTTGGCTTCTGTAGGTGGTTTCTATTCATTGAGGGTTTCTTTTATTAGTCTCAATAAGTCCTAACCATTATCACTGTATACAAACTATCAAAACATTACAAATCTTTATTAATAGGAATAGCACATTCTGTATTACAAATGACAGCAAGCATTCAGTGCAGCATGGATTTCAAAAGATGTCAGAGATTGGCTAGGTCAAAGTTAGTCATTCTTAAAGCAAAATAAGGTTTGGCTCTATGATCATAGATGGAAAAAAGCTTATTGCAGTCCTTTCCAGCATATCCCATAGATGCTCAATGGAATTTTAGGTCTGATGATAACTAATAAGATGACAAAGCACACTATTTTGTGTAAGGTTGCATTGCCATTTATAAAGAAGCCATCATGTTTTGGTAAGAACTGCAACATTTACTTGGTTGACTATTATACTTATATTTCTGGATGAAATCTTGCACTCGACTGACATTAACGGATCCGATCTATTCCAAGAGAACTTCTGCCATATCCTAATGAGGCTTCCTTGAATACTGTTCACAATGCATCCAGTGCTTCATGAGGCTCTCTTTAAACCTCTACCTTCCTACAGTAAAAGAATAGGTAGTAGGACATATCACATCACATTACTCTTTTCCACTGCTGTAATGTGGAAATGATGTTCTTGTACATATACTATTCTTAAAGCTATTCCTTTATACCAAATCAGACAAAAGAGAAGCAAACAATTACGTGCATAATCACAGGAATCTATTGTATTTCCAAAGGCCGTTACTTTTTTTTTCAATTTTTTTTTCCTGCTATCATTTCCCTCAATCCCTTCTTATGTTTGTAGTAGGGATGGACGGGATTGGATTTTTAGGTCGGGACGGGACGGGGTTTTTTTTTCCCTCCCAAAAATCCGAAAGGGATTGTCCTTCCTTCAGTAAATAGGAAATAGTTGTTCGGGTTTTGAAACTTGATATGGATGATAATAATAATAACAAACAAAAACATTTTATACTTTTTATTGCAAAACTTTTTACCATGTATCTTCATCTTTACCATGTCAATCTCTAACGCCATGACGAAAACACTTTGTTATTGATGTAATATTGGGAGGTAGAAGGAAAATAAGTATTCCAGAGTATTTCTCAATGATTAATTGTAGTCTTCAGTTGCCAGGATTAATAATCCCAGCATTATTAAGCCTTTTGTTGAATTTAAATAAATCGCGAAATCCCGTCCCGAAGAAATCCCGAAGTAAAGCAAATCCCACCCGATAAACGGGATTATAATTTTCCCGAAAATTTCCAGAAATATCGAGTCCCGTCCATCCCTAGTTTGTAGGTGAAGACTTGCACAATGACGTCATGAAAATCTCCCATAGGGCCTTGGTGTTCCCACTTTCAAGAGATAACCCACTATCAGCTTCACACACCCCCTATCAAGTAATTTTTGGACTCCCATCAACTAGGCTATTTGAGGTCATCCCCGCAGATGCTCGTGATTGGTCCTTCCTTGTTGTCCCACAAAGCAAACAACAACAAGAAAATGATATTGTTGATGGGCCAAGGCATGAAAGCATAAGTTTTAGAATGTAACATTCAATTGAAATATACATTCCCAAGCATCAAAAACTATTATTCTACAAATCTAAAAGAAAGCATAAGCTCATATAATAAAGAGCCTTGTTGATTTTGGTATAATTTTAAAAGTAATGCAAAAAAGCCTTGCCAAAATACAATGACATTCAGTTTCAATACATAGAATTTCAGAAATTCCACTATCTGAAAAAAAAAAACCTACAATTCCCTTCTCAGTTAATGTTGAAACTATTGTTTTGTTTTTTCATTCTTTCCTAGTGTTACCGGTATTGTTTTGTTTTTTCATTCTTTCCTAACGTTACTCCCTTACTTCTTGAATCTCTTGCAAACTTCTCTTTCATTCTTATATTAACAACATCATGTAATTTCACCTTAAATCTGTTAAGAAGTTTATTGCTTGAAATGCCATCAAAGCCAAATAATTTCTAAAGAGATATATGTTGTTACTTCTAAATACTGGGCCTTGAAATCCTCTAAAAGGCATTATTGTAGAACATGACTTAGATGGTATAAGTAATGAAGAAGTACCTGAGGGCATGGCTGTCGTGAAATACATTGACATTCAGTGAAATAATGAGAGTTTCTATAGACACAATCAGTATAGCCTTCATCACTGTGAGCAAAAGACATTGTTATGTAGGATCATGTGTTAACATTGGTTCAACTGCGAGCGTTATGTCCAAATATGATGAACTGTCTCATCGCACAGAACAAAATGCATCAATGGTCGTCCTCTAGAAAGAAGGAAAGGAAATTGTAACTATTAACTAAGTTCACTTTTCCCTCTCAAGAGTGAGAAGCAATTTGTGGTTTGTTGAAAGACCTTCTCATCAGAGTCAGTGCAGACATCTACCTTCTCCCTCAATGTCAGACAGAAATAATAGGCACAGTTTTGAGTCTTCCTTTGCAGCACCTCCAACTCTCACTTACTCACATTTAAAATTCCCAGTTTACTTTGTGTTGTCTTTCCAAGGGTCTTTAGTTAAATCTAGTTCTGTAGCCCGACTGAATTTTTCACAGAGTAGGCCTACCTCCATTTTAGAATTGTATTCTGATTCCTCTCGTCAACCTCATGATCCTCATAAGAATGTTATCACTATGATTCTTTTATACTATCACTATCATCTCCACATTCACTTTCCCATTTTTAATTTAAAGTTTTAACAATCTGTTGGATTTGTAGAATACTACTATTCAGTCTCTGTCATCTAAGGGCCCTTATAATCCAATCTGTTCGTTTGAAAGAAAATTTTCTTCATTGGAATCAAGACACTTAATCTTCTTGATTATTTTACTTAGCAAACATTATTTTGATAGAGGAAAAGGAGGGATTTTCTCCTTATCCAACATGATACTCCAGTCTTTGCAATTCCATTGAGTATTGCATTAGAAATTGTTGTCAGAACTAATCATCTGTAGCTTCTATCTTTTTCCCATTTCACCTGTTCCTGCAGATGTTGAAAAAAAATCAATGACTAGTAATCATATCCATTAAAAAAAAAAAAAAAAAACTTCTGTGGTTTTGATCAACCAATGGAAATGCTTCTCATTCATTCACTCCAGCTGATGATGCACTTCACGTCCTAACTAGTATTCTTTTCAGAAGTTGATTAAATTTTGCTTCACTATCTTTTTTTTCCTTGGAATGTTAGGGCCTTTAGGCAGTGATTTTTTCCAGTCATTCTTAAAGAACTGTTGGAAAAATTTACAATATTCTTATGTGCCAAGAATTTACAGATTTCCTATCATTTTACTAATATGTCTCGATGCGAAATAACTAGAGTTAGTTTAATGATGCAGGGAATTTAAAGTGGCTGCACGTTGCCTCTATCAAGGATTTTTCCACAGCCTAATCATGCAGTTGGTATTTTTTCAAAGCAAAGCAAATTTCAACAAAGGAATAACTGAATAGAAGTCTCTGGCAAATTGTTTGGGAGTGAAACCTCTTAAAAGAAAAGTCATAATGAGATATTATTATTATTATTATTATTATTATTATTATTATTATTATTATAACTCTTCATCTCTACAAAATACACCCCAAGATCAACGGTGTTCTTGGATGCCACAATGAAGAATTGGAACACAACATTACACCTATGCACCTCCATCACTACAGATCCCATTCCCTTAAGGAGAGGTATTTTCCAGGGAGATTCTTTGAGTCCTCTTTGGTTCTGCCTCGCCTTGAATCCATTAAGCCACATGCTAAACAACACAAAACACGGTTATAGGCTTACCTCAGGCACTCTTGACACCATACAAAATCACACTTACTCTATATGGATGATATTAAACTCTATGCCACAAACAACGCACAACTTAATAATTTACTACAAGTCACAACACAGTTCACCACAGACATTGGGATGGAATTTGGAATCGACAAATGCCGCAAGCTACATATAACATGCGGGAAGACTTCGAATTTGGAGGGTTTTGAACTGGACCATCAGTTGGCCATCCAATCCATGGAAGAGGGAGAGATCTACAAGTATCTGGGCTTCCAGCAAGCGCGCGTCAATGACAACGCAAACATCAAAAATGCACTCAAGAACACATACCGTGCTCGCGTTCACAACATCCTCAAAACACAACTCCACGCCAGAAATAAGGAGTAACCACTCCTTACTCCACTCAGCCATTGTCAAGGCAGACACACACCTCACACCCCTGAACCTCGAAAACTCTTCTCCAACTCTCACCACCCCGACACCCACACTCAGCAGCTGCGTGAATCATGGGCTCGTAAGGAACTCCATGGCAGACATCGCCATGAACTCAGCAAGCCTCATGTCGATAGGGAACCATGGAACAGATGGCTGACAAGTGGTGAGCTGTTTGGGGAGACCGAAGGGTTCATGATCGCGATACAGGACCAAGTCATCCATACACGCAACTACAAGAAACACATTCTACACGATGTAAACACACAAGACGACAGATGTAGGAAATGCCACACTACGCATGAGACGATCGGCCATATAATATCAGGCTGTCCCCTTCTCTCCCAAACAGACTACCTTCACCGACACAATCAGATAGTGTCGATTGTTCATCAACAACTAGCACACAAGCATTCACTTATTAAGAACACGGTCCTGTACTACAAGTACATACCACAAAGCGTATTAGAGTCACCCTCATGTAAACTGTACTGAGACCGCCCCATTCACACAGACAAAACCATACATCACAACAGACCTGACATCACACTTGTTGATAAGGTCAACAAACAGACCTATCTCATTGATATTGCAGTACCTATCAGCAAGAACATGCAGAAAACTCATACAGTCAAGATAAGTAAATATACCGATCTAGCACACGAGCTCCAGAAGCAGTGGAGGCAGGACCGAGTATGTGTTGTACCCATCGTTCTGTCTGCCACTGGTCCGGTGCCTCACACATTTCACCACAGTCTCAGCACACTAGGACTTCATAAAAACACTTATGCACAACTGCAGAAGGCTGTGGTATTCAACACGCATAGTTAGGAATTTTACGGGCACAATCACACATCCCTAACCATTCTTGCACACATCTTTACACTTGGCAATATGTGCTTTGGTCTTTGACCTGCCATATTGTTTTTGCTGGGGAAACCCAAGGTTTGAAACATACAAACATAATAATAATAATAATTGGTTGTTGAGTAATAAAAAATAAATTGAGAATAGAAATGATAAGGAGCTGTTTTGAGACAGAGTAAAGAAAAAATAAAGATGGAAAGAAAAGAAAGTTAACATAACTTTTAGTTAATGTTCTATTTTGGTATTGTATGATTGCATTTGTTTCCTCAGTTTTATTTTCCTGTTAGCTTAGTTTTTATCATTGTATATTTCTTAGCCAGTGTTGTTTTTTGTTTTATGCAATTCCTGCTCCTGTATTTTGTATATTTACCCACAACAGCAGTGTATATTTACAAAGTCATCCTAAATTTAAGATTATAATTGCATAGAAATTCAGTTTTTATATACGTGCTTTATTAAAAATTTATAATTTATCTAGCTAAAATTAATGTTTAAAAGATTACAGTTCATAGAAAATAAAACCAGTTCTTGAACAAAACATTTTAAAGGGTACAGTTGACCTACCAACTTCTCCATATTACAATAATAAGATTACAAAGCAAAAAGAAATGAAGAAGAAAGAAAATAAAAACTGGAAAGTTACCAAAAATTGAAATGAAAGTAAAATAAACAATTGAAAGATCAAGTGAGAAGAATGAATTACAAGGAAGAAAACTTAATGGCTTTTTCTCCTCAGATATTGTGAGATTAGAATTGACCTGTACTTCCTTATCTCTTTGGTTTGGGACAAAATAAATGATAAGAATCTTCAACTAAAGCTTTCATCTTGGCACAAAACAAGTAGGTTTTAGTTGATCATAAACATGCAGGGAATAACAGCCACTTCTATTTGGATTTCATTCCAGAACTATTTTGTTCTCAGCCCTTTTTTCTTTCCAATGCAAATACAGAGATGCTACAAGCATTAGATTCAATCTATAATAATCAATCATGTTTAAATAAGGAGAATAACCTATTTGTTAATTTCTTATGCCATTGTGTTTTGGTGTTTATTTTTATTCTATTGTTGTGAGGACAGTTTCTAACCTAACAATTAACAATTCTAACCTCTAGAATATTGAAAGGAAAATATCCCTTTTATTTTAAGATTTTCCAAAGATAAAAAAAGTAAAAGAGAAATATGTTTATTATAAATAATTATCCAAATATTTCAAAAATGTGGATGTGCTCAGTTGAATGGAAGAAAACTGCTATTTTATTTATAATTTGATATTATTGAAATAATGTTAATTGTCATTTAAATTCTTCTATCTCATTATTTAGAAAATGCCATACTTAAAAACTCCCGTTTCAAGGACCAGAAGGACTTATTCTCAGTTAGTCCTGAAAACTGCTATGAAAAAGGCCTGGAATTTGTTCTTGGATTGAGAAATTGTGCTGCCAAAGATCCTGTTATAAAAATGATGTTGGAAGCTCACAAGTAAGTGAAATCATTAAAACTTGAAATAAAAAAATATATGTACTTGAAACATGATACATCCCCTTTTTATATATAATAACCTTGTCTCAGTTATCATATAAGTCACAGACTGTGTTATTTGATATTAAGTTTGGATGGTATGGATATAAATTTTTTACAAAGTACATTACCACCACAGTAGCTTGTAAACTCTTTATTAAAACCACATGATAAAAAGTTCTTTTTTATAACTCTGTTAGTGATTCCTGGTAAGCAATGAAAGAATGAACTTTCATTGTGGTTGAATGAACCTCCTCCACACATAATAAACTGGACTGTGAATGTCTTGCTCAAAACATGAAGTGGATGTGGTTTCTTATTTCGGAATAGGATAATGATAGGGTTTGTTTTTTTTGTTTTTTTTTTCTTTGTGAAAAAAAAAAAAAAAATCGATGAATCATTATTTATTTATATTTTTATAAAAATACATCTCAAATAAAAGTTTGGAATTTTATTTAATATATTTTTGAAAGTCAGCATAAATATTTGTTCTAATTAGAATGGATTGATTTTTGTAACATTTCTTTGTTTTTAATTTTTTTACAAATTTCAAGCTCAATGGAGAAGTAGATACATATATTATACATCGTATTTTCAGCCGTGCAACTTTTCCAAGAATGTATTTTTTAAATAGTCACACTAAAATATTGTTGAATGAAATTGTGTGATTTTTTTTTTTTTGAAAACTGACCAAAACGTTTACAAATCTTAAGATCTAAATAAGCTGGGGTAAATCTATTGTGTAATAACATGGTTTATTTCCCCCCTTTTTTTAAGCACCTACAATTTTGTAATTCAGATATTTAGTTGAAATTTGATAAAATAAATTTAATGTAAGCTATTGCTTATGAAATCAATTTAAAGAAATCTTAAATCAATGATGAAAGAAATTATTTGTTTTGTTGAGAAAATTGAATTTTATCTTATTTTTAGCTATTATAATGTTTACATTCATGTCTGGTTTTGTAACATATTGTACCTTGATTTCAGTTACCTGAACCTAGTATGTTCATAGATTTAGCTTCATTAGATGTCATTCATTTGGCTTGAAGCTGTTAATCAACCAAAATTATACTCATTTATACATAATGAAATTTCAGCCAAAATTTTGTTATATTTTCTTCATCATTTTTCCTCTTTTTTTATTTTTATCTTCATTTCCTGTGGCACTTTCACAATAATTCTAAATTTTAACACTTAATTTAAATAATTTAATTAATTCAAACACAAAACTATGAAAACTTTTGTTGAGGAATTGTTTTCCATTGACAAAAGGCAAAACACCTCAAGTTCTCTTTTGCAAAAGCCTGAGATAATTGTTTACTGAGGATGAGTTTAACTCAAATACAAAAAAATAAAACACTCAAGAGAGGAAAATAAAGCAACACTATAAGAAATCTTGATTAATGTGAAAGAAATTGAGATGAAGAATTAGATTCTAGAAATTGATCACCTTAATCCACAAACAAAGTTTTGTTGCTTCCTTATGATTTAGTGTGGAATGAATTGGTACCATGATTTCGCCTGAGCTTTGTTTAATGCTCATATGGGTAGTAAAATAGACATGAAGATAAGTGATTCCATTGTCACCAGTGAAAAGCAGACATCATCGTCAGTGCTTTTATCCTTTTTAAATGGAACCCACTTCTCTACTTGGAAGTAACCATCATGGATCATTTGTTTTTCTTGACCTACTCATGATCTTCTTGCCATACTTTATTGGCTTTTTTTTTTAAACCACCTTTTATAATGTTTTTTTACTCTATTTTTGTACTTTCTTTTGACATTCTACTTTTATCTTTTTTTATTCTCTCTTGATTCTTTTATTTGTATTTTCTAAATGTGTTTATTTATGCTTTTAATTCTATTCATGTGATGATTTTCTAATCTTTATATTTTATATTTGTTAAATTTGGTTTATTTGTTCCTTTATTGATCTTGGTGTACTTCTATTTTATATTACGTCTTTCCCATACCTTTTTTTGTTTTACCTTTCTTGACACAGTTTAGCCATTGGAGCTGTTCCACCAATTAAATCCAACAGATCAACTTCTGTTAAGAGTTACATTATTTGGGATCAAAACTTTCTAACTGAATTTAACATTTTTATTTTCGGAAGCTACAAGTTTAGTGTAGAGAAAGTGTTGCAGTGGATTTAATAGTAGTTTAGAATATTTTGAGGAGTTTCAATGATGAATCCTTCTTTGAATAGTAAATCCATTTATTCCAAACAACTTTTATTTTCCATTGACTAATTCAGTGTTCTCTTATTCTATGAAATGTTACCCTCTCCCCAAAATGTTTTATTTTCTTGTATTTAAGAAATAGATGAAAGTCATAGCTATTTTATTATCATCAGAAACTTTAAGCTAAATGTACTCTAATTTAGTTCAAACTAATAACAGAAATGTGGATATTTAAATATCTTACCTTTATAAAATTGTTAGGTTTTTGAAGAAAAGAATGGAAAATGGTAATTGTCATTTGATTTACAGACAAGCACTCCATCACAATAAGTACTATTGACATCTACACAATGTTATCAAAGATGAGGAGTTTGTAGAAACCTTTTTAAAGAAATGAGAAATGTATGTTGTCTTCAATGAGTTGCTTTACAGTGATTGATTGTAGAAGTGTTTGTTTGTCAAGTAGTGTTCTAAATGCTAGAAATGACAGTAATTGTTAGAACCAAGTCTAAACAACGCAGAAGATGCTGAGCTGCTTATCCAGGTTTTTCTTGATTTTTCCATACGTTGACTGTACATTGAAGCAAAACAGCAATCTACAGTTAATGTTGTATTTAATGAGTTTTGCTCTGTCTATCCTCCAACTCGAAATCCCACGGACTGCTTCTTATAATAATGAACACTCCATGAGAAAAGCAAACCACTTGATAAATAATACTCTTGTAGCTGATGACCAACCGGCCAAAAACAATCTTTATTATTATTGTATTGATATCATAATATGTACATTATATAGTACATTTATTTTGGTGTTAATAATGATGATAATACACATATATTACAATGTTTTTTACCCCTTTTGTGTACTTTTTATTTTCATGTATATATCAGGTTTGGTGGGCCAAAGCAATAAAAGGCCCGAAGGCCGGATTGCCAGCAATGGGTAATGTGAGGTCCGAGGTCTCTTTTCATTGGGAGAGGGATCCAATCATATGAAGTCTTATCCTCTCAGATCAGCCAATCACAGTGAAGTTTAACTGATGAATCTGGGAAGGTTTTGGACTTTGCATCAATATTCTGGCAGTTACTTTACTGGTACAGAGTTTATCATTGTTCCCAAAAGATTAATAAAACAAAAAAAACTTAATATATTAATTTGGTGAATTAAGTGAGGTGTAAATGAATGGGACTCTGAACCACTAGGACTGAAAATACTTAAGATGTAGCTATTCACAGTAATTTTGAAGGAAGAATGCCCTTCCTAAATGCTGATTTTCTGCATTTCATGAAGTAATTACACAAATTTAAAATGCAACCTTTTTTTTTTTTACATAGCCATACTTTGACGTAAATTAGAGTTTAATTTTCATATTCAGTCCAGAGCCTCTTCCTTCACTGTGGAATCAATAAGTTATAATCATTGTTTTGAATTTTATGAAATCTACATAAATGACATGGTTTTTAACTTCTAGTAGCTTAAAATGATTCCTTTTTCTGCTTTTAAAGACAATTGTTGAATAAAGAACAGAAAAGTCTAAAACTAAAAATTTGTAATTTTAAATCAGCATTTTTGTAAGACTGGAGGACCAGGGTTGAGTGCATGGGGGAGATGGAAGATTTTTGTTTTCCCCCTAGATGTTTCTCTTTTAGGTCAACCTCATGATTCACCTTTGGGTTCAGTATAGTAACCAAGTAGTGAAAATGGGCAGACATAGGGTCTCCATAATCTGTGGTCCTTTAACACTTTAATATTGATGTGTTGTTCGGCGGCAGTGATGTGTGGTCAAAATGAGACAGACAGAGTCATAGGTTCAGCATAATTACACACACTATTTACAATTTTATTTACAGCTTATATACAACTTTATACAGGTCAAAGCTATTAAGAATGGATTCTCAAATCCAGGTTAATATAGTTCAAAGACATATAGATCGGATCCAGGTCAATATTATACGAGATTTGGATTCCCAAATTCAGGTCGATCTCAGAGTTTCCTGTGCGGTCCGTCAGGAAGGGCGTGGTCCGTTAGGAAGGGGAGAGACGAACTCGGATTCTGAGAGCTCCCGGCTTGGCCAATCACAGCGCGGCATAATTGGCCAATCCGGGACGGCCTTCGACGCTGGCAATCGGGGGTCTCTCTTGGAGGTCTCTGTGCGGTCCGCCTATATTGCGTCATGGCTCCTCACAGCTCCTCGTGACTTTGCATCAATATGACCAAATTTATCTCCATGTCTTCAGCGGCATAAGTGACGAAAGCAGTTCGTAATTAAAATTTAGAAAAACAAAAACGCAATAGTTAAAGACTTTACTCTTTTTTATCTTATATATACTTTTTTATTTCTTTTGTTTTTTATATCTTTTTTATTTCGTTTCTTTTTTATGTTATATATGTATTTAAATATATTTAATTTATATATAAAAAAAAAAAGGATGACAGTCATCAAATGTAATTCAAAACTTTCTAAATTAAAGATTTAATCTTGAGATGTCATAAGATAACTTAAATGATTATAAATCAACAATCCTAGCTAGAAGAATTAAAAT
>JAFIDM010005346.1:14548337-14578899 GCA_023159025.1 Thereuonema tuberculata
CTGTTCAGCAAGATATTCGAAGTTTTTTTAACAAAAATGTAATTGTGATCATTGTAACCACTGTCTGGATTATTGTTTTTTTTAAAGGTATGTAGTACTCAATAAATCTTTCATATTAATTCATTTTTCAATTACCCGTATTAACTTTCATTTAATGTGATTCGTGTGTAAATTAGAAATTGAGTTTCGCATATGAAAATTAGCTTTAATTTTAATGTTTTAGGAGTAATTATGATAAAATTCTATATATCGAAATTTCTATATATCGAATTTTTTTCCGACAATTTGCTACTTCGATATATGGAGGTTCGACTGTATATATATATATATATATATATATATATATATATATTTTCTATATTGTATTTTTTTTTGTATGTAAACAATTTTCCTTTTTTTAAATTTTAGTTAGATCAGAGCTTCTCAACCTTTGGTGCCGACAGAAAAATTCAAGCATAATTAATAATTGATCTCATGCTTAGTCAAAAGATGGTATCTAGAATAAATTCAAACAACAGATAATGTGGGCACAACAAAAGGGAAATACCTTCTGGAAATGAAGTTATTAATTCATATTAACTTTAAAAAATATTTCAAATAAATGTTTAAAAGAGACTACTAAATGTATTTGAAACTCTTTAGGGATTTGTCAAGGGATTCTCTTATAGCAATAAAAAAACTTGGTGTTCTATAGGTTGCACCAAGAACATTTGTCAAAGGATTTCTGCATTATAAAGGTACGCCAGAAAGTGAGAAGCTTCAGTCTAAGCACTCAGTTGAAACACCTAAAAAATGTATCTGCTTTGATGCTGTTTTTTTATGGCTCTTCTGTTAAGATGAAAAGAGGGGCTGTTGAGATTTACTTTCATCACTTGAATTATAGCCTTCGACCGCATTAGGGATCTTAATTAGCCATTTGGTTGTGTGGGTGGGAGATTTTTTTTTTATTTCTTTTTCTTTTTCTTTTTTTGGTGGGAGAAATTATTAATCTGCTCTTGGTCTCCAAAGAAGAAAGATGGGAAACTTAAATTATTTTCCATGTCTTGTATCTTAAGACCCCTGAGTTGCCACAGATGCAGGAGTCTAAGAAGCATCTTGGAATTTGAGGCCTAGTTCTCTGCCAGGGACAAATGTTACAAAAAGATTTTGGATTGTAAATTAATTAAATCCTAGTCATGAATAGTTATAAAGAATGTGCTAACCAATGAGGAGAATTTGTAAGAATATTGTTACCTGGTGATTTTTCCCCCGTTTGTTTTCCTCCCGTAGGTGGACTCTTCCTTGCCCGGTGCTCGGTTTCCCCGTCACCTCTGAGGTTAGTTGACCGTTCCAGAGCTGATGGCGAGGCCGAACGCCGGGATATAATGGAGCGTTCCACCTTGGAAAGACAGTTAGTGTGGCGGCAAGCCAGCCGCAGGGAGACGCTCTCAATATTCGTTTGGAGCTAGGAAAGGAGTGTGAGTGTTTCGGCCACGACTGGCCAAGGGGGAAAGGATACTCCCCAGTTAAGGACGCCTAGAGTTCGTTTCCGCGGCACGAAGCCGCAAGGACGTCTCCAGTCTGGAGAAAAGTAACAGTACGAGAACACAGTAAGACGAGGTCATCACCAACGCGGACGGCAAAATCGCCCTTCCCCGCCTGGAAGCCTGAAGACCGGCCGAGCGAAGGACACGCCGCCGGTAAGAGAAGGAAGACACAGCGAAGCTAAGTTTAGCGGCAAAAGCCAAATCGCTCTTCCCGCTAAAGCATCACCCGAAGCCGGCCAACGGAAGGACCGTGACCGGCAAACGAAGACCGAGACAGGCCTTCCCCGAGGTGAAGACGACTTGTCAGGCCAGCAAGTCAGACCCTTCCCCAAGTGATCTGAAGTCCGTCAGACGCATGCCGTGAAGTTGACATCGACCCTCACCAGACCCCCACCCACCCCGTTGCTGACGATTTTGGCCAGCGGTAAAATCGACAGGCAGCAATATCATCATGAATTTTCAAATTTCTGTCACTATTATTTTAATTAGAATTTCGGGAGCAGACAGGGACTCTCGAGTCAGTAATTGATAAATTAAAGTTTGTTGTTTTGTCTAGAAATGACCGATATTAAATTGAACAGAGAAAAAATTGGTAAAGTTTAGATCTCTTTTAATTTTCTAATATTCAATTTTCCATCAAAGATTTTTTTATTTTGTTTTTTTTTGGGGTTTTTTTGGTTAAGAGTTATAAGAAGGATTTTTGTTTTGTACATATTTTAATTTTGGTTATTTTTATGGAAAATATAAACCCATAATTAGTTCTTCTTCCGAAACATTTCAATTTTTTTTTCAGTTAAATTTATTTAGCTTAACAACTCTTATATTACATTCATTTACCAAAATTATTGTGTGAAAATGTATTTATCCTAGTTAAGAACCTGTACTTCTCTGCCAAAAAAAAACAAAAAAACTACTAAACCAAAACATAGGTAAATATACGATTTGCTTTTCAGTTCATTTAAAGACCTTTTGGCAGCAACAGTGAGATACACTTATTTCCAACATCTGGTTAGCCTTTTCTTAACTTCTGCTGAATGTTGGGTACAATCTTTGAAACAGCATTCTTATAAAGACTACACATTGGACAATCAGATGCGTCCACAAGTATCTTTTTCTAGGGAAACACCCTCCAGTATGTGCTACTTGTAATACTATGTTAACTATTCATTACAGTTTAGTTGAATGTTCAGCTTTTAACCAACAACTTTGCCATTTTGCTTTTTAGCAGCCCCTAGGTTATAGCTTGCCTGTAAAACATAGGAGACTGCTCTTGCTTTTATGCTTGCTGGATGTCACACTCTGTAGTGGCCAAACGGTTAGAGATATTAGAATGAAACCTTCACTGTTGTGTTCAGCATCAAAAAGTAGCTGACCACGTCCAAAAAAATCAAGACCTCTAGGACCACTTCCTGACTGGATGTTGGCGAGGTCAAAGTGGTCGCTTCCGATAAAGAGGAAAACGGCGATGGACGTCCCCCCCAATATCAACCTTTCTGAACACATTTTGTTTATAAAATTGTGCATATTATGGGGCCATTTTGCTTTTGACAAAAAGCATTAATTTATCTTGTTTTATCTTTTTAAATACAATATTCGTAATACATTTAAATGATTCAGATCTTTTACCTATTTCATCTGTTTTATTCACCTATGTGGCCTTGCCAAGTTTTTGTGATTTTCTCAACCTTGTTCAGGTTTTCTTTTACATTTACATTCTTTGTTTTTACATTTAAAGTGTCATTTTATTGCCATTACAGTTTTATCTTATAGTTTCTAACTGCATTGTAGTCACTTTTTATATTATTTTTTGCATTTTATTTTAATGTTTTGTGAAATACTCATTTCGTGTTTATTGTTTTGTCTCTATTTTAGAATGTGTTTACCACTATTTAGACTTACTGATTTCTTTTTTTTCAATTTTTTTACCTTTTTTGGTCACTGTTGCTATTTTACAAACAGTAATTATATTATTATTATTTTATAAATTAAGTACTTTGCTGTGCAGTGAAATTTTCCGTTCTGTCTTTGACCTTGAGTGCTCGCTGGCAGTGGGATTTGGATGACTTGGATTTCAAAGAGTGATGTGACATTACTTTAGCATTTACTTTAGATTACTTTAGCATTTTTTTTTTACCTCCTTCCAGGGCTATTGGCAGCTATAATTTGGTATACAATAACTACTTGAGATCCTGAATAAATGATAAAAATTTCAAGGGAGTTGTAAGTAATGATTGAACCCCTTTTTCAGAGGGTAGGGTAAATGTTTTCAATGGAGGGACGAGCAGAGAGGTTGCTTGAATTATGAAAGACTAGTGAAATACCCGTGCTTCACTCGGGTTACAAAAGAGTTGTTATGATGTGGATGAGAACGAAATTGAAATTGTGAGATCACTTCAAAACTTTCCCAGTTGGTAAAAAAAGTACTTGATCATTACAAACTAATGTTATATTCGTATTTAGTAACTCTAAAACCTTGGATATCAAAGTAATATCGCGATCAGAGAATATTATACTTCCCAACCTTTTCTTGCCCTTCTCCACACTTCAAACTTTCCCCTGTTGGGTAAAAAAACATGTGATCATTACAAATTAATGTTACATTCTTAATTTGTAACCCAAACATCCTTTCAACAACGTTGAATTTCCACCCCCACCCCATTGACATCTCTTAGTCTGGATCTGGGTTTGATGCATTCTTCTAGGAAGCATGGGAAATTCCATTTGATGAACATCCATTGAGAAATCCGTTCATTTCTGAAACTTTCATTCTTATTATATACTAGCAAAAATACCCACAATTCACACTGGTTACAAAAACAGAGTTGTCCTGATGTGGATGACATAAATTGTTATTTTGTGACACTTTGGAACTTTTCCAGTTGGTAAAAAAAGGCACGTGGTAGTGAAATTCAGAATTAAGAACACTCATGTCAGATTTCATATTTGTAACTCAAGCAGTTTAGAAGATGCTCATACCCTGCAAAGGAAAGGAAAGTCCCCCTCCCCCATGGTTTACATCCCTTAGGATCTGAATATCGAAAATTCTTTGAATAAGTATACTTTAGATTTCAACAAAGAATACTCGCATGAAATTTCATGTTTGCAAATCCTTGGTGCTGCACATGAAATAAGTTTCCCCCCACCCCTGTTTACACTCCTTAGGATCCAAATATTGAAAATTCGTCGAATACGTATATGTTAGATTTTGACAAAGAACACTCATCAAATTTCCTGTTTTCAACTAAAGAGATTTCAGAGATACTCTTCTAGATTGTTTGCCTCCCCCTCCCCAGTCCGAATCCGGGTTTTCGTTGTTCATGCATTATTCTGGGATGCAAGTGAACCTCCGTGTCCAACTTGGTAAAGATCCGTTGAGAAATGACAACGTTGTTTCAAGACAAACAAACAAACACTCACTCTTATTAAACTATATATATGAGGATCACATTGAAAAGAATGAGCAACAAATTTTTTATAAATTATCATGTTTTATTATTGAAAACCAAATACACCATGTTAATCTACAGACTTTTGTTTATTTCTGCACATAATCTCCATTTTATTGCACACATTTTTCTCAATGTTTTGGAAAGACGCTGACACACTGCTTTCTGGATTGTCTCATCGTCTCATAACGTTGGCCTCGTATCTGATCCTTCACAAATCCAAAAAGATTGTAGTCTGAGGATGCCAGATCAGGGCTGTAGGAGGGTTGTAGAAGAACTTCTCACCCCATTTTTTCAATTTTTTCCGATGTGAAGTGAGTGGAGTCGGATCCAGCATTGTCGTAGGAGGAGGATCTTTTTCCAGAATGTTTATTGGTTTATTGCAATGCACGATGGAGCTTGTAGAACGTCTTAATATAACAAACAGCATTTATGGTTTGTGCAGGTTCCAGAAAATCAACCAAAATCCACCCTCCACCCCTGCATCCCAGAAGACTGTGCCAATAACCTTTGCTGCTGACAGCACTTTCTTTGCTATCTTGTTTGCTGAAGAATTCAGTGGTGCCATCTCTGCAATTGGATTTCAGGCTCGAAATGGTGAAACCAGCTTTTGAATCTGTCACAATACTGAGCAAAAAAATTATCTCCTTCATTTTGATATCTCTGAAGCAGTTTTGAAGTGATGGTTTTGCACTCCCAAAGAGCACAAATTTTCCAATAGCCTAAGCTTTCAATCATCTCTTGAACTGCATTGAGTCCTATTCCAATTGTTCTTGCTATTTCATATGCAATTATGCCCCTGTTTTAATTAATGATCTCATCAACTCTCTCTTTGTTGCGTTCTTCGAGGGTGACTGCTATGAGACGGATTTTGTACGCTACTGTCCCCATCTTTAAAATATTTCACCCATCTTTTAACATTGCTAATACCCATGCACACATTTCCATATGCACGCTGAAGTCTCTGGTGAATTTCTGCAGCGGGGATTTCCTCTTAATAAGAAATTCAGTAACAGCATGCTGACGAAACAAAATATCATTGGCAGACTACTTGTGGTCACATGACGTCGTAGGTCACTAGAGCGCAAGAGATGGCGCCACCTACCAAACAAACACTCATTCTTCTGCTATTGCAGATTTCCACCAAAAAATTGTTGCTCATTACTTTTGGTAGGACCCTCGTATATTATTTGTATAGAAGAGCAAATAAAGAATTACATTATATCAAAATGATTAAAGTTTTG
This sequence comes from Thereuonema tuberculata, assembly GCA_023159025.1. NCBI lineage: Eukaryota > Metazoa > Arthropoda > Chilopoda > Scutigeromorpha > Scutigeridae > Thereuonema > Thereuonema tuberculata. Next base: position 14,554,554 of record JAFIDM010005346.1, read on the forward strand.
ATTTTTTGTCTTTTCTTTTTATTAGTATTTATCCTTGGACACCAAATTCGTAAGTAGTCTCAAAAATCTTTATTGTAAGTTGTATCATAATATTTTAGTAAACAATTAAGCATCTTTAATACTAAGGACGCTTAACATGCATGTAATGAAATAAAGAAAAATAAAGTGACTTCCCTCACTTTCAACTCATCATGTCGTCCTAAATGTTGTCTTTATGTCCTATATGTTTGTACTGTCCCTGATGAAGGAATATGCGCAGTATTCCGAAACTGTCGGATTAAAACCATGTTTATAATTCTCTCAACTTTTTGTAAGTAAGTGCGTTTTATTTATTTCCATTTTTCTTTAGTATCTTTAATATACCTTGTAAATAATTTACTCCTATAAATCCTTAATACAATAACACTTCTTTAATTTCCATGATATTTCATCCTTCTTTGCGAAGGACTTCTTCAGGTGGTACCATAGGACAAGAAACTATTCTCTTTCCTGTACTTTTCATAAGGATTACAAATAAGAACTGAAAATAAAACATTTTCGTATACAAGTTAACAATTGAAAACTATCATATTCACTAGCATAATTATTAATAATGACATCAATTAACACTAATAATAATGATGCTTCATAAATAACAATAATAATAATACTAACATTACTCGCATTACATCATTAATATCTGAAAACTTATTTTTTCATAAATTCTTTAACATATCCAAATGATGCACTACTCATTTTAAGAAACTTATCCTTATTAATACAATTTTTGCTATTGATCAAATATGATTCGATCATGAGTCTCTCTCTTTTTATTCTTAAATTACGCATTCAATTTTGACAATTGGATCTGGGTTGAGTCCTTCTTCCTCACAGTGATCTGCCCAGTCAGAAATTCTACTTTTTTTATTCCTTAAAGCTCTAGTATGTTCAGCCAATCTCTCTCTTAAAGTCCTACGAGTCTTCCAAAATAGACGCCCCCACAATCTCTGCAAGTCAAACCATATCCAATCCCCATTTTATTTAACATGTTCTCATGTAGCATCCTCCTTCTGTTTAAACAATTTGTTAGCTTTATAAAAAACTAATTGAATACTGTTTACTTTACAAACATCTCTAACATTTTTGTTTACTTTAAATCCCAATGGTAGCTTAATTACTTTGTTAAAATTACTGTTTTCTTCTTTCTGTTGTTTCACTTTTTTTCTTTCTTTAAAAAATTCCTTAATTACATTAGTTATGAATGAATTTGGGTATTCATTATTTCCAAAGGTTTCTTTCCTATTCTTAATTTTTCTTGACTTTTATTCTCTGTATAATCTGTTATTCATTTGATATAATTCTTGCTAATACAAAAAAAGCAATTATCATTATGACCAGAATAAAAATTGTAAAAAGCTTTTGCTATATGTTTTAAACGCATATCGTTATTGATTGTATTGGAATTTGTGAAGCAATCATTTGATATCTTTCCGAGTGAAAAGAAGCACTGGAAAAAAATTTAGAGCAAATTTCAGAGGTGAAATCAATGGAAAATAATTCATCTTCTGAAGCTAAATACTAGAAGGAAGATATTGAAAACAGAACTTCGAAAATAAAAACAAAACAAAAACCCTGATCACTTCAAGTTAAAGACCTTGATTTAGTTAGTTAGTTCATAAACTAGAAGATATGAGAAAGGATAAATGCACAGAAACTTGAATTATGCCAAGAAATCCTCTATTCAAAAGTTCTATTAAATCAATTGATTTTCTATGAAAAAATCATCACTTTTAAAAAATAAATATCTATGCTTAAGGTTGTATATATTTCTTGCTTTAGTATTCGGGGGGCTGAGGTTGGATAAATTATTACTGATAAATTTTGGTCTAGTTGTTGAAGAAAGCAGATAAAAGAGTGCTGTTCATGAACAGGCCGAGACTTGGTTTCCATAGAGATTTCTTTGGATCTTTTGTTGATGTCCTGCCACAGTCTACTAAAATTTGGTAGAGATTTAAGAAGTTCTTAGAAGAAATATATTGAAGCAACAGAGAATAAACAGGAAGAATTGTATAAAAGTAAAGATTACAAAGACCTATCCTCAGTGATTTGATAACTATAAATTACACACAGAACCTTCGTAACTACCAGTCTCACCTTTTCCACAGCTGTCATCACCATCTAGTAAAGAAAACTCACAATCCTTGAAATGCATCTCTTGAACAATTCCTTGCTCTACCCTTGAGATCCACCCAATCAGAATGATCCCTCCAGCAATCAAAACTGAATATCCTGTACACATTGTTCCTCAAGCTAAATGGACAAATAGGCTGTCCCGTCACATCAGTAACACAATAAAGTGAAAGACTTCTCACGCTTTTACACAGTCATGCCATAGAAATAGGACACATCCCCATTTTCATTGATGCCTCACCTATAATAGAATAATTCCTTGCTTCCTTTCTGAATCGCATTTTATCCAAATCAAAATTCATAATCTGATAATCAGTGGCAAAACTCTCTTAGTCCTTCTCTTACTGTAGCATGTGTTTTGTCTTGTGCCATCCTTTGAAGATGAAATATGCTTTATTTATTGAAACTATCAGATTATATGAATCTTCTTGGCTGTCCAGGTGGCCCTGCATCTTAAAGGAAAACTTTCTTGCTGATGTTTTATCTCTAGTTGTCCGAGATATTTTCAGAGCTTGATATCTTCAACGGCCTTCGTTTCTTTTCAAGTAGAGGTTATGAACAGTTCTAGGACTTGTGGGTAAACTCCTAGGACATGTGGGAACTTACCCAGAAGTCTTAGAGGTGTTTATAACGAAAAGAAAGAAAGCCACTGGAGTAGTAAATCTAAATTTTTAAAGATGTTTCTGTCATTTAGAGATGAAACTTTAGCAAGGAAGTTTTTTTCTTTAAGATGCAGCACCATCTATACAGCTAAGAAGATTGATTGGACAATGGCCATGGAAATACCAACATTTCATTGTCAGATAATAGACTTGTTCCTCCATTTTCTTAACATGTGCATTTTAATCCATTTCCCTTATTTTACACTGCCAAAATATTTTACCTCTCTCCTGGAATGTGCAGATGCATATATGATGAAATAAGGACCTTCTAGTATTCAGTTAGTTTTAAATATTTTATTTATTGTTTTTTTTTTTTATTATTAATTTTTTTTAATTTCAACCAATAATATCAAGCTCTTTCTTTCATTGCTGGATAATGACGTAATAAGCAGTTAAATATCAGACGTCAATGCAAGTGTCTGGCAACAATGAGACGTGATCAGATGGCAGACAGCATCACCAGTGTTGGGAGGTGGTATCGATCTGATATTTGGGCCAGAGCAATAAGGCTTGTATTCTGATGCTGATGGCATTAAAAAGAGTAAAAAAGATCATCATAATTCTGATAAGAATGGCAATTTCTTATTTAACAGAGATTCAGCAAAGTACATCTGCATTGCAATTCAGTCTATAGACAGTCTGATTGATTCAAACGGACTTGAGTAAGTCTAAGTTCATGGAGAATTACAACTATTGTTGTAAATGGACTTGAGTAAGCATAAATCCACAGAAAACTTAGGACTTTTTTTGAGTAATGAATTTATTAATTTTTCATAGAAGCATCTATAATCGGCACATGTAATTATTCTGCCAAACTAGAGCTTTTATGATTAATAATCATTTTATGAACTACGAATGTAAATTACGTCAAAATAAAAATATTTGTAATTCATATTTTGTTTTGTTTCAGAGTTAGTTCGATATTTTAATTTTAGAATGTTTTAGTGTCTAAACACTAGTAACTAAAGAATGAGCTTAAGAAATTACATTATTTAAATATATGTCTATTATTTTATTGATTTGCTTTCTTTGAAATAGTTTATATCTGTTTTCTTTGGTTTATACTCTTTATCTGTATTTTTTTAAGGTAGCTTATATATTTGCTCTGTATGAAATAGTATCTCTTTTCTTAGATTATATTATTTCTTTTATGCTTTTGTTATAGTATTTTACAGCTCTGTTTAAAGTAATGTATCTTTCCTTGGGTTATAGAAAGATTTCTTTGTAGTATTTTATAGATAATAACATATCCTTTTTGATTATATATTTTCTTTTTTCTTTTGTTACAGTATTTTATAGCTCTGTATGAAATAACATATCCCTTTCAATTATTTACAGGGTGGTCATAAATAAAATATTTCATTCTCTCTGTAGCTGAAACTAATAAGCAGATAGAAAAGGGAAATACACTATAGGGGAGAATGAGTCCATAGAAAAGGAAAAAAATTAGTTCCAAAATCTGTCAGTAGGTTAAAATATGGCACTGTGCAATAAGAAATGCAGGACAAAGTATTATCAGACAAAGCTTAAATAAAATTTCAAATTTTTCATTTGCTCTTTTCGAAAACTGAAACAAATGAGGAAATGCTGTCAAACACACAGTTGCTGATGATAAAATTGTGATTTCCATTATCCTGGATGAGAAATTGCATTCAACTGTAGGATGCAACATCTTGGAAGGAATGCTCAGCACCTGCTGTGCTATGTTGTCATTTAAGATAGCCAGTTTAGGAATGCTTTCTCTGTAGATATTGCCAAACCCTTCAGTCAGAAATCGCATGGTGTAAGATCAAGCAAGTGTGGTGGCCATGCACTGAGAAAGAAGCAACTATAGTTCTCCAAAACCTTACTTGATAATATATGAACAGTTACTGGATGTATACCTTCGCTATGAAAAGTAGTTCGTACAGTAAATAATGATACTGTCAAAAATAAATGCCAATTAACAGAAATTATCATTTTAAACATGTCGTAATTTCTCAAGATAAATATTTTAAGGAGATAAAGACAATATTTCAGATATTTATGAGTTTAAAAGTCATTAGTTCGTTAACCAATCACGTGAGCCTTCACAGTTGAGTTAAAATGGCGTCTTCCAACTCCGCTGATTTTCACCCACGTAAATCAGGAAAACCCTTAATAAAGTGCTGCTAAAATCATCATTCTTAATGCTTTGTGCAATTTAAGAGAAATACTGGCAGGATCAACCAGGTAACGAGTGGTATTGACCCAGCCGGCTGTTTAATCGACGACGAGGCTGGATCCGCAGACGGTGAAGGACAGAACGGCCGCCGGTGGCCAGTTTCCAGCGGCCGGCACCTTACAACGAAAGAAGCAATAGGGGTCGGCGAATTTTCCTACGTCTTTCGAGGCAAAACGATCTCTCGGGCCGTTTGGCGACAGGTTCCATGGGTTCGGGATGGTCCCCCGACGAGTAAGCCCAGCTTTATGGGCGGGAAAACCAATTTCGATGGCGGCAGACGTATTGCTGAGTGCCCGCCTATTTATTTGTGATATTTGCCTTCCACATGCAGTCCCTATATATTGTTCCGACAGGGTTTCCTTATTTTATTTCCTAATATTTTCAGAATAAAGATTATATTTGTTTAAAAAAAAATCATAACATGACAATATCTCTTCAGTATGTTTTAGCTATCATTTATTTGTTAAAAAAAACAAAAAACAATGAAATACAGGTCTATGTTAAAATAAAAGTCAAATAAGAAAGAATTTACATTACAATTTTAATAATTTTTTAAAAATTATTAAAAAATTTTAATAATTGTTTTAAATATTTGTAATAAATTTTAATTACAAAAATTTATATTGAAATTTAATTTTGAGTAAGTTGAAATTCAATTTAAAAAAAAAAAATACTTTTTGTTTATTTTCGTTTTAAATTCTTATAACTTAAGATTTCTTTTTAAAATTACAAATAGATTGTTTCTCTAATAAGTTTAATTTCTATCTGTTTTTTTTTTTTAAATTGCTAAATATAGTATATCGCGATATCGGTAATGAAAATTCGTTTTGTTTACATTGGAAAAAGCGTCATGTGGGCGCGGAGGGATACTTTCAGATGCTCGGTGAGACGACTTGGTGTGATTTGACCCCGTAACTGTTTGTGTATTATCAAGTAAGCTTTTGGAGAACTATAATGACTTTCTTCAGTAAAGCAATATTGCAACAGCTGCTATACTGGTTGTGCAGTAAGAGAAGGAGCCCATCTTGCTTTAAAAATGTCTCATTCAGCCATCTTCTTTATTGAGGACTGAAGTCCAGATCACACCATCATATTTTTCAACATTGTTTTTGCTTCATTGAAATGATCATTATTTTCAGTGAAGGTTCCCCATCCTTGCTTTCCAACGTATCAACGAAATATGATGAAACAGTGCATATGATTGGCAGAGCGCTAGCCAATCAGAGTTGAGCTGGAAAGGTTTTGGTGGCAACTCCAAAGCTTTTCCCAGTTACGAAAAGACAGCGTTTAATCTTTTTTTTAGAGTTTAAAATCGTGTTTCAGCAACGCAATTTCAGTAGAATTTGAAATGACTTAGCAAGCTGTCAATCTGTTCGAAACTAATTGTATATTGTATTCAAGCATCTCTATGATTTAAGTCGAAGTGGAATGAATTTCGATTCACAACAGCGACAATCCCACAATTCCCTGCTAGTGTCATGAAGATTCAATAAGAAATGAAATCTCTCTCTAAAAAGTCGATGACACATAGAATTAATTTATTTCAGTAACAATATTGTTTATTTTCAAAAGATAATCTTCTCACTGTGATATTTAATTCCTAATAGCCTTCGGATTCAATCGAAACGGTGACCAAAATGGCGCTGGTCAGCTTCTTCGGTCTTGAAGCTCACTAATGATCATCACTGAAAACAATGTTGCGAATAGAACAGTTTCTAAATTTTTCCAATGATGGAATCAGTGATGAAAATGGTCAATAGAGGCAAATCACACGATCATAGGCCGTCATTGATAGGGTCAATGATGAAAACAATGTTGACAAATATGCTGGTGTGATCTGGGCTTAATGAAACTGCACAGCATATGATGATATCTTTGAACTGTAACAGAACAGGTTCCTACTTCTAATAGGTGCAATTCCTTGAAAAAATGATCCTAGGATAAAATTTGAAGTAAAATTGCAACAGATGGGATTTGCTGAATTTGCTTGAAAAGCCCATATGCAGTAGTTTTGAGTTTGACGGTCCTATCAAGATAAAAATGGGGCTCATTCCCCAGAGAATGCTCCATAGTCAGGCATGTCCATTTCCATTCTAGCTGAAATTGATTGTTTTTCAGGATCATATCCTTGAAGCTGCTGCTGGTGGCTGATCTGGTATGGATTATACGGAGGGTTGTTTACAATCTATGGTAACGATTTGGATTCGGGTCTATTTTCCAGAAATTCCCTTTCTCCACCAACGATCATGCTCTATTTGATGGCCATGAGATACTGCTATCGCTCTGCAGCGCAGTTTCCATTGCAGGAGACTACTGCGAAGAACGGGAAGACTTATACGTTGCCACTCCTGCTGACAACGTTTCCAGATGAAGAGGACGTCGTCTTCCCAAGGCTCGTTTTAATAGTCCAAATGCGCAAAAATCCATGGGCGATGCATCTGGAGACTTCACTGGTATCTTGGTAAACAGTATAGCCTGGATTCCGGTTTGTTGTTCCATTCGTGTCAGAAAATTCTGGGTCGATTTGGACGTATGGCTGGACGCCTAGTCTTGGTGGAGATGGACCTTGTAAACGTCGTTTCCGTAAAGAGTAGGTAGTTCCTGTGTATAAATTGGTGTCATACGTGATCCTGATAGTACGCAGAATTCACCTTTACATTTTGAACCACCCTCCGTATCTGTAGCTTGCCTTGACAGGAATAACCTGCAACAATCATGAATCCCTTTGAAAAAGTTTCACGAGATTCTCTGTACCAATTTGGAAACGATTTGGCTCCCACTAGACGATAGAAAATCACCCTTGGTTTATTGCAGTCGGACAGATAAACATATGCTTTGTCTAATGTGGCCACATACTTCCATTTATCCCCAGCGAGATGTCGTTCATACAGTTTTCTGCAATTTGTCTTACGTTCTGAAATGTGCTTTGGTAAGAGCTTGTGAACCTTGCTTTTATGTCTCTTTTGAGTCCCAAATCTTTATGGATAATCTTGTTTACGGTACGAAGAGATGTTCCTACCTTCGCACCAATGGTCCTTTGGGTTGCTGGATTGTTCCCCGTCACCATTTTCTTGACTTTCTGAATGACAGTCTTTGTGCGACTTATAGGTGTCTTGGATTTGCTTGCTTTTCAGTCCCGGAAATCTGTCCTGTATGGGCCAAACCAACACCAGCCAACACATTATGAACTCCTTTCTTCGAAATGGTGAAACCTCTTTTTCTATATACCGTAATTATTGCGGAATAACTAAATTTCGCGTCGGAAAGGGCTGTAACGTACCCTTCCCAAAACTGTGACACTTTCGGCAGCATTTCTCCGAACAAACTAACCCGCACCCCTCCACACCTAAGTACTCACCTGTACGTTTGCATAAATTTGCATACCTACTGTGATTGGTTGCATCGTCATGCGCCATGCAAATCGTTACCATAGATTGTAAACAACCCTCTGTAGTAGATTAGTTTTCAAAGAAGTTTCCACACAGTGGAATAAGGGACATCCAATTGACTCAATTAGTACTACTTCAGCAGTATTCTCCATGGATCAGTTGGCTACAGTGGTTGCAACTTCCTCTGCTATCTGAGGTAATACACGCTTTCTCTTCTTCCAGGCTTAACTTGCAAGGATCCAGTTTTTCTCAAATTTGTCAATCATCCTTCAAACTGCTGCAGGTGACAAGATAAAGACAGCATTGAAATTCATGAAGAGCTTATGCTGCATTACATCCTGTCAAAGTAAAAAGAACTTCGCAATTAAAGCACATCAGGCAGATGGACAGTAAACTTACTGGGTTGTAGAAATGAGATTAATAAGAAAGTGAAAATATTGTGTTGTTTCATAATTGGAGTGTTTAGAAGCCAATCAGTGTAAGTCAATAAACCAAAAAATGAAATAGGTTTTTTTTTAAATTACGTACCAAAAAATAACAACATTTGTAAATTTGAAGAATGAATTTTTAATTGAAAGATAACATAACTATACACTTGGAGGAGTGATTTGGGCACTTTATCAACCGAAAGTATAAACATTAGAGTATGACTTACAGAAAAAAATTTCAATTTAAAAAAAAAAATGACTTACACTGATTGGCTTCGGAGCAGTCCAATTAACAGCTGCTTCTGACACAAATAAAACCAGAAGTAACAGACAAAGTACATATTATTCAGAAAAATATCTGCCCTCAGCAGCAATACACTGTGTCCAATGTGTTTAATTGCAAAAATGCCACGGTGCGGAAGCTGGCATCCCAGTGGATTATCAAATCTCTACAGCATGAATCACAGCATCCTGGTAAGCGAAACATTTGAAAGTCTTGAGGGCGCCAAATCTGGTGAATATGGAGGGGGAGGGAAGACCTCATACCTGAAGCGTTGATGTTTTGCATTCTTCCAAAACACACGTGGTCGTGCTTCATCGTGCAAGAGTATGGGACCCAAACAATTGATGAGCGATGGTTGTTTGTTGCATACTTTCTGGTGACAGTTGCCCAGCTGACGGCAGTACATGGCAATTGTGATTGTTTGGCCATGTGGCAAAAATTCATTACGCACCACAGTCTTGGCAATCCACCACACAGATGTCGTATCTACTGCTGTTTGGTGAGTTCGTGTGGAACCCAGGTATCTGGTTTTTTAGCCTTGCCTAAAGCTGCCAGGTGCCTGGCAACTGTCACTGGTGGTATGGCAAGTTCGGCACTGAGGTCACATATGATTGACGTTGTTTTTTCTTCCACTTTCTGCCTTAACTGTACAACTGTACCATGTCACACACAACTGGACGACTGGCTCCAGGCTTATGGTCAATGTCAACATCACCGGCACAGAACTTTGAAAACAGTCTACGGACAGTTCTATCACTCGTCATGCCGATACCCCAAGATTTATTGACATTGTTAATTGTTTCGGACACATTATGTTTGAATTCATTTAAAAATCACGAATCTCACATCGCGTTGCTCCATCATGTCACAAACTGCTTTTTTAATCTGACTGAAGTAACTTTTTCAGCATGTGGACTGAACCCATTCACTTTGAAGAGGCTTTTGATAACACCTACTACAGTGAATCCTTTTTAACTGACTCTGCAGGTTACTTTTGCCAGAATCAGCCAATTATTATGAAACAACCCAATACATAATATCCATGTTGTGATTTATAGCTCTCTGCTTCTGGAAAAATGCAAATTCCAAAAAATGCAGTATGTCTTTCTTTTTTATTTTGAAAATAAAATTTCAGGCCAATTTAGTTTCTGTCTCAGTTTTGAAAAAAGCCTATGTAAAAATTTGAAATTTCATCTGAGCCAAGTCTTAATTATTCATTGGTTGATGTTTTGTCCTGCATTTCTTCTTTCACAACATTGTATTTCACTGTATTAGCAGATTCAATATTCTTCTTCATTTCTTCATAATATTTCTTCATAACAGACACAATACGTCCTAGAAGCGTTCGAACATTCAAGTGTATTAATAAGGACAGAGGCTATGTGGTGAATGCGAATACCCTATCATATTTTCAGGATATGATCAGGGGAGAGGAGGAAAAATTTCAATGATTAAATTTAATAATACTTTCTTTAACAACTTGTTATTATTAGTACAACAATAATTCAAATTTAAATAATGTATCATTGCGAAATTGAACAGGTTTTTTGTTGCAAAATGTTTATCTTTATTCTGTAATAATAAAAAAAAAAAACATTTATTGTATCATTACTGATATAAGAAAATGTAAGCATGCTTTTTGTTATTATAAATGTAGACAAGCTTATTGTTGTTGATATAATTCAAAAAAGAAGGCTTGAGAAAGCAAGATGATTCCAATCTTGCGAAATATTGCCAATAAAGAAGGAATAATTTTGAAATGAAGTTTAATGTACCTTGTATTAGCAGATTTTTTTAACTAATTTTTTTTCACAGAAGCCTCCTTTCAGTGCATGTATTAGCATATTTCCCAATTCTGGTAGCATTCCACTTATTAGTGGAGTTACAAAGAGCTTTGAAAAGGCACACTTCAATTATGTTCACCTTGTATGTGCTTATTCTTTTGTTTTAGTATTTTATAGATTTGCTCTGTTTGAAATAGTATGTCTCTTTTTTTTTAGGATTATATATTTTTTTTATCCTTTTTGTTATGGAATTTTAGAGCTCTGTTTGAAGCAGTATTGCTATTTTCTTTGGATTATATATTTTTTCTTATAGTATTTTATAGCTCTGATTGAAATGTCATATCCCTTTCAATTATTTATAAGGTTGTTCTGTTTGAAATGCTATGTCTCTTTTATTTATTTATTTATTTATTTATTTTATGTAGGCTATTTATGTATCCGCAGATGCAACGTATAGTTTCTCCCTTTGATACTGCAATAACATTACATTCTTTGATGTTCACTTCCACGATTGAAAGCCAAGGAACAGAAGAACAACAGAAGAAATGGCTGCCTTTGGCTCGAGAATTCAAAATAATTGGAACTTATTGTCAGACTGAATTAGGACATGGTAAGTTTTAAAATAAATGATGCTAAAGATAAACAATAACACTTTCATGCATGTTATGCCTGAAAAGGTTGCATAAATATGGCTGAGGAAGTGGGCAACTGATTCCATTCGAATATCGAGATCTAAATTTGATTTGTGTAAGAGAAATGGAATTAATTCTATTTTATGATTGAATCCTAAAATTCCTTTTGTCCTTTGGGTAAAATCTAAAAGGAAAAACTGCTGACGTTGAATATCAACCCTCTTTTATATTACTGAAATGACCTCATTATGTTAGAAACAGCAACAAAATATTGGTAACTTTTAGAATATTATATCTAAAAAACTGTTAAAAAAGTTGTTTCTTTTTCCTTCATAAGCAATAAAATTCATAGACACAAGGAAGTATTTAAATTGGTACGTTGTGAAGAGTCAGTCCTATGTGGGGTTGCTAGTCCCCCATTAGGCGCCTCCCCAGGTGGCGGATTGGGGAATGCCCCCCAGATATGGGAGGTACCGGGGAAATAAAATACCCGGGGCGGACCAAAAGTAGCACTACCCTTGGTTCTTGGGGCCCTTGGGTTAGTATCAGCCCCAACGTATAACAATGGATCTACATATTGCAGATAAATTGCCATGCGACCTGATTGGCCATCAGCGTGCTCCGACGTCCTGCATGGTCGGACATGGGAAATATGCTACTGCAGGAACAACCACAATAGCAACATGGAATGTTAGAGGTCTCAACAGAGTTGGGAAATTAGCCAACGTTATGAGAGAAATGGAACGACTGAAGGTGGACATTCTTGGAATATCGGAGACCAAGTGGAAAAACGACACAGTTCAGGAATTTGTCAGTTCATTACCAAATGGAAAGGAGTATAGGGTCATGAGTAGTGGAGGGAAAAGAACATGATGTACAAGTTGTGTACCGGAAAAATGACAGAATCATGGCAATTGTCATCAAGGCCACATTGAAACATATGATTCTGTTGCAAGTTTACGTCCCCACGAGTAATCATAATGAAGAAGAAATTGAACAATTCTACGAAGACATTGAATCAACAATCAAGGAGGTGGGCGGAATAAAAGGACGAGTACTTTGCATTTTGGGTGACTTTAATGCCAAGGTAGGGAATGAACGGATATTACCGGAGTGCATGGGTCCCTACGGCCTGGGACAAAGAAACGAACGTGGTGAACACCTACTACAATTCTGTACAGAAAACCACCTTATCATCGGAAACACGTTCTACGAACAGAAGACATCAGCGCGTCATACCTGGGAATCACCGAATGGCGATTACAAGAACCAGATAGATTACATCTTGGTTAACACACGCTACCGTAATGCGATAAGGTCGATAAAAGTTATGCCAAGCGCTGACTGTGGAAGCGACCACAGATTACTAAGAATGGTAATTCGTGTTCGACTAAAAAAATTAGATAAACTGGCTAATAAGAAAAGATTGAATTTTGAACAACTTACAGATTTAAACATACGGAATAGCTATAATGAGGAAATAACACGAATAATAAAATCAAACGATTACGAGAGTCGGAACTGGGAAAAACTGGCAAATGCCATGGTGCAAGCGGCTGAAAAAATTATTCCCCCTCTTCAAACAACCAAAAGGCAGCCATGGATGACAAATAAAATCATCAAACTGATAGATTGCCGACGTCAATGGAAAAATCAACAAACAGCTGATGAGAGGTTGAAGTATAAAGAAATTGATAAGATTATTAAGAAGAAATGTCGTGAAGAACGAGAAAGATGGTTTAACAGCGAATGCGACAAAATTAGCAGTCTCGATGAGAGTAAGGGAATATGTACAATCGAATCAATTTGCTGAACGGGAAGAGGAAGCACACAACAACAGGAGCAATACGGGACAAAAGTGGAACCCTCACAACCGATGAACATTCGACGGCAAAAAGATGGGTCGAATATCTGACTGAGGTTTATGACGATCTAGAAAGACCACACATGCCCGAGGTATCCCTAAAAGAGTGTGTGAAGGGACTGTTACCAGAAGAAATCACCAAAGTGTTACACTCGCTGCCAAATAACAAAGCAGCAGGAATGGATAGGGTCACAGCAGAGCTTCTAAAAGCCACCGATGGAGACATAAAAGAAAAAATAGTAAATACATTCATAGACATGTATGACAAGGCACAGCTACCAAAAGAATTCACAAAATCCAGATGTATTTTGTTACCAAAGAAGGCTAGAACGATGACATGCGAGGAACACCGTACACTCTGCATGATTTCTCATGCATCCAAAGTACTGCTAAAAACCATTCAAAATAGAATATCTCCAAAGCTGACCCCTGAAATAGGCAAGCAACAAAATGGCTTTGTACAGAATAAAGGGACATCCAACGCCATACTCACCTTGAACCTATTGAAAGAAAAATGTATTGATATGAACCGACCACTTTATGTGTGCTTCGTGGATTTTCATAAAGCTTTTGATAGGGTGAAGCACAAATTGCTGATGGAGACCTTAAAATCCACATCGATAGACGGCAGAGACGTTGAAATTATTTCAAAACTCTACTGGAACCAAAATGGAATACTTGTCACTAAGAACGGAGAACATCAATTTCCTATTAAGAGAGGGGTGAGACAAGGCTGTGTACTATCACCATTACTCTATAATATTTATAGCGAGAGACTTATGCGAGAAGTAGAAAAAGTTCAAGCAGGCATATGGGTAAATGGAATGATGATTAACAACATTCGATATGCAGATGACACAAGCTTAATTGCAGGATCAAAGAAGGGCCTTAAACGACTTCTAAAAACCCTTATTGAAAAGGGCAAAAAATATGGCTTAGACATTAACAGTGGAAAAACCAAATGGATGTGTATTTCCAGAAATAACACGCAAGACACTAGCCAAATTATAATCGGCGGAAAAACGATTAAATATGAAAAATGTTACACCTATCTCGGCGCGAAGATCCAAGATAATGGAAAACTAGATATGGAATTAAAATGCAGGATAGCAATGGCTAAACAGGCCTTCTGGAAAAATAAACATATTTTGAAAGGAACAACAAACACCCGAACAAAACTGCGACTGATACAGACATTAATATGGCCCGTTTTTACTTATGCTTGTGAAACATGGACGCTAACCAAGACACATGAGGCAAAGGTGGAAGCTTTGGAGATGTATTTTTATCGAAGAGCACTCAAGATTCCCTGGACTGATCACATCACAAACAGTGAGGTCTTGCAACGCATGGGAACAGACAGAAAGCTGCTCAAATCAATTAAGATGCGCAAAATGAAGATGACCGGGCATATACTCAGAGGATCGGCAGGCACCAATCTCTTAACCGCACTTGAAGGCAAAATCCAGGGGAAACGACCGAGAGGACGGAGTCGTCTAGCGTATATGGACAACATAAAAAAGTGGACCAGTATTGGCTGTTATAGTGAAGTGAAAAGAAGAGCAGAGGACCGCAATAAATGGAGATCTCTTGTTCACACCCTCACATGAGGACGACACCAGATAGAAGAGTCAGTATTAGATATTATTGTTTAGCAATCTCTCTGTCCTTTGAATTATTCTTTATTCTTCTTCTCAGACTGATAGCAGTTCTTGAGATTGCATAGGAAGATCTCTTCTTTTGTAAACATTTTTTATTATTTATAGCCCAAAATATATCTATATTAGTGTAATAGTTTTGCAATGAGTCACCAGTGTATTTTCTTTGTGGTTTCTTTTTCTCCTCTTCCTTATCTGTCATTAACTTAAAAATAATGCCTTTCATTTCAACAATCACCACATAATGAAGGCCTCTTATCAGACATTTCATGAAATCAGTTGATGATAATCTTAGTGAATTAGGAAGAATTTCTAGAAATGAAAAGAGGCCTCTTCTCACATCCCATGTTAGGAATCAGATTTTTAGAATTAATTTCATGGAATTAACCTGTGGAATGTTGTAAAACTGATTAAAGGTCAATTAAAATAGAAATTAAACGGTGTTTATTCAGGATTTTACAAAGAATTACAAGAAATATAAACAGATTTGATTGAGTAAAAAATTCTACAGTTTTTCAGAAGCCTCGTATTCAATTGGTAAAAATGGTTTTGCTACGTTAAGTATATTTATAAAGAAAAAAAAACAAGAAAAGAAATATATAAAAACATGCCTTAAAAAAGTATATTCAAAATTAAAATATTTACAAATGTCAATATGTTTCATTTTGATATTATAATATCTTCAGTAGATTCTTTTTTTATTTTCTTATGCCAAAAGAATATGACAGCAATACTTTAATAAAGTATTTAATCAATAATAGTTTCCTTGCAATTTTTTCATCTTTCAGAAGATTTTCCCAGCAATCGTCAATCCATTTCATTGGCTGTTAAGTTTTTTATTGGTTGGTTGATTACAAAATCATATACTTAAATAAATCATTTATTGTATCAGAATTGATAAGAAAATGCAAACTTGAGTAATAAGGCACTAAACTTTCATAAAAGGTTTTTTATTAGAAGTTAAACTTAAAAGAACGTAAAAAACAAATGTATCAAGTTTGAAGATGTCAAAAAGTCTTGTTTCCTATCAGAAAATAATCCTTTTTGATTGGATGGATTTGAGAAACTGATTGAAAAATGGGAAGGAAATGTTCATTAAAAATGTCTCCTAATGTTTTTTTCCTTAAATAAAGCTTTTGTTAAATTTTTGTTTGTATTAACCTTTACTTATCAAATGACTTTCTAGAAATCATTTTAATGTTACAATTCCATATTTTTCCTTCAATTCACATCTTTTTAACATAATTGTAAATAAATACTTCTTTCACATCTCAAAATATATTAAAAAATATATTTAATCCGAATTTTCGGAAGAATACTACTCACTTCCTTTTTCAAGTTTGTTTGACATAACAATAGATTATCAGGTGATATCAATACATATCTTAGACATAGTTAGACATAGTTAGCAATTACATCATTAAACTTACAAACAATCATGTAACTAAAAATAAACATTATTATTATAATTTTTTAAATTCTTCAATTAATTGGACAGTTAGCAATAATCCGATTACATCATTAAAATCTACAAACAATTATATAACTGAAAATAAACGTTATTATTATAATTGTTTGAATTCTTCAATTATTACGTTTTTTTGTTTTTGTTTACACATTTCATTACCTTATTTTTAGCTAATTTTACCAAAACATCCTCGATTTCTAAACCATTACTTCTATTAAAATTTATATTCCTCATGTTTCTTGTTATTAAACTTTCTAATAATTTCGTAGTTTTGCTATCTTTTTCTAACATTAAATTTTAACTTCATCCCTAATACAGTGACTCTTTTGAGAACAATGCTCTGCTACATCTGATTTATATCATAATTTATTTTTAATACAATATGCATGTTCCAGAGCTCTTTCATGGGTTGTTCTTTTGCTTTCTCCTACGTAAATTTTATTACAATTTAGGCACTCTAGTTCAGAAATTAAACCCATGTTGGCTTTTTGATCATTCTCATTAACTTTGGGACATAAAATATTCTTTAATTTGTTGTTATACTCAAATATTACATCTATTTCCTACAAATTTTCTTTAAATCCCAGCTTCTATTGTTCAAGTAAGGGATTACTATTCTATTTTTATTATTATACTTATCCATTTCTATAATTTTAATCTTGTCATAATCCTTTATCACTTTATTTATTAACTTGTCTTCATATTCATTTTTCTTTAATCTACTTTCATATTTCTTAACTCGTTTTCAAAGTCCAAATTGCAACTAGAATTTCTATCAAATCTTTGACTATAGTTGTCAATGATATTGTTTTTTATTATGGCCAGATTTAATGTATGATCACTCTGAAACTCTTTACGTTGATGTTTAAGGTATAGATTACTATTATTCTTTTTTTATCAGGCATACATCAAGAAAATTTCATTTCCCTTCGTCCTCTTCTTCCATTGTAAACTTTATATCAGCATTCTCACCATTGATACTATTAAAAAAATTTGAAATTGAATATTATACGTATGCAGACGATGCATTGATTATTTGGTTTGGAACAAAAAGATTATTACTAACTATGTCTAAGATATGTATTGATAAAATTCATTCACAAGGATGTTTGTACCCAGTTTCTTTCTTTCTTTTTTTTTTTTTTTCTGTAATGCGTTTTTAATTTTTGGTTATTTTTTTTAAGTTTTGTTTATACAACATTCTGAATTGTAATTTTAACTGTTAAGATTTAAACTGATTTATGCTTTTCTTTCTAATTCAATGTACATGAATTTCCTTTAGTAAATAATAAATCGTTACTTAATCTTATACTATCAGTATAATACCACACACTTCCAAAATACTTCTAAAAATATTTAAAAATAGAATCGAAAGAAAAATAAATGATAGATTATCAACAATGTAATTCGGATTTCGTAAAGGCACAGGTACCAGGGACGCCATAGGTATGCTAAGGACAATTGCTGAAAGAATGATGAACTGGAAAGAAGAATTAGTGGTCTCCTTTATTGATTACATAAAAGCCTTTGACAAAATTGTCTGGAATAAACTCTTCCAAATGCTTGTTTCAACAGAAATAGAGCCACAAATTATCAAATTAATAAGAGAGTTATATCTAAATCAAAAAGCAATCATATGAACAGGTGATAGTTTAACAGAGCCCTTATTTATCAGAAAAGGAGTGAGACAAGGCTGTCTCTTATCTCTAGATTTCTTCAATTTGTTTGCAGAAATCATGATGGACCATGCGTTATTAAACAGTAAAGGAGGAGTAAAAATTGGAGGAGAAAAATTCGAAACAATAAAATTCGCTGACGATCAATCTATACTAGCAGAGAATAATAACGAAACACAGGAGATGTGAGACAGAATAAATCAAACAATAGAAACATTTGGAATGAAAATAAACATTAAGAAAACCAAAGTTATGTCAATATCAAAAAGAGAAAAACAAATAAATTTAATCATCAGTAACCAAAGAATTGAACAAGTAAAAAGTTTCTGTTATCTGGGACAAATTATCACACAAGACTGCAAATATACCATGGAAATAAAAACTAGAATTGCAATGGCTAAGACGGCATTTAGAACAAAACAAAACTTATTGACATGTAACAAAATTGATATTAACCTAAGGAAAAAGATATTAACAACTTATATTTGGTCAATTTCATTATATTGATGCGATGTCGACAAGGACGAGCTATGACGTAATATCGGCGGACCAGAAAGAGATCTCCAAAAAAGAGAACCCCAGACGCCAGGTCGAAGGCCGTCCCGGATTGGCCAATTATGCCGTGTGTGATTGGCCAGGCCGGGGACTCTCAGAATCGGAGATCGCCTCCCCTCTCCTCGATGGCGGACCGCAAAGGAAGCTCAGAGTGACCTGGATTTGAGAATCCCATATTGTATAATATTAACCTGGATTTGAGAATCCGATGACCTATTTAATCCTGTATATAAAATGTAATTAATTGTAAATAAATGTAGATACCTTAGACCGAACCCTTGACTCTGTCTCACTCATTCTGAACAACACATCAATATAAATCGGAAACATGGACATTGAACACTAAAGAAAAGAAATATTTAGAAGCTTTTGAGATGTGGTGTT
Organism: Thereuonema tuberculata; assembly: GCA_023159025.1. Classification (NCBI taxonomy): domain Eukaryota; kingdom Metazoa; phylum Arthropoda; class Chilopoda; order Scutigeromorpha; family Scutigeridae; genus Thereuonema; species Thereuonema tuberculata. The sequence goes on from JAFIDM010005346.1 coordinate 14,573,709, forward strand.
ACCGTAGAATGAAAAAAATCAGCTGGACTGAAAGAAAAACAAATAGCGAGATATTAGAAATGGTGGATGAAGAAAAGAAAATTATTAGTATAATTCAAAGAAGACGACTAAAATGGCTGGAACATGGTTTGAGATACGATAATCCGGTACTGAGAGCTCTAGAGGGGAAGATTCCAAGCGAGGGCAGAGGAAGAGAAGACATCACAAACATGCAAGGATTTGGGAAAAAGAAGCTTTGTGGAGTTGAAGAGGATGGCGGAGGATAGGAAAAGATGGAGAAACATGACATGGATCTCATCCCAAGCAGTCTCCGGTCTGAGCCACTGATCAAAACTTAATCTTACACATATATTTATCAATTTAATGTAATTCAAAAAGATTTTCTGTTATATTTTAAAAATCCCTTTAATCCATACCTTACTATTGTTAATATGATAAACATTTCATATATTTCATTCATAGTTCTCTGTCAAGGGCAGGTCCTTCACTGCAAACCCAGCATTCTCCAATCTTTCCTATTTTCTGCCTTCCTCTTCGTCTCCACATAAGATCCATTTCATATAATTAGCAAATTAAAGCTAGAGAATTTTCTAATAGTTTCAAATGTAACTATACCATTGATTGTCAATTTATTTGATTTCACCCCAGTATAAAATTGTGGTAATTCTATTTCTAAATGTTTAATATTTCTTTTGTTAATTTTCCTTGCATATCATTAGTTTATAAATTTTCCTATTCATTAAGAAGGTTTTATTTCTAATATTTTGACACTCATGATTGAATTATTTATGCAGGACACTGATAACTACTCTATTTCACAACTGCAATGAATATTTACATTTTTTTATTATTAATAATAATATTCTAATACAGTCCTACTAGGTAAGTATATCTGTTATGTAGGTGCTGGAAGTTGTACAAAGATACTTTAATACATGAAACATTTTCAGTCTGATCCTTTATTACTGCCTAACAAATAATGGTTCATTCTCTTCTGAAAGGAAATTTTATTATCTTTCTAATTCTTACTGAAGGAGCTAAGTTTGAAACATTTCACTTCTTCTTATGATAATTTTTCAGTTGAACTGTATTAGTAAAAGGATGAAATCTTTAAATATTGTTCTACTTCCTTCTCTGTTGAACAACAACGTATGTTACTGAAGTAATACTGTGAATTTCCCAAGTTTAATTTTTTTTTTAATCATTAAGATCTAATACAGTGTTTTTCAAATGGTGATACTTAGAGGTGTTGTCCAGTGGTATGTACCGAGGAGGCTGGGTAAAATTTTAAATCACGAATAAAGTTTAAAACTGACACTAGAAATGGGTTCTTTTTAGAATAAACAACTGCTTTATGGCCTCTTAAGACCAAGTGATTCATACTTCTGCCATCTTTCGGCGTCTGTGCAGCTATAAGTCTCGACAATAATTCTTGGAAATTGTAGAATATTCGTACTCTATCATCTTAATGGTATTTCTGTGAGCAAGGATTTTCAATAGTTGCTTTGTCAATGACAAAAGAGACTGCGTGCACCAGAGGGTAATACTGAGCACAACTGATATAAAGAAACTGGTTTCAAGCCCAAGTAGCTCATTATTTTAATACTCTTTCTCACTTCCATTCTACTCAGATTTTGAAATTACACTATGTATAACTTACTTAGCCATTAGAATTGAATATATTGCTTTTCACAATACGATCCAGTCTTTAAAATTATTTTCCCCTGATACCATTAGAATTTTAGGAATTGGTGGTTCTTAAGATAATTAGAACCCAAGAAATGGTAGATCAGGAAAAAAGGTTGGGAAATGCTGATCTATTAAACTCTGGCAGCATTTGAATGTTTGATAGAAAACTCCATTCACACAAATGGGATCAGTTTACATGAGTGATGTAATTATTTTACTCTGTTTCTCTCTATCATGACAAAGAGGGCCTCTAAAATAACAAAGTATGCTTCCTCTGTGAATACAACTCTCTTCAAAACTCAACCTTGTTGGACAAAATCTTCTTCAAACTCATTTTGCTTCTTTCATTTTCAAGGATTAGGAATCAACAGCAAGTGTTTATTCTTTTCAAATGAAATTATAGGATTTAGAATTAATGTGGGTAATTTTTTTTTTTTTTTTTACTTTGTTTGTTTGTTTTATAGGGACAAATATGCGTGGTCTTGAGACAACTGCGATTTATGATCCAAAAACAGAGGAATTTGTATTAAACAGTCCAACATTGACATCAACCAAATTTTGGCCTGGAGGCTGTAAGTATCACTCAAATGTTATTGTTGTTTTATTATGTCAATCTATTTGATAAGTTACTTGAGGTTTGATCACTTAAAAATCAGTAGCAATCAATTTGTTTTCTAAATCAAAGCTCGATGCTTTAGTTTGAAAAGTAGTGTTATCAGTTTTGAGCCAAGTGCAATGGTTCAGGGAAAGCCCAAGGCACAAAATATAGGAGTGGTCCCTATTTCCTATCAATCGAAAAAATTAATTGCCTTCCCAATTTAATAGATTGATGGATGTCTGTGTGTGTTTAGCTTTCAAGCAGTAATCGACAACATTTTATGCATTTAATGAAATTTAACACAAAAAGATTATGAATTATATTTATAATTATTTATGAAGATGTATAAGAGAAACTAAATTGAGAATTATTATCATAAAATTGATGTTTAAACTTATAAGTTTTAACATTTTACAGTAAAAAAATGGGCAATATAATAATAACAAGTGGTCATGTAAAGATACAAACATTTGTTTTAAACATTTTTAGTTGTTTATTGTATGAAAGTGAGATTAATTTTAGAAATCACAACTCTCAGTTCTTTATTCAGTTTAATTTTGAGCTTTTCTTTGCAATCGCCCTTGTTTCACACAAATAAGTTGTAAATGGAATTGGACATTTAAACCTATCAATAATGTTTATAAAAAGTTCTGCGTGGATTCTGTGCTAAATTTATTGAGTTTGTGAATTTAGACAAAAATGATTGTATTCCTTCCATCCATTGAAAGATTTAGAATGTTGACTTTTTTGCTAATGTCTATAAGACGGGGCAAGTTTAAAAAGGGAAGCAATTTCACTAATTGTTATTCTCTTTCTTTCTTGTAGCATTCGCTCTAATACTTTTCTTTTAGACAACCAAGTATAAAAATGTGTTTTCTCTTTGCAAAGCCTTGACTTGTTTTGTTGAGATTAATGAGAATGTGCAAAACTTCATTAGAGGGTAGGATACGATGCTGGAACTGCCTGAGGAATCTTACTTCAGACTTAGACCATATCCAGCGCTCTGATACGTACAAAAGCATATACAGTTTATTCAGCTAATGATTGATGCTCGCTGGCAACAACACTCCTAATTGTTAGGCTTATTTAGAAACTATCCATAGTGTAGCCATGAAATTTTCATCTAATCAACAAAGATTTCAAAGTAGTGAAATTCACATTAAGCCTAACAATATAAAAATAAAATGGGCTATGCATAGAACTAATGCATTCACCAAAATACCAAAGAAACAAAACAACAAAGGTACAAAGTGAATTTATAAGTTGAGATTAACATATGACATCTGACTAATTTAAAATGCTAGCTTGTTTTATGTAGATGGGTTGATAATAAAGTCAGTAAGTAAAGGATTAAATAATAATAATAATCATAATAAAAACATATTCTCAATTCTCAAATCCAATAAATATCCATAACTTAAATGATAAACAAGTATCACAAGTTTTCTAACCTCAGGTAGACTAGAATAGGGATGCAGGGAAAAGAAAAAAAAAACAATATCATAATATCCCTGCAAAGGAAAAGAAAATTTAAATTTTGATGACAAAGCAAAAATATATATATAAAAAAATTGTAGTTATTTAATTTGTGTATTGATGCAAAGTCAAAAACCTTCCAGAGGTGGTCAGTTAAACTCCACTGTGACTGGCTGACCTGAGACTGCAAGACTTCAAGCGATTGGCTCCCTCTCCCATTGGCAGATCAAAGAGGGACCTCCGACCTCGCACGACCCATCGCTGGGAATCTGGCCTTCAGCCTTTTATTACTTTGACCCTTTTTTGGTATCTACCGATCCTATATTTATACTTGTAAATAAATGTGTGTACCGTACATGCTGCAATAAATGCCGAGGCTCTTATTGTCGCCGGGCTGCAGAGGGGACATGGCCAAATAGTAGCCGGTCTCTAACAGTAGCCGGGTTTTTGATATTTGCCTACTGGTACTAGTGTAAGCGTCCATATCTTTATAGTCGTGCATAATACCTTACGGTACATTGTCTTATAAAATGCCGCTGAAACAGTCATTTGACATTGCCTTTAAGATTCGCGCGGTGGAATATGCAAAAGAAACTTCCATTGAGGCGGCCGTCCATCATTGCGGATTCGGATGACGAATAGCAGCGAAAGATACAGAAAGACATTGCCATTTATCTTTAATAGTCTTAAGTACCAAGTGAAATTCAAATAAAGTATCTGTTTGTAAAATATTACAAACCTGTATTTATACATTACAAGCCTGTATTTATGTGTAAAAATATTGCGGTCTGAAGGTTTTTGTTAATTATGGCCGGTCTCTATTAAGCGCCGGGAGCCGAGGCTAGTTATGCAAATAAACGCCGGGGCCTCTATTGGAGCATATACGGTATATTATCTCGAAATGCCAATTTGTAGACTTTTTCAACTGTACCTCAGTATATTATTAATATTGAATAATGAATTAAGGCCACCACATATCACAGTAAAAAAGAATTTATGTGCAAATTAAAAAAATAACTACACTAGTAGTTTGTACTCTCTGTTGTCATTATCATTGGTTACAGAATGAGAAGATAAAACAGAACATGTGATGAACCATTGGGAGACAGTCAGAAGAATCTCCAGGAAGAATTGTACATTTGGAAGGAAACTGAAAAGACTAACATAATATAAATAATAAATAAACGTGAATAATGAAGTAATTTGTATATTATTTATATGTTTTTATGTGTCAATAAATAAAGAAGAATTATTGGAAGAGGTAGAAACTGAAACGACTTAATAACATAATATAATAATACAATAAACAAAATAAATAAAATGGGAATGATGAACAAGTTGTAAAGTATCAATAAAGGAGAATTCGGAAAACTTATGGAACCCATATTAGGGAATTAGGAAAACTTATGGAACCCATATTAGGGAATT
>JAFIDM010005346.1:14585669-14603916 GCA_023159025.1 Thereuonema tuberculata
TAAGTTTTATTGTGTCCATTTTCATTATATGATAAGAAGAAGTATGATACTTTTAAATCTGTTTAAAAACACACATCACAACACACTGTTGCTTTGACAAATGAAAAAAGAAACGAAAACATAGAACTATTTAAAATGATCAATAAGGACTGCATAATTAAAAATATAATTAAAAAATCTTAATTAAAATCTAAAAATATACATCCATAAAAGGAGAATTTCGATCTCCTACAGGAAGGTCGTTGTCAACTAAGTAACAAGGTTCTACATTACATTAATATAATCAATTGAATTAAGTAATTAGCTTTTTTGATTGGTCCATTTTTCTTTGCTACTCCTGGTTTGTCATATGAGAGTGGTGGAAACAACTATTTTCAGGGGACAGCCAATCACAAAACACTTGTGTTGTTTAAACGAGGAATCAACACCATTTTCTTGCTAGATTCATAATTTCTTTTTTTAATTTCTGAGTGAAGATTAAAAAGCGTTTAATTATTATCGAAGTATAAATATTTAGAAAACATGTGTAAGAAAAGGTAAGATGGGCTTTAAAGAGGTTTCTGAATCAAAATAAAGAAAGAGAACAAAGAAACTGAAAGCAAATCAGTGTGGTCATCTGCTCCTTTCTTGCTGAACCGATCGCAAAATCACTATCTACGATTTCTAAAATAAGCAGTCTGAGTAAATTCTAATTCTATCTTGCATTTATTCTTAGTTTTAATTTGTAATGAGCTGTTTGTATTGGACTATACTGATCTATTACATATAAAAATGTTTACTGTTAACACATGCTTTGTCCCGTGCCACCCTTTTCTAAAATATGCACGCCAGAGAGTGGCAACCAGACAATGCACACCATTGACTCTCAGCGGCTCAAGTCCGTTCCTCTGATGTTAGTGAATCAGCTTAATAGGCATCACATTGATCACTTGTTATTTTTTTGTGCAGTATTAGTAATAATAGGTATTTAACCATTTAAAATATTGTTGTGGGTAATTGATGCATGTAAATACTGTAAAAATTTGAAATTGTACTCTTGGAAAGTTCAATTTAATGATACCTTTCTTAGACAATCTGGTCAAAAAAGAATTAGAAACTAACAATTTTTAAAGTTATGGTGATTGTTTTCTTTTCTATTGGTGTAATACAACAATTATAGTTTCATTTTTAAAAGAAGAATGGTGAGTTTTGCAATGACTATATGAGACTTAACGTCTAGTAACTTTGAGCTTTGCAGAGCTTACGATGTTTGATTTGTTGTAATCCCTCACAATGGAGAAATAGAGACATTCAAATACAAAATATTTGTAGCTTACATTTCTAGAAAAGTCATCTTTGTGTTTTTAAACATTGGATGGATTTTCTTGAAACTTAGTGATATAAAATAAGAGACAATGTTTTCTATTTGAATTTGTTTCTTTTGGTTCCTTGTAAATAAATCGGTGGGTGAAAATAAGAAAATTCCCCTTAGAACCAATACAGCTTAACAATGCATTTAGTCTCCTAAAGCATTGCTCTCTTACTTAAGACCAACCAGATAATTGCATTTGTTTCAACTTTTCTATCAAATAAGTAATTGCAGCTTTTTTTTCTTATATAGAGAAGACGATATCTGAAGTCAGTTTTTTTCTCCATCAGTCAGTATAAAATACTCTTGTCCATTTCAGTTGAAGCTACAATGTGATATATACACTCCTGTTACAACACAAATTTTTATTTTGCATGCATGATTCGAAGACAAAATTACTTTGTGGAGGATCTAATAAGCAAAGCAGATAATGGATGTGATCTTAAAACTCTGAATCAATTCTATCAACAATAGAAGATTCCTAGTTTCACAAAAGACCAAGTTTTGTAGAGAGATATTTCTTTTTTCAGTAATAGTAATGTGTACCCATTAATATCATTACTGCTGAAATGATAGCATTTTCTTATGTTAATTTTTCCTCACTCGTTTTAATATAATGATTTTTTTTTTCTGTGTTGTATTATATGTTCTTGTGTATATGAGTAGTGTCTGTATAGATATCTTATGCACTCCAAACTCAATGTTTACTTCCTATTAATTTTCTGACTGAAAAGGATTAAAAGAAAAGGGAAAACTATGGAAGTTTAACAATCCTATCCAAGTATACAGGGTATTGCAAAACTTACTGTACAGATTTTAATGGTAGATCAGAACACCAAGATAAACTTTTTTTTGTTGATCAACATAGATCTGTTGACATCATATTTAAGCGGTAAGGGGTGTTTACTGGTGAGATATGTAGAGTATATGCTCCAGTGACATGTGTAGACTATATGCTCCAGTGACATTATGCGTTGACTGTATTCACATGTTTCTTGTTAAAATCTGTCAGCACAACTCCACATTGATCGTGTCCAGCACCACTGAAACCGCTGTTGACGATGCGTAGTGGTCAGTAGTAGGCAGCGTAATGGGCACCGCGAGCGTAGATTCTGCTCCCACAGTCTTCTACTAATGGTCCAGGTGCATACGTTTTGGTCATACGTTGGATGGTTGATAGCAGAGAATCTGGTGCTGTAACTGCTGTCCTCTTGTCGCTGAAATTTTCAGAACCCATTCCTGCCAGCATCTTCTGAACTGCATTTGAAGATATAGCCAATTTATCCTCATGTCATCAGTGGCATAAGCAGAAATTAAAATTAACTAAAATTTAGAAACAATTTATGCAATATTCTAATACTTTGCTCTTTTTTATTCAGTTATTATCTATTAGTCTTAAAATAATCAATTAGTAATATTAGTTTTTTATGTAAAGATCTATTTTACGTATTACATTTATTTATAAAAAAATAAAGAAAATAATAACAGATGACAGTTATCAATCAAACTCAAAACTTCCTAAAATTTAAGGATGTAATTTTGAATTGTCATAAGATAACTTAAATGATTATTAATTAACAAATCCTATCTAGAAGAATTTTAAAATATTAAATAAAATTATGATAAATAAAAATATCTTTAACTTTATATTTTTTATAAATTTGAAATTCAAATTTATCTTGAAATTGTAAAATATTTTTAGATATAATTTTAATTGGAAAATTCTCTAATAAGATATACTTTAAATTATCAAAAAAATATTCAAAATCTTATAATTAATTCTAAATTTGAAGATTTTTTAGATAAGTTTCTTATTAGAGAATTTCTAAATACTAATTTTCCTATTAAAATTATAAATAAATTTATTTTACAATTTCAAAATAAATTTAAATTTCAAATTTATAAAAAAAGTAAAGTTAAAGATATTTTTATTTATCATAATTTTATTTCATCATTTAAAATTCTTCTAGAAAAAAACAAATGTTGCTAATTGATTATTTTAAGACAAATAGGATAATAACTGAATAGAAAAGAGCAAAGTCTCTTGCATTTTTGTTTTCTAAATTGTTTCTAAATTTTAGTTATTTTAATTTCCACTTATACCACTGATGTTGTTGTTTGTTTTTATCCATTCAGCCGCATCCGACCCTTGGCGATTCGATGGGTCATCTCTCGCCACTCTTTCCGATCTTGTGCCTTCCTTTTTAACAGCTCTAAACTTAGGCCTGTGATTGCTTTAATGGTGTCTATCCATGTGATCCTCGGTCGACCACGCCTTCTTTTTCCATTCGTCATTCCCAACATTATAGCATTCTCGAGTGAATCAGATCGTGACACATGTCCAAAATATTTTAGCTGCATTCTATTTATCTTCCCGCCAAGTGAAATTTCAGGTTTCATGCGTTTCAAAACCTCCCTGTTTGTAACCTTTTCTGTCCATGGAATTCGTAATAGGCGTCTCCAACACCACACCACTGATGACGTGAGGATAAATTTGCTGTAACTTCACAGAAACAGTGATGATGTTTTTGTATTGGCTTTTTTTTCAAATTCCACATCACTATACAGCATTTATATAGTAAGTAATGTAAGTTAATTTTATTCTTATATTCTTCACTATTATAAATTGCAAGTGATTGATTGAAATGTTTGCTTTGCGAAACTCGAAGGATCAGTTTTGAGTTTTCGAGATATATATTTTTTTGATTGGAGATACTATAAAATGGCATAATAAGGGCCTTCCTGACTGTACGTATGATACCCATTATTCATATATTTTTTTTACAGAAAGGTTTGTGAAATTGAGTAATGAGCATAAAAACATATATTTCCAGTATTAATATTTCTTCTACCTAGTTCTAGCCAGAGAATAAAAAAGTAAATGTATTTCAAGTGATGCTGTTTTATTTTCATCTATAAACAAGTTGGAAAACAGAAGAAATAAGAATAACAGCAAAATATAATTTTTCAAAAAAAAAAAAAAAAAAAATACCTAAATAAAAATACTATTTGTGTTTCTTTTGTAATCTAGGAATAACTATAGGACCTGTTGGACCCAAAATGGGTATGCATGCAATGGACAATGGATTTCTTCATTTAGAGAATGTTAGAATCCCACGAGAGAATATGCTCATGAAACATGCTCAAATACTCAAAGATGGAACTTATGTCAGCCCACCCAGACAAAGAGCTGGCTATGCAGTGTTTTTTCATTCCCGTCTCTACATTGCTGCAAATGCTGGTGTAAATATTGCTTTAGGAACAACCATTGCTATTCGATTTGCAGCTATTCGTCGCCAAGGAGAAATTATTCCAAGGTAATAAGTAAATAGTTATTAAAAATAAGAGAAAATAATTAGATGGTACAATTACTGATAGGAATAATTTTGGTGTTCTTTACAAGTAATTATCAGAAAAAGAATGTTGTTTAGTAGTAATGACAATTTTATTACATTTTATACAAAACAGACTGAAATTGTATTCATCTACTTAATAATTTTAGTACATTTTTCCATTTTAATTCTCTTATTTTTATCAATGTGTAGTTGATTCAAATGCCTAAAAAGAGAACCTCAAAATCAAAACTTTCAAAATATTTTATGTCTTTACAAAAGAAAAGCTTCATAGAAAATAAAAATGTTAATTAAAAAAAAAAAAGCAAGAAAGAAAATCTACTGCTGCTTTTTTATCCTGTATCCATCATTTGTCTTCTATAAGTGAATTATTCTTTAACATGAAGTTTCAGTTCTTATTTTTTTCACTTTGGAAACAGTGTCTGATACGAATAATTAGGGAACACAATAATGTAAGATTATAAAAGCAAATGCATCTGATGACTGTCTTCAATAGTTTTCGGGCTTATTTTTTTTTTTTTTTTTGAGAAATGTTCTCTGTAATGTTAGGCTTCTGGAAAATCCTCTCATAATTGGTAAGATGATTAAAGATACTTTAGTTGAACTACAAATTAAAATTTTATTAGAGGTCACAAACACTACAGATAATTTACTGAAGAATAGGGTTTTTTATTTATAAAGCTTTATTAGAAAAATTCAAAGAAAGAAATACTTTAAATGAAGGAACATTAAAGAATGAAGGAATTCAACTAATTTCAGTTATTTATAATGAGCCTAACTTCTCATGCTTTAGAAATGGCCTGGACAGCAGCAGTTAATAATGGCTGTCCTATTGCATTTTTATAATGTTTTTCCATAAAGAAAAAAAAATATTGTAGTGAGAGAGGAGTATATAGGTGTATACACAGGGTGATTCCTAAAGGTGTGTCAAAAATCTTGCCGTACGTTCTACTCATTACAACATCAAAAAAAGCTCAAATAAAAATGAGTCCGGAAGTGTATAGTTTTCTCAAAAACTATTATGTATTTCCTCATAATAAATGTTTAAAATGTCCTCCGTTGGCTTCCACTCACCTCCTCATTGCTAAACAAATTCTTTCACAAATTCCGGGATTATGCTGTATTTCCAAAAAACAGTTGGTTATTTGTTCTTGTAATTCGTTCTGACTGTTGATTGGACTGGAATAAACTAAAGTTTTTAAAATCCCCAAACAGAGAATTTCAGAGGATGAAGATCAGGTGAGTGTGGAGGTCATCAATGGGTTTTATTGCATCATAATATGCCAACAAAAATGCTAACCATACAATGAATAATGAAAACTATTCATTTCCACACCCATATTTATTTGAACTTTTTTCATTTGTTTTAATGAATAGAACCTATGGCCAAATTTTTGACACACCTTTTGGAATTACCCTGTAAATATATATATATATATATATATATATATATATATACAGGGTGTTTCGCTCACTATCGAGCCCTGATTTTCCCTTATAATTTTCAAACTGCCTTTATGTTAATGGCAGTCACTTTGAACACTTGCTATGAAATCATTTTGCTTCTCCTAAACCAAGGTATGTCAATGTCAAATGTCTCTGCATTGCTTCCATTAGTTTGAAAGTTATAAGGGAAAATCAAGATATGACATTTCATATCTTCTTAAAATGAAGTATTATTATAGTTAATTTATTTATTTTTTATAATTTTATACATTGCCAACAGCCGTGTTATTCTTTGTTACTTTTGTAGAAACAGTAGTTGTTGATGGCAGAACTATGAAGTACCTTTTCATTGGACAAGGACATTGATTTTATTTTTATGGTATAACATTAGATGAGTCCTTATTTTTGTACTGCTGTGATTTCTTTCATTTGGTGCTCTAACTCTGCTGATTAATACATATCTGGATATGCTCTGGAAATTACGGCATTACAAGAAGTATGATGAAAAGGAATAGGGGAAATATAGAGACTACATTGGAATTTACTCATTACATTAATGCCATCACATTAATGATTAATGCATTAATCTTACATTAAATAAGAACCATTACATTATCACCACCCCTAGCCTAGATAAATGAGCTTGTCTGTAGAACAATCAGTCACATGTGTCAGTGGCACAGAGCAATATACAGGGTGATTAAAAATGTTTTGAACAATTTCAAAACTTTCCTATTACAGTTAGGATGCGACAACTGGTACCGTTGGATAGAGCACATGTTCAAGTTCGTTTTGTATTCATCGCTTGTAAATGTTCGATATGGCCACCATTGTTACATGTCCAAACAGTACTGAAAGTTTTTCCAAACATGATGTAGCATTGATCCGTCTATTGTTGTAATTGCAGTGGAAATGTGCATTTTCACGTCGTTGAGATCCCGTGGTAAGGGCGGGACAAACACCTAGTCTTTAACGAACCCCCATAAGAAATAATCACAGGGAGTAAGATCTGGAGAACGGGAGGGCCACGTCAACAGATGTTGATCATTTGCACCTGCACGGCCAATCTACCGTTGTGGCAACCGTTTATTCAGATGGTTGCATATGGCTGAGTGGAAATGGGGTGGTGCCCCATCTTGCTGCAGAATCATCATCATAATCATATCGTATCGATAACAACTTATATTCTATCTGTCAAATGTGCAGCAAGAACTATTGCTTTAGAGGTACCAAGGGAGAGTTCTCCAGAGACCATAGCAGAGTAATCGGGGCATGAGAGCAGGTTCGTCATTGTTTCTTCATTACCACAAGAGCACAATACATCTTGGGTCAAATCAAGATAACCCCAATTACAAAGGTTACATTTGCAGTTGCCAACCCCAGCTCATAATCTGTTAAGAGACCTCGACGTAGGCCAGGGTAACTGATGGCCCGAAGGTAAGGTCTCTCTTGGTTTAATAAGGTCCACTGGGAATTGACATTTATCCATCCACAGGTCTAGTCTCTCACGATCAGCCCGTTGCTGAAGGGGGATACTTGCTTGTAGAAAGCTTTTGCATGAGTGAAGTCTTGTTTGGGCAGGCACTTGGCCAAACAAAGGATGACGACTGGCTATTTCATGGCAGATGAACGGTGGAGCTATGGCAGAGAGGACAGATAGTTTATGTAGGGGGGTGGGTTTGAGATATCCTGTCACGAGTCGACAAGATTGATATAAGGCAGAGTGAACTTTCTTAGCATGTACTGATTTAAACCAAACCGGGCAGGCATATTCACCATCAGAATAGCAGAGAGCCAAGACGGAGGAGCGAAGTACGTTTGCATTAGCTCCCCACTTTGCTCCAGTCAGTTTTCGAATAATATTGTTATGAGCACTAATTTTCATGTTGGTGTTCTCACAGTGTTTCCTGTAGGTGAGGCTTCTGTCTAAGACGCTGCCTAGATAATGAGGTTGGAAATTATGGGTTAAAAATTCACCACACGACTGTACTTGGAGCTTTCTTGACGCTTGTTTATAGCGAAGATGAAAAGCACAAACTTCAGTTTTAGTTGGGTTAGGTTTGAGAGAGTTACACCTGTAATATTGGGTCAATTGATTTAGGGTTTCACAAAGATTCTGTTCAATGGTTTCAAAATTTTTTGACTGAGCAGCCAAAGCAAGATCGTCTGCATATTGATGTGTGGTCAAAAATGATAGAGACAGAGTCAAAGGTTCAGCATAATGTACACACCTATTTACAATTTTATTTACAGTTTATATACAAGAATATACAGGTCAACGGATTCTGAAATCCAGGTTAAAATTATACAGATCGGATTCTCAAATCCAGGTTAATGTTATACAGATCAGATTCTCAAATCCAGGTCGCTCTCGGAGCTTCCTCTTCGGTCCGTCAGGGCCGATCTCGGATTCTGAGACCTCCCGGCTTGGCCAATCACAGCGTGGCATAATTGGCCAAATCCGAACGGCCTTCGACGCTGGCAATCGAGGTCTCTCTTGGAGGTCTCTGCCAGGTCCGTCGATATTATGTCATAGCTCCTCGTTGCGTCCTCGTTGACATTGCATCAATATATGAATATATATATGATAATGAATTATCACAAATGGACTGGTCATGGTATAGATGTTGAACAGAGTCAGGGCCAAAACGCTACCCTGAGGCAGACCATTTGTAAGGTTTCACCTCCTACTTTCTTTATTGTGAAGAGATACTACGAAACATCTATTACTGAGGAGAGCCTCAATTATTTTAACAAAGTTATAATCAAAAGTAAGGTGATATATCTTATGAAGTAATTTTCGGGTATTAACAGTGTCGTAGGCGGATAATAGATCAACAAACGCAACTCCCGTAATCAGACCGTTCTGAAAACCATTCTCAATATGTTGAGTTAGATTCAGAAGTTGTCCGGTACAAGATCGCCCTGGTCTGAAACCCGCCTGTTCGGGTATAAGTTTCTCATCAATAATTGGAGCGAGTTTGGCAATTAAGATTCTCTCAAAAAGCTTATAAGTATGACATAGAAGAGAGATATGCTGCAGAATGAAGTCATCCAGGTCATTTTCCAACTGTGGTAACAACCATTCCGTTAACATGTCAAGGTAGTTGGCGCCTGTCACAGTGTTCTCTGTAAAGAAGAATGGGCCGTACACTGTGTTCGCCGACATGGCATAGAAAACATTCACTTTCAGGGAATCGCGCATATGATCCATGTAAGCGTGGGGGTTTTCCGTTCCCCAAATTCGGACATTGTGCCGATTCACTCTTCCGCTGACATGAAAGATGGCCTTGTCACTGAAAATGATGGTGGTCGCAAAGTTCTCAACTTCACATCGCTGTAACATCGCCTGACAGAATGCCACGCGAAGACAGTGGTCGATCGGTGCCAAATGCTGCAGCCTCTGCAGGCGATATGGAAGCATGTGGAGGCGAATCCGCAGCACATGCCACACGTCGGCTGTGGGATGCCCAGTTCTGCACTGCCTCTGCTCTACTTGATTTGTTAGGGCTATGACGGTACGTGTGCCAAATGCGGCACATGTTCTCCTCATGGACTGTCAGATCTATCCGCTCTTACCAGTTATGTATGTAATTCTTGGCAGATGGATCATTCTGAAATTTGGTGCGAAAACCCCGCTGGACCACCATCACTGACCTAGTTGCATGATATTCGAAAACACAGCACGCCTTTTCCGCACCTCTGAACAACATTTTGTCAACACCACCACCTGGCGAGCGACAGAGGTAATCGTTTGTTATATGGCTCAACAGCCAATGACCCACTGCTGTCGCGTTAGCCAGGACTGCATATTCCGGGTTTCCAGTTGCCGTGTGCCTAATGTAGGTCATATTTTACAGTTCTGAGATATACAAAACAAACTTGAACATGTGCACTATCCAACTGTACCATTCGTCACATCATAACTGCAACAGCGATTTTACAGGAAATGTTTGAAATCGTTCAAACCATTTTTAATCCCCCTGTATACATACAACTGCAAAACCATCTTTCTGTTAGTATATTTGATGTAAGAATGGGAAAAGCGGATTTATCAGCATTTGATAAAGAACAAATTGTGATAGCACAGTATCTAAAAACCAGTATTTTTGAAACGTTAACTTTAAAAACATGCTGCTATCGTAATTTCTTATCAAGGATGGACAAACAACAAACTGTTGTCCATCTGTGTGTCGACTGCAGCTCATTGATGTTAGAGGGTGGCAGAGACTGTCGCACATTGTTCTTAGTGATCGCTGGACTACAGTGTGACAAATCACCCCAGGTCCAACAGTGGTGAATAGGGCAGTTTTGGCCTGGAGCAATGGGGCTAAGTATTTTAAAAGTCCTTCTTGAAGGAGAAGATTTTGAAAATTGTGAATTATCAGAAGGTGATTATGAGGAACAAGGAAGAGATGTAGAAGGAATTAAACTATCAACTTTAGATAAATTTAGAATAATAAGTAATATCCTAGATCTGCTGGCATGAGAGCTGAATTGGAGGAAAATAAAGAAAATACATTTCAGAGTATCTATTAGAGCTTGTAGAGGATGCATGGAGTAAAGAGAAGAAAAATGCCACATGAATGGAATCTAGAATTACATGTCCATTCTACAAAAAAGATGATAGGTTACAGTGTAGGAATTATAGAGGAATTACCTTTTTAAATGAGTTCTATAAGGTGTTTACTACAATGAAAGACTAAGATCATGGACAGAGAAGATCTTGAAGCCTTGCCAATGTGGATATGGACCTGGAAAATTAACCACTAATTAAATATTTGTAATCATACAAATGCTAGAGAGGACGTCAGAATACCACATGATATCTACCATCTGTTTGTTGAATTTATGACACTGTAATAAGAAGGAAACTCTTGAAGGAATGCAAAAATTTGGAAATTAATAAAGCTCACAGAATGATGATGATGATGAAAAATAGAAAATGAAGTGTCCAAACCTTACATAACATATTGATGTGTGGTTTAAAATAACAGAGGCGGATACCAGTGCTTCAGCATAATATACACACACATTTTATTTACAAACATATACAAGTACATATATAAATTCAAAGAAGTCATAAAAAGATCAAGCAGTTCACACCTCCAGATCGGATTCCCAGAGAAGGATCAGGGTAGGTTGGTGATCTCTCTCCGGTCCACCATTGGGAGAGGGAGACAATCTTGTGAGGTCTTGAACCTCTTGGATTAGCCAATCAGTGTGGGTTTTAACTGACCAATCCAGAAAGGTTTTCGTCCTTATGTCAATATAAAGTATTGAAACAGTGATACACTGATATGTAGTCTTTATTATAGTTTTAGAAGAGATTATTAGAATTGCTTCTATTACAACAAGAGGTGTAATTTGTAGTGTGTTACCTACTTGCATATGCTGATGATGATCACATAGTTGGAAGAACTGTAAAAGCAATAAGTAAAATATTAATGAAAATAGGAAAAGCTACATCTGTTATGGGACTTGAGATGAATGAATAAAAATCTAAACAAACAAAGAGAGGCAGAGAACCTTGAGCTAATTCCTTCCAATTGAAGCTTACAACTTTTTATAACTTCAATAAAAATGTTACCGATTCAAGTATCCTGGAACACACATTCATAATATATCAAAGGAAATAAAATGTAGAATTATGCATTTCATTAATACACATTAAACAGTGTTAAAATTTTAAATAATCACAAGACAAACTATTGGTTGTCCGGAAAGTTCGTGCCGAGTTTGAAGGAAAATGAAATGCAGCACATTTAAATTTTGGTATACATTTATTAAATTATATAGGTGCCATTCTGTTCCGCAACCTTTCTCCATCGTTCAGGCAATGGGAAAATTCCGTCCTTCCAGAACCTCTCAGGTTTTTCACCATGATTTTTTTATCTCGACCAAAGAGTTGAATTTTTTTCCATTAACCCTCAAACGCACGGCATGGTGCACTGAGTGTGCCATGCAACAATAAAGTAAAAAAAAAAAAATCACTTAGCAACAGAGGAGGGGGCTGGCCCGCCACCTACCCTCCTATCCCAGCATAGTAACTATGATTCTGATTAAGAATGTGATTATGGGCCTGATATGGGGGAAGAAGTTACTTCGGAAGAACAAAATGCTATAGAGCAAGGTGAGAGTGAATTTTTCAAAAAAAAATCTATAAAACAAAAACTGTTAGAAACATTTTTTTAAATGTTTGACTACTTTGTTATGTATCTTTTAGATCTTTATTACACCCATAGAAAAAGTTTTGAATATTATTTGAGGTTTCATGCAAGATATCTGTTTAGAAACCAAAATCGCATTTTTCAGTTTTAAAAATATTTCAAGTGGTTTTGTAATAATTTTTTTATGGATGCATGCTTATTTAATTATTACTGAATCCAAACAATAACATTTAATGGTAAAAGTTTGACGAATAACAGTTTATTTAACATTGATTGCTAAGAAACAAGGTGGCGCACTCAGTGCACCACCCGTGTGAAATTGTTCCGCCACATAAGCCGTGTAAGTGAGGGTTAAGGGAATTTTGTAATGATCAAAATAGGTGGAAATCTGAGGGTCCGAGGTATGGTGAATATGGTGGATGGAGTAGAATATCCCAACCGAGCTCCAACAACTTTTGTCGAGTTGTCAAAGATACATGAGGCCGCGCATTGTCCTCGTGAAACATGACGCCCTTCCGATTTGCTAATTCTGAACGTTGTTGTTCAATTGCTGTCTTTAAAGTGTCTAATTGGGAGCAATACTTTTCTGAATTTATCGTCTCATTGTTTGGTAAAAGCTCATTATGCAGGATTCCTTTCCAATCCCACCAGACACAAAGCATAACCTTCTTAGGATGAAGACCGGCTTATGGAGTGGCTAAAGATGGTTCCTTCCGCTTTCCCCAAGATCTTTTTCACTTAACATTATTATAAATGATCCATTTTTCATCCCATCACTACTTGCTTCAAAAATGGTATTTCCTCGTGTTTGTAGAGCAAGTTGCAAATGGAAATGCGATCCATCAGATATTTCTCCGTTAAATCATGGGGAACCCATACATCAAAACGGTAACTCTGTACGCCACCCTGCATGTCTTCACCTTCTGATGTTAGCCCTCGACTGGATGCCGGCGACAGTATGCAGATGGCAGCTGCAAAGAGACGACCTAGGTCCCACAGAGTATGGTACCGATCGCCGAGAAAACCCTGTCCCCTTCTGTATCTTCATTTGGCGGCTTCCTGTGACGGAAAGAGGCAGATCCTTCAAACCTTTGTCGAAATATGCAGGCTGCGCCACAACGGAAGAGGATCTATGAAATGGCTGTGCCATTACAGAAGAGAATCTACAAAACGGCTTTTCAAGTATCCGACCGTCATTGATCTTTTGACGACTGACCTTCGATCACTGACTGTTAGAAAGCAACTGTCCTGCACGATCTTTTTCAGGGCCCTACCTAATGATGCGACACCTGATATGTCTCGTCTGGCTACATCCACGGGAGTTATAGAGAATACAGAATCTCCCCTCGATGACCAGACTGTCAAAGTTCGTTGGGCTTACTGGCTACCCCACTCCTGCTTACGTCTTTCTGCAAATCGCCCGATTTCTGGACAGTGAGTGGACCCTATGACCGGTTGTATATTGTAGGTCTAGATTTTTCATCTATTCTCATTATCATCATCTAATAAAGTCTTTCTTGCAAATCTTCCTTCTGTTTTCGTCTCACTATTATTTATCTGAAAGGCAGGGCCTCTGGTGAATTCCCGCCGCTTGGCTAGCTTTCCACAGCACCTCCCTTTTCCTGGCCAGTCCCCTCACACCCTCCTTACAGATCTCCTCCTTAATCCCACGATCGTGGTTTGCTTTGGGAAACATTATGTGCACCGAAAACCAACACATAAGACTATTATGTATTTCCTAAGAATTGACTAGTTCAGAATTACTGATAAAAGTTCCAAAAGTGAAAAAATAGCCTCATCTCTGGTGATTGTGACACAATATTGATGTGTTGTTCGGCGGCAGTGATGTGTGGTCAAAATGAGACAGACAGAATCATAGGTTCAGCATAACTACACACTACATCTACTACTTTTATTTACAATTAATTAGTTTATATACAATTTTATATAGGTTAGCGGATTCTGAAATCCAGGTTAATAAAGTTCAAAGACATGTAGATCGGATCCAGGTTAATATTATACGGGATTTGGATTCCCAAATTCAGGTCGATCTCAGAGTTTCCTGTGCGGTCCGTCAGGAAGGGCGTGGTCCGTTAGGAAGGGGAGAGACGAACTCGGATTCTGAGAGCTCCCGGCTTGGCCAATCACAGCGCGGCATAATTGGCCAATCCGGGACGGCCTTCGACGCTGGCAATCGGGGGTCTCTTTTGGAGGTCTCTGTGCGGTCCGCCTATATTGCGTCATGGCTCCTCACAGCTCCTCGTGACTTTGCATCAATATCTTCAACATTATCTATATATTTAACATGCTTAAAACACTTCTTTTTGGAAATTAAAGGTTTCATTTTTAAATATTTAAAAAAAAAAAAATATTAAAAGAGAAAACAAAAAAACAATTATAATATAATGTCACTTTGTCCTCCAGTGTATATTCCAAATTATAGTTAAATTATTATGAATTTTGACTACAGTAGTAAAAATACATTATTGCTGAATTTTTTAAAAATAGAGTTTGTTTTTTTGTTTTAACATTGTAATGTAATAATAAGTGGTAACATAACCTAGCACTGTGACATATGGTCTGTTCTGTTATCCAACCTTAAGTAATAGAAGCCCTATTTCTGAAACAAAAGCTAATAATCTGCTAACAAGAATCGTAAATAGATCCTTATTATTCTGTGATAATAAGGTTAGAAAGTGATTGTTTATAGTTCCAAACAATCTCAGAAGTTATAGGACTCTTTAAGTGACTACCAGAAAGAAAAAAAAAGGGGGAAAAAAATCTATTTCTATAGAATGTTATTCCTGGTGTTTCTGTCACAAGTAAGAATGGCCAAAACTTCTGTTTTAAAGGCAGTGGTAAACCTATTCAGGTTATATTAAAAGCTATAATTGCCAAGCATGCACAATCACTTACATACCAAATGGACTTTTTTTCTAATATATAATCCAGTTAAAAATAGCCCCATCACAAAACCTATTCGAGAAAAAAGAAATGTAATCACAGCTGAAGGCTTATCCAAGGAAATGCATTCCTTTCCACAATGTCTCCTAGAAAATGCCACCATTACTCACAAATAAGTAAAGGAGAAAAAAAAAAACCTTAGTATCAAGACATTGACAATATCATTACGTTCAGATAAAAACATAATAGTTCCATTATTAGCCGGACTGTTTCAGAATAAAAATTGCAACCAGATTATAAAAACCAGGTGATAGCAATGTACAACTAAATTCCAAACATGACTGTCTTTCTACTCAGTTTTTATAAAATTCATAATTATAAGTAAACAGAAATATGGAACCTCTCAAATTTAGAATATCAACAAGAATTACACATTAAAAAATAACGAATAAAAAGTCCATGGGTTTTGGCCTCAATGAATTTTTTATGCTCAATTAAACAAAAGCACCTAAAAATATATATATAAACACATTCAAGGCTGGTACTTCCAACTGATGATTGCCAATTAAGCAAGAAAAAGCTGTTTTGGGATGTCACCTAGTAAACACTTGATCTCAACCTTTAATGTGTTTAAAATTCATAATTATAATTTCTGCATTACAAAACAAATTGCTCATGAAAATTGTGATTTTCTCTTTATATGTAAATGATCTTTAATTTTGGCTCCTCATTCTCCAGTATTTAATTATGTCCAATTACTGTAGAGCCTTTGGATATCAACCAACCAATCATATTAAAAAGTATTATCCTCTGTACATTGCTTTCATAATTTATACTGTAGAATGACCCTGTGGCTAGATTGTCATATACTTTTTTTCTTTTTTTTTTTTAATTTTAGAGAACCAGAAATTAAAATTTTAGATTACCGAACAGTTCAAAATAAGTTGTTTCCTCATATTGCTTGTGCCTACGCCATCTTATTGGCTGGTAGAAGCTTCTTGTCACTTCTCATGAATACCATAGGGAATCCTACTGAAGAGAAGATTTCAGAAGTAAGTTTTCTGTCATTTTTATGGTAAGAATTGAAATGAATTTGTAAGTGAGGTTTTATTATCGAACTGTCATCTTCACTGCAGAAAAAAAATTGTCATTTTTACTTTTCACAGCAAATTTGTTTTCCTCCTGTAACTAAAGTAAAAATACCTAAATTATTTTAAATTATCTCATCTTTTTTATTCATTCTATGCTTTATTTCATCCAGAAAATTTCTGGACTTCCTCAGGCTTCTTTTTGAAAATTAATAATACATAGATTCAAAATTTTAATAATTACAAATTACAAATTTTCATGCGACTTTGTCTTAAAACAATTTACAGACATTTTATGCCATCTTTGTTGAATGAAGATTTTAAGATCGTAAGAAGGCTACGGTAAGAGTTCATAAGAAGATGGATTAATTCTTTAAATTTGAAGATTCTACGAAAGACGAGTATATAAAAACTAGCCGGGTACCGTCGCTTCGCTCCGGAACCCTTGCGTATATAGCATTAAAAAAAAAAAACTTTATTTATTTAGCAAATTAATATTGAGATCGGAGAATATACGACTTTCCAGCCCGTTGTGCCCTTCTCCACTTAACTCAGGTGTATTGCGGGTTGGCGCCTCACACCTGGGGTTGCCGCCATACACTTTATCGTCAGTTTCCCAGATTATTCCCTATCCCGAATTTCGAAAAATCTGGCCTTATTCCTTGTCTACATCATAAAGGAAATCTCTCCAAAATTTCAGCTTTCTAGATCCAAGGGTTTGGGGTGGGCGTTGATGAGTCAGTGAGTGAGTGAGTGAGTCAGGACTTTTCTTTTTATATATGTAGATTTTCATGAATTTTGTTTTGTTAACATCATTGATTAGTTCTTTATAGATTATATTTGGATTTGTTATTTTCTCATTTTCAACTGTTATCCGATTCGTTCTTTACATATTATTCCTGGTGTTTTGATATCATGTTTATTTATGAAAATATGATCTATATTTGTTTTCGTATTTCCATGAATTGTACAGTTTCTTGTTGTTCCGTAAAGACGATTTTTGAAACCATTATTGCACATAAGTTTTACGTATTTCTGTACTACATTGTTTTTATTCATTTTGAAAATATCTTTATTTACGTCGCCAATCAGTATAGTTGGACAGTTGTTTAATATATTTTCATTTTTTATGAATAGATTCTCTATTTCAGTAACATTTTAGTAATTTGTAATTTAGCATTTTGCTTACAGAATGACAGACAGAATAACGTTTTATAATATACGTTTTTATAATATATAATAATAATACCGGGTATTGTCGCTTCGCTCCGTAACCCTTGCATATATAGCATTCAAAAAAAAAAAAAAAACTTATTTATTTAGCGGATTAATGTTGCGATCGAGAATATATAACTTCCCAACCCGTTGTGGCTTCTCCGAATAACTCGGATGTATTGCGGGTCGGCGTCACACACCGAAAATTCACATTTTTGCATGTATCTTGCAAATGCTGAAGCGTTTGTGAATAAGTGATATATCGTTCCATAGAACTTTCAAAGACCAACATTTTCTCAATATAATGTTCTCTTCCATCTTTTATAATTTTCGTTTAAATTGAGAAAAAGTCAAAATTGGACCCTTTAAAAGGCGCCATCTTGGAAACCAAAAACTTTTTTCGAAAGATTTTTGTAGCATTTCGTTTGTCTTAAAAAGATCTACATTTTATCCATTTACATGACCACTCTATCTCTTATAGTTTGGTCACAAAATTGGAAAAACGTAAAGTCTTATGACAGACAAAATAACGCTTTTATAATATATAATAAGACATTTAAAAAAAGAAACATAAGACATTAAAACAAAAAGAGGAGATTAGGACATTTATAAAGGAATTTATAAAATTTCTATTGTTAAAGTTTGTTTTTTTAAAGTGAACGTGAATATTTCCACATTTCTATTGTTAAAGTGATGTCACGTTTTTAGAATTCTTGTATTGTT
>JAFIDM010005346.1:14618465-14628799 GCA_023159025.1 Thereuonema tuberculata
GTCTCCTTGCTGAATCTTTCCATATAATACAGCTTAAAGCTTACAACCCTGTAACTGGCGGGCAAAACGCCCATCACTATTGCTAAACTTTCTTAATCCTCTTACTTCCCTCCTTTTCAACATACCTTCCCTTCATCATGTCGTCCTAAATGTTGTCCTTATGTCCTATATGTTTGTGCTGTCCCTGAAGATGGAATACGCACAATATTCCGAAACTGTCGGATTAATTCCATTTACAACTTTATATTCAAATTTTTATAAGTAAGTGTGTTTTACTCATTTCCATTTTTATTAGTTTTCTACATTAATTTCTCCTTTTCCTATTTTGACATCCTTCAATTGTATGATCAGAATACCTACCCATACTGGCTACTGACCATCGAAGTTGATCTACGGAATGTATAAAGGAGATAAATTTCCAATTCCGACATAAACCTCCGTCCAACTAGTAGACCGGAATCTCATCATGGTTGCCTATAAGTAATGTGTGTTCATGTCTGTCAGTTGTGGGGGGAAGAGAGGGCGAGAAATGCTCAGATCCCTGTTAAAGATTCCCCCAACCTCAAAATAAAGCATAGTGATTGGTTGTTAATTTTTCCCACACCCTCTTACAGGTGTGAACTGAACTACTAAACAAAGGTTAGGTGTCAGAGTGAAGGTCATGTCAGTGACCTACTCTAATCCTCCGCAGAGGTCTTAACCTTGGGTTTTTTCCACAAAGAAAAGGTTAAAATTTTCCTGCATTAGTGGGCCTATAAATACATTCTAAATTATTTTAAGATATTGATACAGGAATAAGATTTCCGTTATTAAACACATTAAAAAAAACAATCAATAAAAATATATTTAATACATAAGATCATTCTATATGAATACTTGTGCTGATCACAATTTACATATAATAATAGGAAGATATTTCTGCTGGACTGTAATTCTTCTGACATTCTAATTCTGATCAGACATTCCTAAAGCAAGAACAAGCTTAGCGGCCGAACGTCGTGGTCTAAGCTTGCCTCGCGGCTTCAATAATATGTGGTGTTTCAACGCTGCGAGGTCTATCAGTCGGTTTCTTTATTAAAGCTGGATCAGTTTCTCTAAAATTTTTAACTCATTACAATATGGTTTTCCTGTCAGTATCAACATAACAAAAGCAGTATCTTGCTTTTCAACATAAGCTGAAATGAGTAGAAAAAATCGATGCCACTTTCTGCCACTAGTGCCTGATTGGTGGCAATTTCAAATCCAGGATATAATTTTTTAAAAAGAACCGATAAGACGGTGCTACGTTGACAAAACAAAAAGGTAAACATTGCTTTTTCTGATTTTGAATTGTGTCTATGATGTCTTTAACATTTCGAAATAGGGAGATATTTCTGCCGAACCCTCTTTGTGCAACCTCCATGTAATGAAGCTAAGGACAAATGATATATTTTTAAAAATATAAAATCTTATATTAAATAGAAATGCAGGTCATTACAGAAGGCAACAAAATAACATTTGTTATAGAAGCAACTTTTAATAGTATTTTAGATTTCATGATCTTGATTAGGAAGTTTTAAAAATATTTTTATATCCATTATCAGTGAAGAAAAATATTTAAAAAGAAATTAGGAAATTGCAAATAAGTAAAATGGTGAGGGGAAACCCTTTGCACCTGATTTACAGAGGTTTGTTTTATTTCTAAAAACTTTTATTTTTACTGAGTTCCTTCTGATAAAATTCATGATTATTTTTTACTTAATACAGATATTTAGTGAAAATGTATCGATTGGCAAAACAAGGTGCTGATATTCCTTCATCTGTTGCCTTCTTAGTTTGTCCCAAGAGCTTTGCATCCAAGCAAATACATCTCAAAAACCTTCTGATGATTTTCCAGATGGCAACATTCAGGTAAAACTGTTCTATTTATACAAGTGGTTTATAACACTTAATGAGAATAATAACAAGGCAATATACCGGATGTATCAGGATTGTGGTACACCTCAATATTTTTGTTATGTATCCTTGTAGTGTAATGCAATTTGGCACAGTAATGATGCATAAAAGAATACAGAAAACACTGTATTATTTAAAATATCATTTCTGGTTTAACTGGAAATGACATCAACTTTGCAATCCTAAATGGCACACCCTGTATATTTTGACATTTAAATTCTACTCGAAATTTGGAATTCAACAATGTATCAATTGCACATGTTTAGTTCGAATGTGTTATGTATGAGGAATATTTTAAAACACATAATTTATGTCGAATGGCATTGAGAAATCACCGGCATGTGTGTTTCTACTATATTGTATTCTAATATGTCTAGGTATTCTTAGTGAGTGAGCTGCGTGTACGTTGACAGAAGTATTGTTGTGGTTGTATAATGCAATATATTATATATATATATAATTACGGTGGATTGGAACCAATGGACCAATACCATAGCTGACTATAGATCACCAGACCTGACATTATTAGACTTTTTCATCTTCCCTCACCTGAAAAATATTATTTATTCGAGACCACCTACAACATTAGCTGATCTACAGAATAGAGTAAGAGCAAACAATAGCCTGTATAACTCCTCAACAGTTGAATAATGTTATGCGGAAAGTAACTGAACAAGCCCAATTATGGAGGGACACCCCTGATGGGCACTTGAGCAGCTTACATGAGCCATTGTAATTCTTTTCTACTTTTGTAGCTATCATTAAAATGAAGTATTTGTTGTAGTTCTTTTATTTTCAATCAATAAAGTACAGGATTGGATAGCCAGGTTTGGTTTTTCCAAATTGCTCATACATAACATATTCGAACTAAACATGTGCAATAAAATAATAAAAAAGTTTAACGTGCTTTGAATACAATATTATTCAGCCTACTACCCTGGCACTTGTCAACAGCTAAAAAATATAAATAAAAACGCAACGTATGTTTCGGAATATCAAATCATAATTCCTTTTTCAAGCTAAAAGCCTCTACCTTTTTAAAAATCTATCATCCCTTATCAGGAGTCGTTATTGAATGAGAACCGGCCGTGGCCTTTTTATAGGATGCGGTTACACTTCCCCTAGTGGGTGTTGTTGTAATTACTTTCGGAAGAAGCTGTCTGCTATAAAAGGTCGAAGCGCCATAATCAAATCAACCTAAAGTCCATATTCCAGTATATTTTTTGTGGATAGGTCTCGATTATAACTACCTAGTGTGCGGATCATTCCGGATTCATAGAACTCCCTCAGATATTTAGACTTCCTTACTCCTAAAATTTCAACTTTAGTAGTGTCGAGGGAGTGTCCTGTGCGTTGACAGTGTAAAGCAGTGCCATATACGAGGTTTCCGTTTTTAACCGCGTTCACGTGTTCATTAATGCAGGTACCGAGCTCCCGTTTGGAATTGCCTATGTATATACAGCTCTTTTTCCCATTTTTGTCTGGTTGACATTTAATCCCATAGATTGTGCCTTTTATTTTAGACCTGTCTTCATTGGATAGATGAACCAATTTCCTATTCAAGAAATTCCCAATGGTATTGGTTGGCTTGCAGGCTATCCCAATCCCCACTGCGGCCAGGGATGGCTTAATGGCTTTATCAACCTTTCATCATATTTAATGGATACAAAACTGCTAAAGGTTTTTTTATCATTTCTATCTGCTTTATTAAATGGGAGGAGCCGTGTTTTACCGAATTTTTTGCTTTTACAAAAGTTTTTAGTACATTGCGTAATGATCTTTCCCGGAAAATCATTCATACCGAAAATCTTCCTTATGGTCAGATCTCCTCATTACGTATATCATGATCGGAGTAAATTTTATACGTTCTATCCAGGGCCATAAAGAGAGAGTTTCTCTTATAAGAAAATGGCACCGAACTAAAAAAGTTAACTGTTAAAAGAGCATCCGTTATCTTATGGTAAACTGCCGTGATATACCGGTCATTATCTTTCTTTATACTTACATCCAAAAATGGTAAAGTACCCTCTATTTCAACTTCCATCGTGTACTGGATTTTCAGTTCAACACTGTTGAAATCATTCAGGATGTCACTGACATACGATCCATTGACCACGAGAAACGTGTCATCCACATAGCGGCAGAAAAAGTGGACATTATGAAATACATTATCAATCGACGTAATCTGATACTCGATATAGTTTAGCACAGTTTCTGCTATAATGGCCGAAGATGGCAAACCCATGAACAATCCCGAGACCTGTAAATACATGCGTTCATTAAAAGTAAAATACTGCAAATGAAACATAAGGTCAATGAGTTGGAGTAGAGCTCTACTATTCAACAAAGAGGATGCTAGCGAGAGCTCACTGTTCCATTCATAAACAAAAGTAAGCGCACGGTTAATGAGTGAAGGTGTGAGGGATGTATATAGATTAACAATATCAAGGGATATCATAGTGGTATTGGGAATTGTACGATAATGTTTGAGATATTCAAGTACCGGGTCCCTATTACAGATAGAAAATTTAGACCGGAAATCAAGAGTCTTGATCCGCCTTTCGATTAGTCTGGAGATGACCATAATGGGTTTACCCTTACAATTTATAATAGCCCTTACTCTAAACAATCGGCCTTCTTTTCCCTTATGTATCTTGGGTAACCCTTTGAAGGCTGGGACAACGTCATTATTATCTGTACACTCTTTTAAAACCTTGTCTTGAATAAGTCCCAAATTGTTAGCCTTTTTTATTCTACTAAAAACTTCCTTGGAAATCTGATCCCCTGTAGCTCCTATAGCGCAAAAACCTGACTGGCTACTAATAAATTTTTCACACATCTCCACGTAATCATCAGTGTTAAGGATTACCATGCCCCCCCCCCCCTTTATCAGCTTCTGTAAATACGAGCGAATTATTATTATCCCGAAGCTCTTTTAATTCCGGAACCTGTCGATCGTCTAAAATGCATTCCGTTCTATGTTTATGCCTAAACCCTCCGGTCAATCTTCCTATCCTCCTTCTAAGAGTCGACCTTCCCTCCAAGTCAGGGACAAACCTTATTTTATTTTCCAAATTGGTAATGGTGTCTATCAAATTCATTTTTTCATTCCCAATATTAAACTTGAATCCTTTACTAAGTATATCCCGCAGGACAGGCGTAAGAACAACCCTGCTTTCATTAACAACTCTAACCTGGTTTTCACCATTCATGTTATTGGTGGGAGACGTCACACTAGGTAATTATAATCGAGACCTATCCACAAAAAATATACTGGAATATGGACTTTAGGTTGATTTGATTACAGTGCTTTGACCTTTTATAGCAGACAGCTTCTTTCGAAAATAATTACAACAACACCCACTAGGGGAAGTGTGACCGCATCCTATAAAAAGGCCATGGCCAGTTCTCATTCAATAACGACTCCTGATAAGGGATGATAGATTTTTAAAAGGTAGGGGTTTTTATCTTGAAAAAGGAATTATGATTTGATATTCCGAAAGGTACGTTGAGTTTTTATTTATATTTTTTAGCTGTTGACAAATGCAAGGGTAGTAGGCTGAATAATATTGTATTCAAGGCACGTTAAACTTTTTTATTAGATTTAACGGCAATGGCCACTATTGCCGGGATTTATTTTAAATACCCCCATCTGAAACACGAAATGAGAACTTTTTTAAATGCTCATAAACGCCTTGAATCTGCTAAGGCAGCGGCCACATTTAATAATACTTGTAATAAGGAAAAGTTGGTCCCCATGGGCTGTCGTTTGAACGTGCCGTCCAACAATGATAAGGTCACCCTTCTAAAAAACAGAATTCAGGTTCTATTAATTTGTGATAGAATCACTGACGCGCACTGCAGAAAATTCCAACTGATTTCTCAAATTAAGAGAATTTCAAATTATCTTGCGAGGAACATGGAATTATCTGATTATCATTTTATCTTGATTAATGGAGCAAAGTTAGCCATTCGCACTAGGCAAGCCATTTTAGTACGACATAGAGAAAAATTAAGAAGAATGAAAGAGAAGACGTCTCCCCCCATTAACATGAATGGTGAATCCCAGGTTAGAGTTGTTAATGAAAGCAGGATTGTTCTTACGCCTGTCCAGTGGGATATACTTAGTAAAGGATTCAAGTTTAATATTGGGAATGAAAAAATGAATTTGATAGACACCATTACCAATTTGGAAAATAAAATAAGGTTTGTCCCTGACTTGGAGGGAAGGTCGACTCTTAGAAGGAGGATAGGAAGATTGACCGGAGGGTTTAGGCATAAACGTAGAACGGAATGCATTTTAGACGATCGACAGGTTCCGGAATTAAAAGAGCTTCGGGATAATAATAATTCGCTCGTATTTACAGAAGCTGATAAAGGGGGGGGGGGCATGGTAATCCTTAACACTGATGATTACGTGGAGATGTGTGAAAAATTTATTAGTAGCCAGTCAGGTTTTTGCGCTATAGGAGCTACAGGGGATCAGATTTCCAAGGAAGTTTTTAGTAGAATAAAAAAGGCTAACAATTTGGGACTTATTCAAGACAAGGTTTTAAAAGAGTGTACAGATAATAATGACGTTGTCCCAGCCTTCAAAGGGTTACCCAAGATACATAAGGGAAAAGAAGGCCGATTGTTTAGAGTAAGGGCTATTATAAATTGTAAGGGTAAACCCATTATGGTCATCTCCAGACTAATCGAAAGGCGGATCAAGACTCTTGATTTCCGGTCTAAATTTTCTATCTGTAATAGGGACCCGGTACTTGAATATCTCAAACATTATCGTACAATTCCCAATACCACTATGATATCCCTTGATATTGTTAATCTATATACATCCCTCACACCTTCACTCATTAACCGTGCGCTTACTTTTGTTTATGAATGGAACAGTGAGCTCTCGCTAGCATCCTCTTTGTTGAATAGTAGAGCTCTACTCCAACTCATTGACCTTATGTTTCATTTGCAGTATTTTACTTTTAATGAACGCATGTATTTACAGGTCTCGGGATTGTTCATGGGTTTGCCATCTTCGGCCATTATAGCAGAAACTTTGCTAAACTATATCGAGTATCAGATTACGTCGATTGATAATGTATTTCATAATGTCCACTTTTTCTGCCGCTATGTGGATGACACGTTTCTCGTGGTTAATGGATCGTATGTCAGTGACATCCTGAATGATTTCAACAGTGTTGAACTGAAAATCCAGTACACGATGGAAGTTGAAATAGAGGGTACTTTACCATTTTTGGATGTAAGTATAAAGAAAGATAATGACCAGTATATCACGGCAGTTTACCATAAGATAACGGATGCTCTTTTAACAATTAACTTTTTTAGTTCGGTGCCATTTTCTTATAAGAGAAACTCTCTCTTTATGGCCCTGGATAGAACGTATAAAATTTACTCCGATCATGATATACGTAATGAGGAGATCTGACCATAAGGAAGATTTTCGGTATGAATGATTTTCCGGGAAAGATCATTACGCAATGTATTAAAAACTTTTGTAAAAGCAAAAAATTCGGTAAAACACGGCTCCTCCCATTTAATAAAGCAGATAGAAATGATAAAAAAACCTTTAGCAGTTTTGTATCCATTAAATATGATGAAAGGTTGATTAAAGCCATTAAGCCATCCCTGGCCGCATAAACATGTGCAAGTTTTACATTGTTGAATTCCAAATTTTGAGTAGAATTTAAATATGTCTAAATATACAGGGTGTGCCATTTTGGATTGCAAAGTTGATGTCATTTTCGGTTAAACCGGAAATGATATTTCAAAATGGAATATTTTGTGTTTTCCATATTCTTTTATGTATCATTAATGTGTCAAATTGCGTTACACTACAAGGATACAGAGCAAAAATATTTGAGGTGTACCACAATCCTGTTACACCTGGTATAGCAGAAAGTTTAATATGAAACATGCACACAGGATTCAAAAAAAAAATGTGTGCTTTAGCAAACACATATTGAGCTTTATTAATTGAACATATCTAATTTTATTAACACTCATCAGTCTGATAGATAACCAACTCATTGGATTTGGATAACTGAAGTGGTTGCAGTAAATTTTCATGTTTCTTTGTTTAGGTAATAGTGGCAGGGCTTATCCTTGACTTCTTAGTTATTCATTAACTAGGTGACCTTGAATGATGAGTTCGACTAATGATGAAACAGCCTTCCCCACGATTTGTTAATAATAGCTCAAGATTTTTATTTGCATTTTCTGCCTAAAGTGTATTTTTATCTTATTACACTTAAGAATACTGGACAAAATGTTGGTCAACCTGAAATAGATAAACTGAGTGATGGCACTGCCCTATCATTAGTCACATGATCTACACTGTCATCATTCCTGGTAGCTTCAGTATGCATCTCTTTTCTATCAAACATGGGTCAGAAGAAGCTTGAAAATGACTGGAAAAGTAAGGTATGGCTAAAAGAGTGCCGTGAAGGACTCGAATCGTTTTTTTTTTTTGTTTCAAAAACAAATTAAAAAATTGAGTGCACTTCTTAATAATAAATACAACTAATTTGCTGCAGCTGAAATCGACAACTGCCAACACACAGAATGACAACAGGAATTGTTAGTCACTGAAACGATCACTTGAGAAAGAATGTTAGGAACAGTCTATGAATATTCAGAGCAGAATGTCATAGGCAAATGGATACATACACCTCAACTCAATTAGTATTCAATAGACATTAGATTGAATAGAATACTTTTATCTAATCATTAGATGAATTGCATTTCTGTGTATAATCCAATTATAACAGAATTTTCCATCTGAATTCTATCCAATGTAATCTAGAAATTGAAAATCAAGTATTATAAAGAGAGCATTTCTTGTAAATTTTATCTTGAAAACAGGTCTAAGCATTTTCATGAAATCGGGTGAGCCCACCATTTTCGGATGCAAGAAGGCGATTTATGTAGGTCTCGACTTTGGGAAAACTCATTTAGGGGGTAAATGATTGACCTGAGTACCAGGTTATTGTCTACAGTGTTCTTACCTTATTTTTGTTTTATTTTATTCTTAAAAAATTAGTGTTCTGTGCATTTTTACATGTAATAAAATAATAATTTTATTTTACCTGTAATAAAAAAATAATAGTTTTTATGCAATAGTAATTTTTAAAGCTTTTGCTTTTCAACATTGCATGTATTCACTGCGGAGCTGTTCATTTCCCCGAAAGAGGGTTACATAACCAGATGATTGTCTACAGTATTCTTTCTT
Source organism: Thereuonema tuberculata (assembly GCA_023159025.1). Taxonomy (NCBI): domain Eukaryota; kingdom Metazoa; phylum Arthropoda; class Chilopoda; order Scutigeromorpha; family Scutigeridae; genus Thereuonema; species Thereuonema tuberculata. The sequence continues at coordinate 14,627,647 of JAFIDM010005346.1, forward strand.
TATTTTCTAGATAAAAAAAATGCCGATCCATTATTGATCCTCTCATACATTTAGTGTCCACAATTTACACTGCTTTTGTCAACAGAGAACATTTAGTTTCCATCTTCTTTGATTTGGAGAAAGCTTATGATTGTAATTGGCAATTTGGAATTTTAAAAGATGTTTAGGCCTGTGTGAAGCATTCTTATATTCCCTTAAAACTTCCTTGTCAATCACACAGTCCAAGTTTGGTTAGAATCAATTTTTTCAACATCTTACCCTCAAGAACTAGATGTGACTGAACAGTGTGTTTTAAGTGTTCTTCTAACTGGATCAATGGAATGACATCTTTCCCTCCAGTGATTTCCCTGTCTCTCTACTAACGTCTTATTGAGAGACAACTAGCTTTAAATTGTTTGCACTGTTTCAAGTGCCATTCCTTTACTGTAGGCATCCATTTTATTTGCTGTGAAATATTCTTTGCACAATCTAATCTAATTCCAAATGCTGTATGTTTCAGAGATTCTATTTCTTAGACTCGTATTTGTTAAAAAAAACAACAACTCAATTTTCAAGTCACCTGCAGAAGCTTCAAAATTGAAATATTTGAATTAAATTGTCTGTAAAATCTAAGGTAGTGATCATGTAGCTATGTCAAGTTCTGATTCGATAACAGTTAGATTATTGTGTTCATTGTATGCAGTGACGTATTTACACTAGGGCTAAACGGGCTGCAGCCCAGGGCGGCAACTTAAAGGGAGCGGCCAAAAAAATAGGAAAAAACAAAAATCCTGTACTGTTCAAATATTAATATTCAAAAATATTAAGTGTCATATTACAGCAGAAAATGAGGGAAACATAAAAAGAAACAGACATTTCCTGGCTTTTTGGTGTGTCTATCCAATATATGTGAACAGAGCATATTTTTGTCTTTGAGTGTATATCCCAGGAAATCGGTGATGACTGTGGCGGTAGGTTTGAAGTGGAAGGGGGTAGACGTTGCATTGGAGTGCTCAGGCGTGGGAGGCGGCAGGGGACTTATTATTTTCCTGTGAGCTGAGCGCTAAAAACGTCATTGTCTTTTAGAAAATGGATTGTTTTGGACGTTTTGGTTACAACGTCTGCATCGCTTGGCTTATGAAATGTAATCGTCCATGTTTTTTTTTTTTTTGTT
>JAFIDM010005346.1:14628899-14640743 GCA_023159025.1 Thereuonema tuberculata
TTTTTTTTGTTTTTTTTAAAGTCCCATACTGTGTATTTTTAAAATTTTATTATTCAGTGTCAGTGTCCTGTGTTCTTTTAGGCAATCGCAGAGTGGAATTTAAATGTAGTCTGTCTTTTCTACTCTTCTTTCATGTAAGAAAACAGGCGTCGGAACGAGGGGGGGGGGGGAGTAGAGACTATATTTCGCCCCCCACCCCCAATCAAAAAAAGGAAAATATATGGTTTGAGTAAGTAAGGTTTTGGCTTCGTCTACGCATAATATGTGTACATAAAAGTATATATTCAATTCTTATGTCTCTATACAAATAATGCAGTATAGAGATAATGCTATTTTGGAATAAAAATAAATACCGTTATTATTCTGTTTGGATTTTTGTAATAATCCCAAACAAGTAAATTTTGTGGTCATTCACCCTAACAAATTGTCACGGTCCCTCTTTGTAGGGCGGGAGGCGGCTTTTTTATTTGAACCAGGTAAAAATCTTTCTTTCCAACTCGAGTCCCTATTAGCATTGATCGAATCTCCTACAAATTGGGTTACCCTTTGAAGCACCGCAAAGATACAGTGACTTTTTGGAAAAGGCGACCCTTTTAATTAACACTGATGTGAGAATTTTAGGAGAATTGGGGTTGAAATAAGCCTCTACCTTACGATTTCTTATTCATTTCGAGTTTTCACCTTAAGAACATCGTTTCACTAGCATCAGCAGAGTTTTTATCATTCTACAAGACTACAACATTTGCTGAGCAGAAAAATTTATTTCAGAGGTACGTTTGAAAATATTTACTATTATTATTATTATTATTATTATTATTATATAACTACAGTTCCAATTAGTAATATATTATCTTCACCAAAGATGAATTAGTAATATGAAAAACGATGTAAATAATACGAAAATGCATGGTGTCCAGTTAAAAAATTTTGTACTAACAAATAGTTTGACTAAATTAAATATTTAGATATAAAAAAAAAATAATTGAGGAAATACAATAAGATACTTGAGGAAATCTGAATAAAGAAAATTCAAAATTTTGAAATCGGTCACTAAAACCATACGCACTTTACTTGATATTCGGCACCGTTTAACAAAAGACAAATCGAACAAGAACAAACCTTGGCGTCTATTTATTAATCAAAATAATAATTAAAAAAATCCTAATTTGGCGATGCAAGTATTGCTTTTTTTTTACTGAAGATCTCATTAATTTATACCAGTTCTTGACTTCTCTGTTCATTGAAGCAACTTATTCTATTTGAAAAGATGCAAAACATCAGTGTATAACAAGACGTTCGAAAGAAATCACAGCCCACTTTCTTTAAAATATCATTTCTTTAAGTTGCTTTTATTTTATTATTTATTTTATATTTTTTGGAAGTCTGAAAACGACAAATCGAAAAGCTTTCAATAATACATTAAATTCTATTGTTTACTGAATGCATACAGTACAAATTTACAGTACAATAAAATATTAATTAGATACTGAATATCTCAGAATTTTTTAAAAATGAATTAATACAGTGATTCGAAAGTAGGTTTATCCCTCCCCCCTCCCCCAAATCGTAAAAATGTCCCGACGTCTCTGTAAGAAAATATTATAATTAATTATTTTTCTTAGTTGTTTGTACTAGTAACTGTAGCAACTACATGTCGACCTGTCATAATTCACCAGAGTAAACTAAAATTAAAATAAACTAAGAACTTATAACTTACATCTATTTACACTCGTTCTCGTATGAGTTCTATTTACAAGTTGTTATATTCATAAAAATATACAAAACTAGACATAATGTTTCCTCAGTGTAATGTTGTCAAATCAGTCTAATATCCATTACACATTTTTAATAAAATCAACATATTTGATTCAACTCGCGCTCACCGCCCGGCAGATTAGGTCATTGACCTAGGTCGCGGTGCTACACCACTGCACCACATCGTACAGGGTGAATCACTCCACAGACGTAATGTGTTTTATTTTGTTTATTTTTATTTGTTTTTAATTAAAATTTGTAATTTTGTGGAATTGCACGGTTAGTGAGTTAGTATTAAAACAAATATTTTTTTAACAATCTTTTCAAAATAATATTTTAAAATTGTTCAAAATCTTTTGACTAAATTCAAAATTTAGAACACAAATTTCAAAACTATCATAATTTTTACTTTTTCTGACAGACATTACACGATGAGTGATGGAAGAAAACGGCTTAGTGGAGCAGCCTATAAAAAAATTGCCAAAGAAAAAGCAGAAAAACAACGTGAGATTGAAAAAAATACCCCGAAAATATATAGTTTCTTCAAAAAACCTGAATCGTTAGATACACCTCATGATGAAAATTCCAATGGCAGTTTAGTTCCGGACTTGTCCGAAGAATCTAAAGCAATCGGATGTATAGACAATATAGAAACGGATTTAGCTCATTCCCAAAATTTATTGGCTCTGCCTCTTCAAGTAGCAGAATGCACACTCAACCATAAAGTCGACGTACAACATGACATAGATGCGGCATCTTTTTCTTCGTGCGATAAAGCCTCAACTGAAGTTACATTTAAAATCATTGATGATCCAGCATTGTGGGAAGTAAACAATACTACTCGCGAATACGTTATCAAGAATGGTATAAAGCACGACATAAATAAACTCGATTTCAGCAAATCAAAACGTCTCTTTGGAGGACAGTACCGTTTTCTTTCCCAGTCATGTTTTAAGACTACACTAGTCAATGGCCAAGAGGTGAAAAGATCTTATTTAATGTACTCCGAAAGCACAGGAAAATTGTTCTGTATGCTTTGTAAGTTGTTCGGACAAGGAAAAGGAAAAGTTGCTAGGAAAAGGAGGGTTCGACAATTGGAAGCACTGTGAACTTATCGGGAAACACGAAATCTCTGCTGAACACAAATCATGTGTACTTACTATGAAGACTAGGTCAAGTCCTTATGGAAAAGTCGATGCACAGCTTTTCAATCAAATAGAGGAGGAAACTAAGTATTGGCGCAGCGTTTTGAAGAGAGTTGTTGCAACGACTCAGGCATTAACAGCTGCTGGGTTGCCACTGAGAGGTCACAAAGAATTTTTTGGGTCAGAAACAAATAGTGGGAACTTCATAATGTGCCTTGAGCTTATTGCAAAGTTTGATCCTTTCTTAGCAGAACATATTAGTAAATACGGTAATCCAGGGAAAGGATTTACATCCTATCTTTCTTCGACCACGTACGAACAGTTTGTCAAGCTCATGGCAGAAAAGGTTACAAATGAAATAGTCATGCAAATAAAAGCTGCAAAGTACTTCTCCATCATTGTTGATTCCAGTCCTGACATTACTCACATTGATGAGCTGGCAGTAATCATTAGGTATGTTCAGGAAAACGGTACTCCTGTAGAAAGGTTTTTGTGTTTTCTTCCATCTGTAGGCCACAAATCACAGGAACTTTTCGACGCAGTGATCAAAACGTTGGAAAAATATGATATAGACGTAAAGAACTGTAGAGGTCAATCCTACGATAACGCCTCTAATATCTCTGGGGCGTACAGTGGCTTACAAGCTAGGATCCGAGAAGTCAGTCCTAAGGCCGTGTACACACCTTGCGCTGCCCACACACTTAATTTGGTCGGAAAGCACGCAACCAGCTGTTGTCAAGAAAGCAACAATTTCTTCACGCTTCTTCAAAACCTCTATGTTTTCTTCACAAGTTCCACCAAAAGATGGGAGGTACTTTCAAAGTTGTTTTGTTGAACACAACTTGAGTTTAAAGAGTTTATCTAAAACTCACTGGTCAGCTCGAGATGATGCGTGCCGAAGCCTAAACAAAGATTGGTGTCAAATAGCGGAAGCTCTTACTTTGATCCAAAATGATGTAACACTGAAAACTATCATAAGGAACGAAGCATCTGGATACCTTAAACAACTTCAGAGGTTGGAAACGGCCATACTTTCAATTGTGTGGGGGTAAATTATTGGAGAGGCTGAATCTTTCAAGCAAGTCACTTCAATCAACCGAAATGAATCTTTCAACTGTTGCTAAGATTTACGGCTCCCTCTATGAATATGCATCATGCATACGAACAGAATTTGAAACTTATGAAAAGGAAGCCAAAGTAAAATCAAAAATTAATGTATATGAAGATTCTACTAAGAGAAAAAAGATAAGAAAGCTTCAATCTGATGAAACACGGGAACAACATGAAACAGATCTGAGCGGCCAAAACAACTTCAAAATAAACACTTTTTTTGTGATTAGTGATAGGTTTCTGACTGAATTATCTCATCGCAAAAAGGTATATGATGATCTCAGCTCATTATTCGATATTTTCATTTGTGGGATTGATTGGGACCGAAAAACTATTTATGAAAATGTGAAGAAACTATGTGAAAAATACAACGGTGATTTACCGGAGGAAGAAACTTTGGAAAATGAATGTGTTCATTTTTTTTGTTTTTTGAAAAGTGTGGACGAAGAGCCTCCCAAAACATTCTTTGGCATTAGTCAGCTGATTTATGAGAGTGGGCTGAAAGAATTGTATCCATATGTTGAAATCATCTTGAGGATCTTCTTGACGATGCCGGTCTCAAATTGCTCAGCTGAGAGGTCGTTTTCCGCGATGAAAAGATTGAAAAACTATCTAAGGTCCACAGAAAGCAGCGATCGACTCAACTGGCTGGCAATTTTGACAATTGAGAGTGACTTGACAAAGAGCGTAGACTTTGACGAATTAATAACTGCCTTCGCTCAAGTACAAGCAAGAAGAAAACCATTATTATTATAAACACCTGACTATTGTTTGTCCATTACGAGAAGAGGCTTAGCCACGCCTCTTCAAACGGAGAATACATTTCACAGGGTTGGTTGAGGGTTGGAAAAGAAAAATTTTGGGTAAAAAAACAAGATTAGGAAAAATTTTAAAAATACTTACTATTACTATGAATAGCATTTATAATGTCAATACAGAAAAAAATTATCAAAATAATGAAAAATAACTAGATACAATTGGTTAAAACTCTTTCAAATCAATAAAATGAATAATAATTTTGGTCTAAGATTGGAAACTAAATAAAATATAAATTATTCAGTCAAATTAATTGGGAAAAATATAATTCTAAAACACTAAAAAGTATTAAAAAGGTTAAAACTTCATTAATCGCTGACGTAATTAAAAAGAATATTACTCTGAATTTTTAACTTTTGTTACGTTTCTTTTCGTTTGTATTAGATAACTAACAAAGTTAATTAATCTATACTTAATAATTATAAATTAATCTATCAGCACCTATATTACAGGTATTCTTTATTTTTGAATACCTAATAGGACTGATGAACAGTAAAAAAGTAAAAAAAAAAGTCACGAATTAGTGTTTGTAATTTCGTTAAAAACAGTTACGATCTTTTATTATTAAAAATTTAAATCATCACCTGCAATATTGTTGATTATTTTTGATTATTCTAACAATTTTATTTTGGTGTTTTGATTGACTATTATTATTACAAACAATATTATATTTTAGTTTTATTTTCATTTCCATTATATCAAAGCTTGCAGTTGTAATTCATGCAATCTATATTACTAAAATATTTTATTTCTCTGTCTGTCTGTCTGTCTGGCGCAATTTTCTGTGCGAATGGAAAATAGAAATAATTTTTACAATGAAATTTCCGCGACGGGATTTGAACCTGCAACCTTTTGATCCGAAGTCGGATGTGTTACCCATTAGGCCATAGGGACTACAACTCTTTTCATATTGTTTTTTGACTTATATCTCCGCAATTGTTGTGTTGTTGTTGTGCCCCAATGTTAGTGCAACAATGGAAAACGGTTTTTTATTTTTTATTGTCAGGAGGAAGTCGACAAATTCAAATTGAGCATTATTGAACTTCAAAATAATGCGTTAACTGCTTTCTTTGGAATCGAGTTTTGTTAGATTATTTTAAATTTTATTTTCTTCTTATTATTACTTTTAATAATGAATTGTACCTTATTAATATATTTTTGTAAAAACAACTAAACTTATTGATCCACGTGTTTTTGAAATTTGTTTAAGCTTCCAACTATTTTGTTTTGTTGTACTTATTCCAATTTTATTATGCTTGAAAAAGAGATGGCTTGAAAAGAGTCTTCAAAACTTCAAAATGTTGCTTTAACCCCTTTCATTGGAATCGATTATTCTTGGATTATCTCATATAAACCATCGTTTTATCATCGATAATCAATTAGTATCGAAATGGACAACGAGAGAAAGGATGAGATCTTTTCAAAGAACTGTTAATAATTTCGTAATCTCGGCTATTCTCGACTACAGGTAAAATTTGTCTGAAGTCTCCGCCAAAGAGGAAAATTTGTCTATATTCACAAGTCATCAGAATTTGGTTATCTTCACTCGAAAGAATAGTCATAATCAATTCGTCGCCAGGAGTATCGTATATAAGCTATGATCTTCATTTAACATCTATATCAACCAACGTCCATGTAAATAAATCTCTTCTTCAAATATCTATAACGATTAATCTGTACACGGGAGATGGCCTAGTTACTACTATTATTATTGTCAATCTAATTCTATTTTTAATTTTTTAGCTCAAGTGCGAATACCATTATGCCAATGGTCTTAATTTGTATATTTGTAAATGTTCTGAGGAACTTTACGAAATTATTTTTAAACAAGTTTTTTTTTTTAACTATCTACAATTAATTGTTAAATAAAACATTATTACCATGAAGTGTATATATCTATTATTTACATTAATTAATATAATTTATATATAATTACGATTTTTAATAATTTAAATAAATAAGAAACAGTATAAATATAACATTATTATTATTTATTACAAATTCCGCCGTCGCACAAACATAGTTAAAGTTCATAAAAACATAAAAATATAAATGAAAAAAAAAAAAAAAAACTATTAACGCACGTAAAACTTAAACTATAAATATAACAGTTCTTAAAAAGCAAATCAGTTTTATACATCGTTACGGTTAAAATATAACATAGTTATTATAAAATACGACATTATATATTTCTTATATATAATAATAATAATATCATCATCAACTAGTGATATATTCAGACAGGAGGGTCAGGAGGAAGGGCGGCAAATCTGGGATAGCCCATAGGCGGCAAAAGTGTAAATCCGCCTCTGATTGTATGTGGTTCATCTGTATTTTGCAAAATGAGACCCTCCATGTATGGCTCTGTTCATTTTGCACAGTAGCCCTTGAAAACCTCTGTGCTGAACCATATGAATCGTCTCTCAATCTCTGCCAACAGTCTTTATCTTGTCAGTATTTTAGAAACATTAGATTACTTCCAAAGCTAATCATTGCTTGTTTTCTTTCCAACAAGGACACCTTTTTGTCAACTGGTCCTCTCTCTTACCAAAATTCAGATATTGACTTAGAAACTGTTTGTGGTGAATGTGGATAGCAGGGAAGCCAAGCACTGCAACCGGAAGTCTATTGTACTAACCCACGGAAGTAACAACAGATGGAGATAAAGAATAGTGGGAGAAGTGTATTGGAAACAGGAGAAACCTGCCCAGCAAGCAGGGCCCCCACAAGTGAGGGGTCAGTTGATCCCTCAGCACCGGAGCCCCAGCCATCAAAGGGGCCCAGCCTGAGGTCTTGGCCGAAAAAATTATGTAAATTATGTGAATCATTTTGAGACATTACTATAATTATATTTACATTTTATATAAACCATTTCCATACAATCTAGGATTTTGACCAATATGTAGGAGGGAGTCCGTTACTGCATTTGGTACTGGGCCCTGAATTTGATGTGGTGGCCTGCCAGCATGGATTGTTCACCATCACGAAACCCACAAGAGAACCTAACTCTAGTACTCAGAGAATCAATGTCATAAGGACAACGCCAACTGCGCTGCCGAGTTAGAACCTTACTTGATACACTTAAAATTTCTGACATTTCCAGCTTCTCCATCTTCTCAGTTGGAAATACTGAAAAGCAAACTTTTATTTTAAGCAAAGGTTCCTATTTTTCCAACAATCTTTCTTCTCTGTATAACAACCATTCTTCACAATATAAGGATTAAAATTTTTTTACACTGAATTGTTCCAAGGAACATTGTACAAGAGAGAAGCTTTCTATACAGTATAATTTTAGTAATTTATCTTTCTAAATTTTTTAGAAATTACACCCTGTAAAGAAAGTATAAACTCACCCAAGTATTTCAAATAACTTTTTATAACAGGATTTGTTTGCTTCCAATTTTTTTTTCATAGTCTATTTAAAAGCAATAAATCCATGTACCATTTAAACATCTCAAAGATTTTGAGTTGTTTTTAAATTAAAAAATAAAAAATCACTTTTCAACTGTAAAGAAAATATAAACTCAAAACATAATTTTTCGAAAATTATTGAAATTAATAACGTGTTGGTCCTCCTTTCTTCTCTATAATTTCTATCATTCTGTCAGGCATTGTCCTAATTAATTTTTTCAAATCGGACATCTCTATCTTGTCCTAAGCATTCCAAACTGCAACCTTCAGATCATTCAAGTGATGATACTGTTTGTTTCGGCCATATACAATGTTTGCCAACCAACCCCAGACGTTTTCAATTGGGGTTTAGGTCAGGTGAACGGGAGGGTCATGGAATGGCATCAATTTTCTCTTTTTTAAACAACGCTTTGGTGGATTTTGACACATGTAGAAGCATTGTCTTGTTGATATTGCCAATTTGGCCCTCCTAGAAGGGATCTAAATGATATTAAATGGTCGTACATAGGGTTCTGATATTTTTTAAGAGTCCATCTTGCCTTCCACAAACACTACATCTGCCTTATCTCCTGCCCCAAATGCTGCCCACACCATCACTCCACCCCCATCTTGTTGTCTGCCTAATCTTATTTTCGGAGGAGTGCATACATCATGCCAGTATGTCAGGGCCGTCAAGACAGAAACGTTTTTCATCAGAAAAACTATTTCGTTCCACCTTTGATGCCATTTCACTGTTTTTTTAGCCCAGTCAAGTCGGCTGGAACGATGAGTGGTAGTGAGCTTGGGCTTAGCTTTCAGTTTTACAAACTTCATGTAATTTATTTGACCTTAAGCTTTTCCGTACAGTTTGGTGAGATACAGTCTTTGGCAACATACGAGCAATTTCATGGGTGGACATCTTATCAGACTCAGCAAGATCTTGAACTCTCCGGTGGTCCCGAGGTGTGAGTTTTGGAGGTCTACCTGGTCTTTTTGTGGTTCCATAACTATCACCTTTCTTGATGACATTTTGAATAACAGTCTGTGAACGATTTAATTCTGAGGCTATTTGCCTTGTTGACTTCTTTTGACCAAGGATAAAATGAATATTTCAGATTTCTTTGTCAGTTAATGAATTTCCACGAGGCATGATAAAATAGTGGCATATGTTGCTACGAAAATGAATGGATTACTTACTTTAGCCACTTTTAGTTATCTTTATGCAAATTTGGGATATTCCAATCACTTTGCAGGGGTGAAAATCAAAACATTTCTTAGCGAGAATTATATTTTCTTTACAGTTGAAAATGGATTTATTTTTTAATTTAAAAACTAATCAAAATTTTTGAGATATTTAAATGATACATGAATTAATTGCATTTAAATAGACTATGAAAAAAAATTGGAAGTAAACAAATCATGTAATGAAAAGTTATGTGAAACACTTGGGTGAGTTTATACTTTCTTTACAGGGTGTAGTAATTTATCTTTCTAATAAAGTTCCAGTCTTTTCTGCTTAATTATCCTCCATTTTTAAGACCTTGGCCTGTGCAATTATCAAAATTTGTTACCAACAGTGATTCTGGAGATGCTTTGTCATCATCCACTGGAAACCTATTCTCTTGTTTGATCTATTGTTGGATTTATTAAGTTGATTAAAACTTAGCACTGTCTATTGGGAATTCTTGGAAACCTGTGCTGCCACTAAGAGAGAAACTGTCCTTATTTTGACATTTTATTCATTCTCAATGCAGGACTAATTGCAATAATAGCGAGACATTGTAACAAACTCTATCTAGTTGGTGCTTTTTTATCCTTTTCTAAAACTGGGTAGTATTCCTATATCTTTGACTAACTTATCAGTAATATTGTTAACATGCATGATAATTAGGCATTCTTTTAAATTCAGGCTTCAGTTGTTGTAGGTTTTAATGAAATTAATTCATAAAGGGAACAGTAAAAATTTACCCCAAAATTTACGTTTTTGATTAATTATCTTAGGAAAGGAGAAAGTGAGACGAAAGCAAGCACAGAATAAGCAGCGTATTCATGACTTATTGATGTTTACTGCTTAAAGATGAACCTCTCGTAGGTTCTACTTATTTTACTATGGTTTATGTCATTGTTTTCCATCAACTTAATTGTTTTTATTCTGTTTTTAAATTCTCAATTCCTTACTTTTGTATAATAATGATCATCTGTTTAAAGTTCTTTATGACCTTTTTATAATTTCCTCTTTGTCATAATTTCTCCAATTGTAAAAATCCTCATTTGTTGGTAAACCTTTTCCCATTTGTCTTGCCTTTAGTCATCCTTTTATTTTTATTCTTTATTTCCGTATTTTGCAGCAGTCCTTTCTTTTTTATGATATTTGTTTTATAATTACTCTTGTTGTCCTACGTTATATATTTCATTTAGGCAGTTTGTACATAGATTTCTTCTATAAAATCTTACTAAGCAACCAGGTTCTGTGTTTTGAATTGTGTTGTATTTTCATCCTCTTAGATCAGTTGCTTGTGATCCTTCATCAACTATAAAATCATGATTTCCCCCATTTATTGGAGCTTCAGTTTGAGGATCAGTAAATCAGGATTGATATTCATTATTTGAGATGATAATGAAGCATCTCTGTTTGATTTTCCTTGGATTGGTGTAATTTGTAAGAGAAAACAAAGTAATAATCGATGGTCTTTCTTATATAAATATCCAGTGTGATTTCTGACTGTGCTTAAAGAAATGCTCTGATGATGGGATTCTCTGCTGCCAGTTGATGGAACCGTTCGACAGCTTAGAAAGGATAAAAAAATAAGAAAACCAAATTTTATGAAGATATTACAATTGATTAAAAATAGTTAAAATTTAACCACATATTTTTCAACGTTTCCTTTTCAGATCATTGGCTGAAGTTACTCAACAAATGGACATGGAGATCTCAGAAGGACAAAAACCAGAAATAGTTTGGCAGAACCATACAAATACACTGGTGAAATGTTCCAATGTAAGAATTATTTACAAAAATATATTTTAAAACCATTTCTTTTTTTAATTATATTTCAATTAAATTTTATACTTTAAGCTTTGCTATTTGTTTTTCTTTTGTAATATTTTTCTGTATCTCTAGCCCTAGGCATACAGTTTTATATCCTTTTTTATCAGTGCTGTTGAGATATCTGTGAAAGCCTTTGAAATTCATTATCAGTTCATTTTCAGGGGAAGAAAACAAAAATTATTCTTTTTGGAAAATTGCTCAGACTGAATTTATATGGAATGAGCAGACATATCTTCCTATAGTATTATATACAATCAAATAAACCAACAACTTCTTAATCTATTTCTACTTTCTTACAGTTAGACCTTATTCAGTTGATGTGTCTTACTTTACTTCAAAAAATGTTTTTTTGAATATTTCTAATGAATTATTAACGGCAAGAATCCGAATTAAACTTAAAAAGGTCCGCAGATATAGTGCAATAAAAAGATATGATCTGGAAAAAATCCCAAAAACTTTCACATTGAAAGTTGAAGAACGATTCAAAGTTTTAATTACTGATGAAAGAAGTCCTGATGATTTATGGTGCGAAATGAGAGATATCATTACTGAGGAAGCCGATAATTTAATACCAAAAAG
>JAFIDM010005346.1:14641143-14662677 GCA_023159025.1 Thereuonema tuberculata
AGGAGAGAAATTGAAAATAAAATGCTTGATAATGAATAAACAGGGTTAAAAGGATCATGGGAATAATCCAACAGCCTGTGAGTATTCCATCTTCAGGGACAACACAAAACATACAGGACAAACACTTAGAATAGCACCAAGTGAAAATGTATAGTGGAAGTGTGGGGAAAGTAAAGGAATTATGGGGGTTTAGCAATAGTGACAGGTGCTTTGCCGCCAATGATAGGATTCTAGGCTTTAAGCCGCATGATGTTGAAAAATTCAGCAAAGAGGCAGTGGGATAGTTTATTGTGATGGGAGAGAGGTTTGGCAGCAGTGAAGTTGGGGGGTGTCCAGTCTCATTGTAATGTTGTTACTGTGTGTGGCGAGGGGGCAGGATGTTTGTCCCACTTAGCCAGAGGGACCCTGTTTAAATGGGATTCAATAGACAGTCTTGGATGGATCATGTGGTTTTGTAAAGAACTAAATAATTAGGTTTCATCGCATTATTCATTTTTTTTTTCTTTTATCTTTTCTTATTTATAAGGTTTCTTTTTTTTTGCATCTCTTTAGATTTTTTTTAAATAATTCTTTACTGAATTCAGTTTTTTTTTTTTTTTTACTTAATCAGAATTTATTACTTAAGTTATTCCTATATTGCATTATTATATTTCCTGATTCTCCTGTGGCAGCTTTCGAAGTGTGATTGGGCATTTGTAGGATGATGCAAGCTCTTGTTTGTTTCTTTGCTTCTGTATTGTTGTTAAAAAGAAAAAATAGAAAAGAAAAAGGAAAAAAGAAGAGAGGAGAACTAAAAAGGTTTCTTTTCCCTCGTTTTTTCTTGTCTCTTTTCCTCTTATTGGTCCTCCTAGATAAGGGGTGAAGAACGTTCTGTGAAAGGAAAAGAGAAAATAAAAAGGAGATTTTTCACTGAATACGCATTACAGGGAAATTTGTGTAATTTAGTCTGTGTCTGAAAAGAATGGTGAGGAATGCCTAAAAGAAATTCATCTGATCTTCACTTCATATAGTTCATGTAGTGTATCCATATAAATTCGGTTTACAGGAGAGAAGGAATTACAGAGTATTAGTGCTTCTCTCAAAAATACTGTATTTAAATAAAGGCGTATTTGTAGTCGAGCAAGATATGCTATACCAACATAAGGAAGGATGGTCATTGGTCACCTTCAAGGGCTGTTTGATTTTTCAGGTAGCACAGCTATTATGCTACGTAACTATTTTACATTTCTTCCTATCTTCCCATAAAGGAAAATGACGCCTTTAAACTGTTTGGAGATTGCAGTAAGCATCGACTAGATACTTATGGACTATAATACAATTTAAGACTCTTTATATTGTGACCAACTTGGTTTTAGATTCAAAATAAATTTGCCCTAAACTATCCGGCTAAAACTTTATCTCAATTTTTAAAGAGATGTAGGTCTACATACATTTATTTTTAACACTTAAATTAAACTACCGTTCAGGGTTTTAAATTATAGGTTTTTTTTTTTGGGGGGGGGGGGTACGGTATGAACCAAAGTGCGTGCTTCGTAGCGAAGCATATGTGCGCTAGTGTTCCCAATATGGCAAACCCCTAGCAGACTCCCGAGAATTTCTAGGGAAAGATACTGAGGTGGTTTCCCGTTGCCTTCCTCAGGACGCCATTATGGAATGATGTCAGACCCGAAGAGAAAGTGAAGAAGAGGCTGACAAACACAGGAAAGGAAATTTGAAACATCCATGCTCTCAACCAGGATTTGAACCTGGGTACCGGTGCACCGGCCACACAGCAGACCGCCGCCTTAGACCGCACAATCACGCCTTATAGGGTTCTAACTAGGTTGAAATAAGTGCCGTTTTAGACTTGTTTATAACAAATAACAACAAAAGGATTTATTTCATGCAAAAGATAAAAATTATTTACATTAAATATTTGAATAAGGTTTGTAAACAAAAAAAAACATTTTAAAGTAACATCAATGATAGCTTTCAGAAATAATAAACTCACAATATAAATTTACTATTATCTTACTAGAAAAAAAATTAATTCTTTCTAACTTAAATTTAAAGCTTTAGGGGCAGATCACTAGATCAAAATATATATTCATTATTAGGGGACGGAACTATTCTAGTCTGGTAATACTCCTTCAAATCAAAAACAAAATACATTATAATGTATCCCTCACCAGAATCTTGCTTCACTTACCTGTTCCAGCATTATCTTAAGTTATAATTAATATACTTACAACTGACTTGAGTACAAAAAAAAAATTCCTTATTTTAACTAACTAAACTTTATAACATAATAAGGGTCATGTGGCGCAGACTGATTGTTGATGGTAAAGTTCATGTAGGGAGGGGGTGACAGGTTAAGCATGGACGGGATCGTCTTAAGGCAAAAAGAATAAAAATAGATAAAAATAACAAATAAAAAGAAAGGAACAAATATAAAAAAATGCAATAATAAGCAAGGTGTAAACCTGTAGAGAAAAAAAAATTAAATAAATATAAATAATAAAACAAAAATCGATAGATAAATAAAAATATATATACATAAATAAATTAAAAAATGCACTATTTTCTTCTTTTGTTGATTCTCTCGATGTCATAATGCAGTGCATTGGTCACAGAGATGTCGGTGTTGTAACATCTGCCCTCCTTGATGTGTAGTGATTCCATGAATTTCCTTAGGTAAGGGTCATGTTCCACAATAAAATATTACCGGATTTTCAAAGTTAAGAATATGGCCATTTTCGTATGAGTGAACATCTGTCATATATTGTATGGAGTGTTTTTTAACAATGGCTGCGTGTTCAGCTAGGCAGATTTGTAGCTTGCGTTTGGTTTCCCCTATGTATATGCAGGGTCGAAGCATGTCATTGAAACATCATTTTATTTGTTTTTATCATTAATGCTTATTGTGGTAATGGTCTACTATCTTGTTATTATTATAGCCATACATTAAATATGTTAATTCCAGTCAAACTTCTATATTGATGAAGATATACAAATGTCAGTTAACAAGTAATGCCTCCTATGTTTTTTCTCCTTAAGTTAGTTAGTTAAGTGAAAAATTTGAATTTGGTATAATTCCTCAAACCTTCTTCTCCAATCCACTGCAGTAGCAACTTCCTGTATCAACAGGTGGCAGCACTGCAACCACTTGCAAAATGGCTGACATCGATCTTCGTATTAGATAGCGTTCTGTGATTGAATTCTTGAATGTGGCAGGTGAAACACCCATTCGCATTCATGAAAGGCAGAAAAATGTGTACGGTGATGCAACAGTGGATGTCAGCACTGTTAGACGATGGGTTCGTCGCTGTAACGAAGCTGAAGGGAAACACCGTTGGCTGACGAAAAGCAGAGCAGCAGGCCGGCGACTGCAGTGACTTCACGCAACATTCATCGAGTCGATGATGACATTCGTGGTGACCGCCGGGTGACAACAGATGAATTGTGTCACATTCTCTCCCTCAGTAAAGACAGTGTGATGATGATTATTCGACAACTGGGGTACAAAAATGTTTGTTCACGGTGGTTACTAAGAATGTTAACTGACCAGAATAAAGAGACAAGAAAAACAATAGCCTCCGAACACCTGCAGCATTTGAAGGGAGAGGAGTTTATGGAAAAAATTGTGACCGGAGACGAAACGCAGGTTCATTTTTTTGAACCTGAATCAAAGAGGCAGTCAATGGAATGGCATCACACAAACTCACCTAGGAAGAAAAAAATTCAAAACTGTGCGATCAGCAGGGAAAGTTATTGCGACAGTGTTCTGAGATGCAGAGGGTGTGATTATGATTGATTTTTTTGGAGCAGGGATGCACAATAAATTCTGTCCAATAAGTCACAACCCTCAAAAAGCTTAAAGTTCACCGAATGTTCTTCTTTTGCTTGACAATGCAAGATCACCCACCATTCGTTACACCACTGAAGAGATTGTGAAATTGGATGGAAAGTCTTGCCTCATCCCCATACAGGCCTGACCTAGCACCATCAGACTTCCATCTGTTCGGGCCGCTAAAGGAAGCTCATCGTGGGATTCACTTTGAAGATGAGGAGGTCGTGCGTCAATGGCTTAGGAAGTAAGACCTTGCCTTTTACCACGCTGGAATACGTGCCCTTGTTAAAAGGTGGACCAAAACTGTGGAAGTGGACGGAGATTATATTGAAAAGTGACAATTTAATAGTCAATGTTGTGGCTTTCAAGCTATGTAATTGCATTTGAATTTCTTGACAATTAAAAGGAGAAAAATAAAAATAAGAAATAGGAGACATTACTTATTGAAGGACCCTCGCAATTTCTCATATTGCAAAATATTTTTGTTAATTCTCTATTATAATATATAAGGATTTTTTTTTTTTTTTTTTTTTTTTGTTATGGTGAATTACCATGGTAACTGCCATCCATTTTAGTTAAGACTACTTACAAAGCTGCATAGGATTGTTATCCAGGGATTCTATTTGTGTTTTGTTTAATGAAAATGAAAGGCAAATAACTTTCACATATTTGTTGAATACTTGTTCCATCTGAAGTAACCCGTAATCTTTAAAATTTAATCAGTAGTTTCTGAACTTTTTTTTTCACTTCCTTTTTGTTTTTGGAGATAGTTCATTAAATGAGTGGAAAAAATATATAAAGGAGATTTATTTGTTGTTGTTTTTGCTTTTGTTTCTAGTCTTATTCTTCTTACTCGATAGGAGTATGAAATAACACTCTTCGTGGGTCAACGAAGAGGAAACTTTAGACCTTCCACTGCTCACTCTTGCTTAAGGTGCTTTATTTGTTTTATTAAATTTTCTTAGAAAATATATTTCCCTCTTTATGAACCATAAAAGTAGGGCTACATAGCAGGCAAACGTAATATACGACTCTGCTTCAGTATGCGTGATGTTTATGTTGGGTGATCTGAAGGCAGGAGCATATTGGTGTAGAGTGAGGAATTTTTTAATGAAATTTTCATGGGATGGATACACTATATGGCCAAAAGTATCCAGACGCCCCTCTGGAGAAGTGGATGTGGCTGTTATTGCTTGCTATGATGTCATACAACGAGATAAAAGTGGTCACCTCAACATTGGGCAGTCAGCAGAGCTGAGTAATTTCTAATTTGGCATGATCATTAGATGCAATCGGTGTAACAAATGGGTTCGTGCAATATTGGTCTTGCTACAGGTGCCGCAATCAACTGTAAGTGATGTCATTATAAAATGGAAACAGCTGTGAATGACAATGTCAGGAAATCGCAGTTGTTGCCCAAAGAAACTCTCAGATCACAGCCTTCGAACCCAGAAGAGGGTGACGCAGAAGAATCCCAAGTTCGTGTTGGATCAGTGAGTTCCAAACAGCTTCGGGCATTGTCGCTAGCACCAGGACTATTCAACTATTCTTAATGGTCGGACTCACTGCAGCTGTCATGGACGAATGAAAGAAAATTCCTACTCACATATTTCAAAATCTGGTGGAAAGTCTTCCCAGACGAGTGCAGGCTAATTGATGCTAAAGGTGGTCCGACATCCTAATTAGCATGTGCCACATGACCTTCTGATTGTACAACAATTGGGGGCTGGATACTTTTGGCCATGTAGTATAGTCGACAAAGGGAATGTGTTTGATTGGGGGTTTGAGAACTATTGTTTTGATAGATTTCTTTAGATTATGTTGTAGTATGTTCAGGTGGTTGAAATGGAAAGGGTAGTTGTGGAGGTTGAATATATTGTAAATGGTAATGAATTCAGTGTGTAAGGCAATTTTGTGGAGCATGTAGTTAATGCAAATGAGAAAGACAACTGTGTTGGAGTTATAATATATGTATCTACCTGTTTGAGCAAGTAGGTTTTCTGTATACAGTGGGGTTTACAGCGTTATTTTTGTAGGTTATTGAAACTTCCAGATAGTTTGTGTGTTTATTAGAAGGTTGTTAAAAGTTCAAATTGTAAATGAGGATTTATAGAGTTAAGATAGTTTTGTGTCAGTATAAAGTGCTTTAATTATGTAAGGATGATGATGTCATCAACATATCTGCCATATAATTTAATGTGTGAATAGAGAACATTTGTTTTTCAATTATAGTGTAATGTAAGGTCTACAATCAAAAGCAAAATTTGTGTTCCACAATAATTTATAAATTAAGAAAAAACCACAACTAGACAGTAAATATGCTTTTGCCACTGAGTCAAAATCAACGGATGAAACAGTTGTTGAGGATTCCCATTGATGTTGCCTCAGTGTGTGAAAGCATATTTACTATCCAGTTGTGTTTTTCTTAATTTATAAGGTCTACATTGAGTCGGCTTCTGTTTAGAGGTAAACATTATTGTTGTGGAAGAAATATTGTCTGTTGCATAAATGGATGTAAAGGAAGAAGTCAATTTGTTTTGTACTTCTATGGTTTCTCTCACAACAATAACATAATAACTGAATTTTTCAATATCATCTGGCTTAAGGCCTACAGTCCTGTCAGTTGTGGCAAAACACCTGTGTCTATTGCTAAACCCCATAATTCCTTTACTTTCCCCACACTTCCACTATGTATTCTAACCTTGTGTTATCCTAAGTATTTGTGTTGTCCTATATGTTTGGCCATTTCTGAAGATTGAATAAGCACAGTATTCTGAAACTAATGTAAAAAACTTAACATTACCAAGTAAATGCGTTTTATTTTCAATTTCTCTCCTTAATTTCATACACTCATGTTAAGCCTTCTCATTCATTGCAATAGCATCAGTGGTTCTTCTAGAAATCCTCATTGTTCTTCTTCTTAAAAATTCTTCATTATATTTATTAAGTGTATTCTTCAGAATGTTCGCATATATTTTAGATGTTGTTGATAATAAATTTATTCCTCTATAATTTTCAGTTATTTTTGGTCCTTTTTTAAATAAGTTAATTACGACACTAGTTTGACAATCTTTTAGTATTATTCCACATATTATTGAACAGCTTTAATAATTCTTCCCTTAAAAGTGTTCCTTGATATTTGAATAATTCTATGTTTAGATTTTCAAGACCAGAATTCTTTCGTTTTGTTTTGTTTTTTTTTTAATTTTTCAACATGCAATCTGATTCTTTGCAACTGATCATCCTTGTTCAAAAAGCTAAGAAAACTTCTTCTTTCTCATTATCTTCTTTGATACCAGGATTATGCTATAGTTTGGAATAATGATCAAACCATTCTTTTTTTATATATATTAACATGTAATTTGGCTATAATATCCTTATATATTTCTTTAAAAATTTTAAAACCTATTCTTTGTGAACCTGTTATATTATGTTTGAAAGGTTTTATGAATTTGTCCCAATCATTCCTTCTGATTTTCCTAGTTATTTTTTGAACCTTGGCTTGTTATTCTTTCTATTTATTGAACACATAAGGATCTTTAGTTTGTAGGAATATTGTTCCTTTTACTTATTTACTAAAACATTCCAAGTTCTTAACCACTTTTTAGATTTAATAGTTTATAACCTAGACTTTCTTCTGCTTCTTCTATAATAATTGTCTTTAAACTCAACTTATGCTTTTCTGCATCGTTCAGTTTTTTAAGCTTTTCAGTCAGTCTGTTTTCATATAAGAATCTTTAACTTCTTGGTCCTATTTGTGGTAATTGCAGATGCTTCTAGGTTTCTATAAAGAACATTCAAAGTCAGGGTGCCAAAGTGAAAAGCTTGTTTTGTGGTATGAATAAAACGTTTTGAATGTTTTTGATAGCTTATGTTATGTGCATCTCAAATCCAATTGATGCCACTCTGTCAAACTTGAGCAATTTCAGTAATTCAAGATGGCGTCCAAAATGGCGCCGACAAAATTGACAATTTGCAAAATTTGAAGCGATATTGACGTGTGATATATCATTTTATATGTTTTTTTGGTCGAGGAGTGGGAATACAAAGTCAATTTTTACATAAGATCAATCTGAAGGATGTTATTGACAAACTAAGACACACAAAGAAAGATGCCACGTAAGTGCCTGATCATTTTTTAAAAGGAAAGCATGTAATGAGACATAGAAGTGGGTTATTGGAACGGAATATGGTCAGATATGATGATTGAAAGCACATTTATGAGATACGGATATGATGAAAGAGGAACCTCTTTGACTGGTTTAACTCTGAATAGAGAAGGAGTGAAACGTTGGGAATTAAGCATGCATGAGACCAGGCAGCTTGTAAGTGATCTATGTGAAATGGGTGAATACAAGAGCCCTGATAAATTGATTTTACACAAAGAAGGCAAAAGAGGAATCAGTCGTGATGCTGGAGACCGGGAGAAGATAAGGAGAAAGCTAGAGTTATATAAACAGCCTTTGACTCCATCGGAGCATCCTCAAGGATTGGTAAACATCATATCTGAAAAAGTAGCAGCTAAAGGTTATTGTGGACAAAGCATATGAAATGGATACTACGGCATTGCAGAAATTTAAAGAAAGCCTCCCAAATGGTTTTCATGTCAGTCTCCAGATATTTGTTGTGAACATGAATGAGAAGAGGGACAGAGGTGCTTCCTGACAATGTTTTGTTCCAAACTTGGACAATTTTTAAAAAGTATGAATTTCAATGTCAATTATATCAAAAGGGGGACCAGCCAAAAATTTGAAATTTTGCCCATGGATACTCTTCCAAGTACTTAAGAAAACCTGAAAGTTTCAATTTGTGGTTCACACTGGTCTACATTTTACAGGCTGTCAACTACCTATAAAAATGGCAATGACAAAACATGTACGATGAAAGACTTAAAGTGGTCTCATTTTTTTATATTGATGCGATGTCGACGAGCCATGACGCAATATAGGCGGACCGCAAAGAGATCTCCAAAAAAGAGAATCCCAGACGCCAGGTCGAAGGCCGTCCCGGATTGGCCAATTATGCCGCGTGTGATTGGCCAGGCCGGGGATTCTCAGAATCCGAGATCGCCTCCCCTCTCCTCGATGGCAGACCGCAAAGGAAGCTCTAACAGCGACCTGGATTTGAGAATCCCATATTGTATAATATTAACCTGGATTTGAGAATCCGATGACCTATTTAATCCTGTATATAAAATGTAATTAATTGTAAATAAATGTAGATACCTTAGACCGAACCCTTGACTCTGTCTGACTCATTCTGAACAACACATCACTGCCGCCGAACAACACATCACTGGTGCCGAAAAACCCGCCGAACCACGGATCACCGACCGCATCACGATGTAGCGACGACATTCGCCCTGGAACCGGGCTCGGAATATCGGAGCACGGACGATGCCTTTTCCGCCCACACCTGATTACCGATCGCCACAGAATTGGCCGGGACCACAGACGATGACTTCCGAACCAACTGGACCACATGCCGAGAACCCACACTCTTCTCGGGCTGCCCCACTGACCCCCTCGCCTTGCTCCAGACTGCGAGCACATCGCCCGCCTCAACGGCTGGACTGCCACAGAATTGGACCAAAGCACCGACCGACCTCTGAACCCGCCATGACGAATACTGCCGCAAGAAATTGAAAGGAGCAGCCTTCGCCCGACGCCCTCACCACAACAGCCCAAACAGACGAAGGAACGGAGTTCCGACCAACCTTGACGGCGACCCATCTGGGTCCAGCGACGCAGCGACATGCTAGCCCTCAGCCATGGACAACAGGCCCGACCACGCAAACGCCGCCGCCGCGCCGTAGCCTCTCTCAGCCCGGAACGTCTTTAATCCAGCGATGCTAAGAGCACCCCTGTCCCTGCCCTAAGAGCCGTTACGTAGCCCCGAACTGCCAACGACCAGATTTGCCGCTAAGACGACCCAAAATTGCCGTTGGGTATAGCGCAAATCCCCGAATCACTTATAATACAAAGGCTTTTGTTGCATAGATCTTCTACAGATTCAGTCTTAAAAGAGACACAAAAGGGATACCGTGTGGCTTGGACATTTACCTAATGGTAAGACTGGATCTCATTCTGGATTTTTTGTATGACAAGTTTGATTATTTTTTCTTTTTTCTTAGTTGTCACAATGCACTATAGTGACAATGAGCATGTTGTGACATGCATTGACATGCACAATGAGTTTTTGAAAATTGTGACAAGCCGGAGCAATAGGGTTATAGCCAGCTAGTCAGTCTGTTATGAGCCTTTGATGAGTGCAGATGTGTATTAAGTTTCTGCAGTAGTATTTCATGATCTTACATAGTTAGAAGAACAAAATTTTGCAAGTTCCACTATAAATCAGTAAATAAGAATGAAGTTTGTTAAATGCTTGATGGTCTACAGGATAATCATGGAGGGCTCTATAGCTGTTTATGTTGGTGAAAGTTGTTAAAATCATTCCTATGGACAGTCAACTGTGAAGTCACCATCAGATATAAGTGATTCAGAACTTTCGCTTGTGAGAAAAAGAGTTGGACTTGAAGCAATAGACAGTATTTGCACATAACATTACAAAAAGTATGTAGAAAAATATCGACACCTTTTTGGAAACTCATGTTGTGACCCATTTTCATTCCATAAGAAAGTAATTAAGAAGAATTTGCGAACAGTAACTGTGGAGATGTGTGAAAAGTGACTCTCATTAAAACTTACACCAGGGAAGTCCATGTGTTGTTCATGTCATTAAAAACTGTCTAGCTATAATGAAAGAGATGATGACAGTGCCAAAGAAGGAGCTTTTTGAAAAGGGATAAACAGGTTAATTTTTTTTTTAACACTATTTGTTAATACTTGGTGCACAGAGTTGATAATAGTTGCAGTTATTAAGGTTGTAATATACAAAAGTTTCAAGTCTCTAAATTCCTCTGAAGTAATAATCTTGATTCAGATAAACAGTTTATTACTTGAAAACTGAGTATTCGTATCTTTATCCATTCCATTGTACAGCACGCTAAATATATTCAATATGGCTCACTATAATTTTACTATTCTTCATATAACTTAAGTAAATATAGTTCTTTATATTTCACTATCGATGCACTTAACACTAAATAAATTATAATCGTCCAATAATCTAGCTCTTGTTTACTAAATATCTGTCCTTACTTGTCAAATATTTCTATTAATTTAATTCTAGTTTAAATTACTTATTTATATATAGAGATATAATATCTGGTAAAATCATACGGGTCGACTAATTTGAAAAAAAAAAAAAAGAAGAAGAAAAAAGGAAAAAAAAAAGGAAAATTTTAATTACTATATACTTTATGTACTTCACTTTACATTTATTATGTACTAATAAGATATTAGCTTCTATCTTTTATCTCAAAATTTTTTTATTTTTTTTTTTGTAATATTATTAAATATTATTATTGTTTTATTTGTACAATTAATAGAATATTATGTTTACATTAAAAGTATATAGGACCATTTTTGTATATAATACCATTATAACTCTCAGCACCTACAAAACAGGCTAATAACCTAGTAGGACTGAAATGTAATATTTGATGAATAAAATATATTATATTATAAACTTTGGCTTTTTCACCTTATGCGAAAATTAATTCTCGTTTAAATTACTTATTCAAACTTTGGCTTTTTCACCTTATGCGAAATTTAATTATAGTTTAAATTACTTTTTCAAACTTTGGCTTTTTCACCTTATGTGAATTTTAATTCTATCTTCGCAGTATCATTGGCTTCATAAATTCTTTGCTTAAGAATTTTCCTTTCTTAATTCCTTAATATCCTCTTGACTTGTAAATTCGAACGAGTGTTCAATAAATAAATAGGTTTCTACTCACAAGAAATGAAGTTCACTACTTTCTTCCGTGAATTCCTACTTGTGATTCTGTTGTCTTGTTATAGCTTCCGTAGATTTTACTTCTCGGCTCCGTGGTATCTGCACTTCGGATAATTTCTTCTATACTCATTGTTTTTAGTTGATTCAGTAGACTGTTCTTAGTAATCCTCTTCATACTAATCAATCCATCTTCAAACTTCATATTTGTAGACTTTACAATTCTTCTTAGATACTTGAAACAGCCAAAATCTTCTGTGTAGACACGAGCTTCAAAACTGCCGCTAACTTCAATGTGATCTTGAGAAATGGTGATGTCAACTGAACTCATCCTCCTGGCGGTATTCGCTACAAACTGCCTTTTAATTTGGTTGTCTGTCGTCTGCTAATTTCTTTAATCTACTTTGTCTTAATTCTTCGGGAAATTTTCTATTTCTTCTGTATCAATTTTATCTTCTTACATCAGTCTTCTTCTATTTAATCATAGGTTCCAACTTTTATCGGACGACATACTTGTATCTCCAGTCTTCTTGTAACTAAGCCATTCTGCCATCTGAGTTCTATACTTTTTCTCACTCATTTTCATTCTGATTTTCGTACTCATTCTCTCTCTCTCACTCTCTCTAACTAAAAACTCGTCTCGGGTGTGATTTTTATATACATCTGCCCATGATGTCATAATTATGCAATTGCATAACAACCTCTTAATTTTAATATGAAGCACAAAACAAAAAATTATTTTATTAAATATTTGATTTAAATATTTAATCTCTTCAAACTCCCCCTTGCTTCAGATAAAAAATTTTTACTTATGTTTCAATTCTTCATTCCTAGTAATGATAGGAAATGATTTAATTTTTGTACAGATAAAGCTTTAGTAAATCCATCTGCAATATTTTCTTTTGATTCAACATATTCTACTAGAATTTCACTTTTATACCTCCTGAGCTAGTTATAGAATCTTTAAATAAAGCAGGTGAAACATTTCACCTGCTTTATTTAAAGTTAATCGTTAAGTGAAAAAGTTTTCTGGTGCAGTTAAGAAAACACTGAGTGAATCATTCAATTGGAGAGGGAAAAAGAGAAGGAAGAAAACAGGAAAAGTGATATTGAAGCCAAGGACATAGAGTATTTAGTCAAGAGTTTAAAAGAAAGAATAAAAAGTAGCATATCAATAGTGAAAGAATTAAAGTCATCAGTGTAGCTTCCAAGAGCTGGTCAAAGAATAAAACAGCACAGGAACTAGGTATGAGCAAGTACTTGGTGAAGAAAACAGAGACACTTGTGGAGAAACATGGAATCATTCCTGAAGTGAATTTATTGAAATTAGGGAGAAGAATGAGAAAAGAAACTAAGGACTTGGTTGTAAATGTTTACAATAGTGATGAAGTAAGCAGTGTGTGTCCAGGAATGAAAAATATGAAGTCTGTTCATTTGGAAGATGGGAGCAAAGAATTAAAACAGAAAAGGTTGTGTCTATATAACTTGAGAGAATTATACCAAAAATTTGAAGAGGAGTATCCATCAGTTCGTATAGGATTTTCTAAATTCTGTGAGGTGAGGCTCAAGTGGTGCATTCTAACAGGAGCAAGTGGGACTCATTCCATGTGCATTTGTTTCATACATCAAAACAAATTTACGATTGATGGCTTCAGCAGTAAAAATCAATGACTGGAAATCTCTGCTTACAAAATTAGTGTGCAATGTTAAGAGTGAGAACTGTACAATAGGCGAGTGTGCAACATGTCCAGGTATTAAAGCATTAAAATTACATGAACTAAACCCCAACTTGAATGATGCTGCTGAAGAAGATGATGATGAAGAGACTATTTCTTACAAACAGTGAGTGATAACAGATTGTTGCAAATTAATCACTGTTTTAGAAACTTTGTCAGAATTTAAAGATAATTTGGCATCAAAATTAATGCAGTTAAAAAGTACCACTTTATTGCCCAGAGTTGGTCGCAGTTTCTCAGAACAACAAAAGCAAATCCCTCTCAGGATGTATGTGTGTAGTGATAGGGGATTTTTCAGAAAATTTTACATTCATTATCCAGGATGAGATCCAGTCTTACCACTGGGTAAATGTCCAAGCCACATTGCATCCCTTTTGTGTCTCTTTTAAGACTGGATCTGTAAAAGATCTATGCAACAAAAGCCTTTGTATTATAAGTGATTGAATAGGACATAATACAACTTCTGTTTATTCATTCCAAAAGCAGCTGATTCCATTTATCCAGAAATTGATATCAAATCTGAAGAAGATCTATTATTTCTTGGATGGATCAGGAGGACAATACAAGAATAGAAAGAATTTTTGTAACTTGTGTAAGCATAAAAAGGACTTTGGTGTTGATGCAGAGTGGTATTTCTTTGCATTCTCACTGTAGTGCATTGTGACCACTGGCGGATCCAGGGGGGGGGGGGGGGAACAGGTTTTTTGCGCCCCCCCCCCCCATGGGCTCAGCCACCTTTTTAAAAATGCAATAAGAAAAGGAAGGAAGAGAGAAGAATTGAGAGAAAGAAAGGAGAAGAGAAACGAAACACTAAAAATTAAGCACGGGAACGAGAGAGAACGCTTTATTTGGATCAGTAGTCCCCACCCACAAGCCACAAGGCAAGGACCTTTAACATTTGCCCCCTACCCATGGGTCCAGGCTAGATCCGCCACTGATTGTGACAAGTAAGAAAAAAGAAAAAAAATCAATTTTGTCATACATCGTACATGTTTCGTCATTGCCATTTTTATAGGTAGTTGACAGCCTGTAAAATGTAGACCAATGTGAACCACAAAATGAAACTTACAGGTTTTCCTAAGTACTAGGAAGAGTATCCATGGGCAAAATTTCAAATTTTTGGCTGGTCCCCCTTTTGATATAATTGACCTTGAAATTCATACTTTTTAAAAATTGTCCAAGTTTGGAGCAAAACATTGTCAGGAAGCACCTCTAATCCAGGCTTTCTTTTATTATTTCTGGAAACACTTTCAGTCATAGTTCTTGTATAAAAATTACCATCCTGTAACTTCAAGACCTTTTCATTTTTACAGACCTTTAAAACAGCAAAATTGCTCATTGCGATAGCAAACGTTAAGGTCTTTAAAGTCCAACTTATCAAAGACATATCTTCCATTTAGAAACAGTTTCTGAAAGGCCAGGATCTCTGCTTTAAGACAGTGCAAACCAGAACTTTCTATCTTATTTAGAAACCACAGAGCAGCCTTTCTTCTATACTATTGCAAACCCTTATTTTTGCTTGTCGCACTGATGAAAAATGAGCCTAAATCAAAGATGGTGGCAGATAAAAATAAAACAAAAATACTTTTGAGCAAGGTACTGGTAATGGGACCTGTGGTGAAAATATAAAAAATTAACAAGATGGTCGAGCAACCACCCTGGTTGATTTCACATGGAATGACCCAGTCTTGTCTTGACTTATATCTGCTCGAGTAACATCCACTCAAAGATATGTCAATGATCCCATAAGGGAATAATAACATTAGCAACTACAGTTTCAAACAAGACACAAGCGAGTGTAAAGTAAAACGGTTTTTATTTAACAGCAATGTATCACGCGCAGTGGCAGAAGTGCATTTAGCAACAACTTCCTCGGCAGTCGTCAGGTGTCTTTAAGTTCCTCTGTTGATTTTATATTTGAGAAATAGGTTGTTTGTATATTTATCATTAAATATTTCCCAATATTTTGTGCAGCATGAATCCCTATATTCTCAATCGCATGAAGAATCACAGAAAAAGAGGCGAGTATTTGATCTTGAAATGAAGTTGCAAGTTACAAAGTAACATGAAGCTGGTAAGCCCGTCAGTGTGTTCGCACATGACTTCAGATGGTCTTATTCTACAGTGACGATCATTTTGAAAAATAAGGATAAAATCGTAGAGGCTATGAAAGGATCTGCTTCCATTAAATCAACGGCAGTGACTAAGCAATGACAAGGTTCTTTTTTAATCTAAAGCTACAAAGTTCAGCAACTTGGTTAATATTAAGGTCTCTCTTTCATCATTACTATTGTTGAGGCGGTAATTCATTTCTGATCACACTGAGTGCAGCATATCACTGTTGATGGCTGCAGTTTCATTGGTGAAATGTCACAGTTCGATGAGGTCAGCAGAAAGTGAGGGAACGAACACTTTGTCCTTCATGTACCCACAAAGAAAAAAGTCTGAGGGAGTGAGATCTAGTGACCTGGGTGCTCTTTTTGTGCACAGAGAGCGTCACTCTGGAATTTCATATACCAGCTCTTTACGCTGTTGTATGCCGGTGCCTCCTTTCCGAACTCACTTCTAAATCTTTGCTGCACAGTCACCAGTGATTTGTTGTCGTATTTTCCAAGATGCAAAATGCTTTCTCACATTGCAAAACTGCCATTTTGGTTGCACCTGTGCCCTAGCTATAGCCAATGAAACTAGGATGCAGCACTCGACTGGGAGTTTGTCTTTCATTTGATATCTCAGAGGCAAACATCCCTTTTTATGCTGCTAAGCAAAAAGTGTCAAGGAATTTTGAATAACCATGTTTATTCTTAATTTTTTTTTCCAATTATCGAAATAAAAAAATGTAAAGCCTAAATTATAAGTGTAGGTGTAAATAAGGGTTTATTTTGGGGTGGGCCAAATTAGAGAGTCAACTTCCAACAGCCACAAAAAGTAATCTCTAAAATTTTGTAGGGGACCAAGGTCCTTTCAACTGATACATCCAGCCCAAAAGAAAGGACTATTTTAAACATTTTGAGATTTGAAAACATGGAGATGTATGAGCAAATAACATAACAATTAAGATTGTTTAAAATATCATTGATTTCATAAGGAAAATGCCTCCATTTGAATCTAGGACACTGCAATTGCAATTTTAACCCAATGGGATAATAGGAACCAGTTTAGGATATTACAGTACTATTGTGATTAAGGAATCTTGAAACGTTGAAAATTCAGGCATTTAATTTTCCTTCTAGACCAAAACTGAAGAAAGATTGTTCAGATAAACTTTATTTGTGTACAAATATTTATTTACTTTAGTAATGAGAATGGAATATTTGAGAAGAGCTGCCTTTCCTACAAGCTATGTCGTATTGATCTAACAGAACATAGATTTGTTGAACTATTAATTAATGATAATTGAGATTTCCATTGGAGGATATTTACTGTGTTTCATAATAATTCTCTTTCTCATAAATTTCCATTTTGTCTTCCTTATACTCCCTTTGCTGTAAACTAGAGATTTAAATATCATAAAGGCTTACAAACAGCTCAGTTGTGAATCAATAAAGATTAGATTCCAAGGAATTGGGAATTAGATTTGGTAAAGGAAGAACATGTCGACTCAATTCCCCTCCAAAAGACAGGAATAACTGACATTGGATACAAAATAAACACTCTTGTATATAATCGTATTTTATTGATTGTACAAAATGAATATGCTATGTGGAATGATAAATAAATTATTTAATTTTATTTTATTATGGTCTAAATAATTTAAAATAAGGAATGATTGTTTTTTTTTTTGTTTTTTCCTTAGCTTTACTGTCAGTGTTTCCTTCTGGGTTATTTTGTTCAGTTTGAAACGGAGATTTCCA
Source organism: Thereuonema tuberculata (assembly GCA_023159025.1). NCBI lineage: Eukaryota > Metazoa > Arthropoda > Chilopoda > Scutigeromorpha > Scutigeridae > Thereuonema > Thereuonema tuberculata. Next base: position 14,658,420 of record JAFIDM010005346.1, read on the forward strand.
GGCCAGTGGAGTCAGTGTTGCTCAATTTATATGAGTTACTGGCAATCTACTGGATCCAGCAAAATGCAGCTGTTATTGTAGAGGTATTAAATTTCTGTTTTTATTTTTTTTTATAAAAATAGAATTGAAATGGAATATTTAAAAAATAAATGCATTAACAATTTTTTATAATTTCAGTGAAAGATATAGTAGTAATAATAATAATAATAATATGTTTACTATACAGTTACCAGTACTGCTATCAAAGTTGTAATTACATCCTTCATATATTATTATATCTGAATCTTCACTATTTCAGCATGATGGAAATCATTCAGCAAACAATATATATTTTCATATATTTTTATATTTGTGACTGTTTAACTCATTGGTTCTACGGGTGAATTAATATTATTGGAAACTCTGAAGCTGTAGATCATCATCCACATGTGGTTGTCTTCATTTTCATCAGGAAGTAAATGTTGTTCCTGATTTTATTTTACCTTTGTTTAGTCTATTCCTTAGATATTATTTATATATCTACAATAAGGCAACACATTTTAGTAACTCTAAACATTTAATAAATTTCAATGACATTGTCAACATTTGACTGATCTTCGCAAGGCTCAGAAAGTTACATTTTAAAAGTAACAGCATTTGAAAAGTAGCTATTGACTGCTACTCAAAAATAATTAAAATTTAAGCTTTACTTTTTAACTTACAGGAAGGCCTCATAAAGTTAAGACCATGGTTTTTGCAATTTTATTAAAATTATAGTTATTTTGAAATTATTTACATGAATAATATTTCAAAAAAAGGCAATTGACAAGATACAAGAAGGGGCCAACTTGAATGGTTTCCATTCATTGAAATGATGCTCACCTCATAGGATGAGTCACTTCCATTTTTATCTCAATGTCTAGGGGTTTCCATTCATTGAAATGATGCTCACCTCATTGGATGAGTCACTTCCATTTTTATCTTAATGTCTAGTGGTTTTCTGCTGCATTTATTTAAGTTCCTGTTGTTTTGTTTTGTTTTGGTTTTGAAATGTTTGTTAATTTGAATCTTCATATATTTTTGTAGATTTTAGTAAAACACAGTGCTATTAACAAAATACCCCTATCGATGGATTCTGAAAATTAAATTTATAATATAGTATAATATATAGTTCCTAAATCTACACTCTTCGTTTAATCATGAAGATACATACAAGACTCCTAAAATGTCTTCTTTAATAAGAACAACGATATTTCATTTAGTAAAGATATCTAGTTGATATACTCCTTTAATTCTTCTAAACTTCACAATATTTCTTTTCCTTTAAAAGGAATCTTCTTTAGGTTTTTTTTGAGGACAGGAAAAAACTTTTCAACATACATAGATGTCTTTACAACATATTACTTATAAATATTATCAAGATATTTCATTTTCTTCAGCAGAAAACTTCTTCAGGTTAAATAACTAAAGACAAGAAATCTTTCTTTTTCCTCAACGGAATTCGTTATGATACATTTTAAAAAATGTTTACAATATACAGAATCTATATAAATTGTCTATTTTACAATACAGAAATCGCAATTCTTATACTATTATTGCGATACAAATGAATATTTAACTTGTTTACTGACAATTCAAATTCAATTTCTAATTTACTTCAACACGTACAAGCAATACATAAATCGTAGGTGTTGACAATACATAAATTGTCGAAAAAGAATTAAAAATCACAATGGAAGAAGAAATTTATGGAAAATTACTTTTTTTCGATATAGTATTAGTAAATGGAAGTAATATAACTTACGATGAAAAGAATCTCAAAAGTGATACATGTAAAAAGGGCTATTGTAAGAAATTATGTTAAAAGAAAAGTGATAATACAGAAAATAAGAAATTGTGAAAAAATAAAATTAACACAATAAAAAAAATATTTGAGAAAGTATTTGAAATACCATCTATTCATTTTGTAAATAAGAATTTACAAATTTTGTAAATAAGATAATAAGTAGATGCTTTAAAGAAAGGTTACAGAAAAAGACAGTAAAGGTTGAAAGTAAATACAATAAAGTGATGAAATTAGGGATTAAGGTTAAAAAAAATCAGTCTAAGTATGGAAACACAACAATATTAGATTGGTATTCTATAAAGCTAATAAATTAATAAAACAGAAAAAGGGAGATCTAATTAAAGGTAATAAGATGAATACTATGTGGTTAGTTTATAAACTGAAATGTAGGGATTGTGATAAGATCTATTACAGGGAGAATGGGTCGCTATTAGAAAGGGCTTATAAGAACGATATCAGATTGACATAATCTGGATCCAAAAATAGAAATCTTATATTTTATGCCAGAAATTAATGATAGAATCTTGTATAAAAAGAAAGATTAATGATAGAATCTTTCCATTGATATAATTGATAAAATAGATATAATTAATCAATTTCCATGTATTAATAACGATAAATTTTTAAAAGTCAGCGATAAAATATTTGGATGGTTCAAAAATTAAATTAAAAATACAGAACTATCTTTATAATAGTAAATTTGAAGTAAGTTAAATATTCATTTATTGCAATAATAGTATAAGAATTGTGATTTATGTAAACAGACGATTTATGTAGATTCTGTACAGGCCTGTAGCCAGAACTAGTTGGGGGGGAGGGCAAAAACATTTACAGTGTTTTTCCTTTACCCATATATCTTTACACACACAAAAAATGGGCTTAAACAAAAAAAATCACATTTTTGTTATATATTTATTTAGGTTTATAAATAATTATAATCACAGAGAATATAAAGTAAAAAGGAATATATTTTTTCATTGTAAGTATACATCAAAATGTATTCCCCTTCAATGATGTAGGGGCAATTCTATAAAAATTGGGTAGCTTTTTCCCCTAGCCATAACTAATCTAAAAACTGACATTTTATATTATTCATCATTAAATTAAAAAGATAACTGTCCTTTCTTTTTATAAAACTAAAAAGAAAGAACAGTTATATAAGTTAAAAATAGTTTCTTATAAAATAACATTGTTAAAATCTCCACTAAACATCAGGTGTGTTACCACTACAAAAATCAGGTAACCGAAGTTTATATTTTCGAAATTATCTAAAATAATATACTTTATCTTTAAATAAGTTATAAGCAGGGTTGGGTCAATTACTTTTAAAAAGTAACTGAATTACACTTACTTAAAAAAGTAACTATACTTTTTAACAACCAAAAAAAAATTTTTTCTGTTAAAAAGCATACTAAGAATTTATATTTTACAAACTCTGTCGTAATTGTCATATTACATTATAAATTGATTGATGGTATTTCAAAATTAATGTATAGATTCATTTTATTTAGAATTTTTCTTTAATTAAAATGCACCATATAGTAGTTTTCTCAATCTTTTTTTGCCTCAAGGCGAACTTTTACATTTCCTGAGATTCCATAGCACACCCGTAACGAAATCCTTTGAAAAACCTCAACATGATTTTCACATGAACAACAATCAGTTTGAAGCATTTACAAATACTCTAATATGATGAAAAAAATACTGTTTTTAAGCTAATTAGAATGCAAATTAATACTTTATTAATCTTTATTATTAGAAATTCATGTTTGCGCAGATAATTTGATGTCAAAAATTTAGTCTAGATAAAGAGCTTTAATGAATGCTTAATCTATTTTAAAAAATGGAAAATTTATATTAAACGTAGATGAGAAAGCTGCGTTTTCCAAACAATTCTTAATTCAGAAGATATACTAATACATTGATGTCAATTTTCCATTGTAACATCAAGTCAATTTTACATTTGCCATCAAGATTTTTTTGTATTTCAGAAATCCAGAAGATCTTTTATTCTACTTTATTGTGTTTTGTATTTTAAAAGTCTTGAAAATAACCACAAGGAAAAAGGGTTCTCCAATTTAGAAATGTACATTCCGAATTAGCCTATGTTTACACAATGTCCCAAAGGACATTGTTACCTCTGCAAATTCTTAAGTTAAATGGAATAAATCGATTTTTTTTTTTTTTAATATATTGGCAATCTGAAATTTTGTTTATTCAATAGCACTCAAATGTAATCAAACAATCCATGCTAATTATTTGCATTCCTATATTTTAAATGATACTGATAAAAGATTTTTTTTTTAATGCACTTCTAAATTAAAAGTTTTATTAGTTTAGAAACACACTCTTCCATACATTACATTAGTATTAAAATATTTATTAAAATACTAATAAGGGAGACAAATTTTCAGGAACTGTACATATTCCTTT
>JAFIDM010005346.1:14663077-14678567 GCA_023159025.1 Thereuonema tuberculata
AAAGGAATATGTACAGTTCCTGAAAATTTGTCTCCCTTATTAGTATTCTAATAAATATTTTAATACTAATGTAATGTATGGAAGAGTGTGTTTCTATCTAATGTTTTTGATATGGAAAGGAAGAAGATTGTTGAAGAATTTGGTTTTCATTAGTTTCTTCACAGCGAATTTTATTTTGCCAAATTTTTTATTTAAGCTGTCATATCAGGGGGTATTAGTCTTTGCGGTCGCACTGACCTATACATATAAATGGATCCCTAACAGCTGTAAGATGCCAGTATGAGATTCTGCGACCAGCAGTTAGTACCCTATATTGGAGCAGTTGGAGAAAACTGTTTTCATGGATGATAATACATTGCCTCCACCATGAATAACATACTCCAGGATGCAGGGATGAGTGTATAGACTGGCCTGCACACTCACCAGACCTGAATCTCATTGAACATGCTTGGCATACTTTTAAAAGATGTACTGCATAACACAAACCTCCTGCCATCAGCTAGAGAGATTGCCCTCACCCAGGAATGATGTAGAATCCCATAGTAACTGCTAGACAATCAGATATTGTCGATGCTTCATAGCTGTCAGTATATTAGTGGTCTCGGGGGACTATATCCCTACTTAAGAGATGATATGTGTAAATGTTTTTCATGTAGACCAATGCAATTTCACTCTTAACCTGTCGTCACATAGTGGTCCCCCATGATAATGAACATGCTCTGATAATTCCGTATTCAGATGACTTTAATTCTTCTTGCATGTGCTTATCCTACATTGTTCATTAACAAAATACTAAAAAATGATAATGTTGAATGTCCCTTCCTATTTTATTCCCAATCTCTCTTTGATCGCTATATTTAAACTGACAATTTGAAGTTAAATTAAACTTGCTCATCTTTCACCATTATTCAGTGAGTCATTATTTAAATCTGATGGCCACCGTCCATTTCTTTAGGTTAATAATAATAATTTATTTGCCTTACAAAAGTTTGATAATACATAATAGATATGAGTGTGACTTCCCTGTGCCTTAAGGGTAGTCCCGTTGAGAAGGCAGGCAGGGAGTCAATTACAGGCAAGAGAAAATACAATAAAATAAAATAAAATACAAAAAGCATTACTGGTTACATATAATGGAGAAAACAAAACAGAGCATAACACAAAAACATTGAAACTAATAAATATAATGGGGATAAAAGGAACAGTTAATTTGTAATAAAAATGTGAAAAAGAATTATACAATTGTGGAGTTTAGATCTGGTGATTTATACAGTCTTCGTAAAATAGCTAAGATAATGAAATATATAATTAAAAAATATCATATAATTCGTGAACAGGAATTTTCGGATAAGAGGTTAAGCCTAGCCCAAATAGATGGAAAGTAAAGAGAATAGAAAGAGAAATAGCGAAATAAGGAGGAGGAGAGGAAAGGTTGGAAGATTTCTGATGAAGGTAGACGTTTGCGACTTGACAACGGATAGATTAGGAATTAACTTACGGATTGAAGAGAAGAGAAGGTAAGAATGATAATTGTAAAATTGTGAAAGGTTATGTTAGTGCAGGCAGATGATGTTTTAGTTTTCTTTTGAACTGTTTTAAATTGGGACTTTCATGAATATTGGGGGGAATTTTATTCCACAGAGAAGGAGCAGAGTAGCTAACAGCTCTTTTTTGATAATTTGATGCGATTCTTGGAGTAAATAGAGTTGAGGAGGTTCTTGTATTGTAAAGATGTGACTGGGGCTTAGTAGGTAGTGTGATAGAGGAGGAGATATTTTTATTAAGTAATTTTTAGGTGAAGAGAGCTAACTGTAGGTTATAGAGGTCATGGAAGGAGATAACTTTATATTTGTGCCAAAGAGATTTAGTCGAGTATTGCATTGGCTTTCTGTCCAAAAATCTCAGGAAGTGTTTTTGTACCTTAAGAATCATGTTTTGATAAAATTTAGAGGCGGTGCCCCATATTGCAATACCGTAGCATATGTTGGAGTGGATTAATTGACCAATATAGATTTAGAAGTATTTGTGTCGGTAGAAAGTTTAGTTTTTTAATAATGCCCAAGTTTTTAGAAATTTTATAAGAAATTTGTTGCGTATGTAGATTCCATGAAAGATCCTGTGTGAGAAAGATACCTAAATATTTGAAGGAATGCACTTCCTGCAGGGCAGCGTTTTTATAAGTGACAGAAAAATTCTCTTTACAAAGGATTTTGTTTTTTTGATGGAAAAACATATATACTGTTTTCGATGTATTTAATTTCAGATTATTTAAAGACAACCAAGATTCAAGGTGATGGAGTGTTTGTTGAACATTTTCCTTGAGATCCTTTATACTTTTATTAGCAAAGAGAAGAGTCCCGTCATCCGCATAGAAGATGCATTTGTTAGCAGGAGAAGTGAGGAGGAGATCGTTAATAAATAGATTGAAGAGAAGGGGAGACAGAATGGAACCTTGCGGTAAGCCTCCTTGCCATGACAATGGAGGGCCTCTAATACCGAAATGCTCTAATTTAGTCAGTAGGATGTCAATATTAATTAAATCAAATGCTTTCTTGAGATCAAGAAATAAACCTAAAACAATTTGCTTTGAGGCAATTTGATTTGTGATGAATTCTGTTAACTCTATTAGAGCTGTTTCAGTATTTTTTTGATGTGTGAAACCGTGTTGTTGTTCAGCAAGTAGTTTTTTCTGAGATATGAATGTAGATAACTTATTAAGAAAAAGCTTTTCAAAGACTTTTGAGAACGTGTTAATTATAGATATAGGACAATAGTTGGCTAAATCGTTCATGTCACCTGATTTCCATAGTGGAATAATTTTAGCCTCTTTGAAGGAGAAAGGGAAGATGCCTTCTATGGCTGACATATTGAATATGTGAGCTAGAGGAAGAGAGATTTCATCTACGATGTTTTTAAGAAGATTAGGGGAGACCTCATCAGGTCCAGAAGAACTTTTATTACTTAACGATTTAATTGTATATTCCACTTCAAGAGGGAAAGTTGGTGATAGATAAAAGGAAGAAGGAACTGGGTTGTGAGGTATAGAAATGTTACGTACATCAAGAGAAGAAGAGGATGAGTGTGGAAGTAGCTTATTCAGAAAATGATTTAAATTTTGAGTGGTATCAGTGGGATTATTCTTGGCGATAAGATGAGATGGAAGCTTTTCTTTAATTGAGGTTGTTAATAGTTTATTAATATTCTTCCATTCTCTTTAATAGATAGGCTATCCTTAAATGTATTTTCTTAGTAACTGATTTTGGCCGATCTAATTTTTGATTTTAAGTATAACGAGTATAATAAAAATAGGGGAATAATTAATACAATGGATGAAGATAATCAACAAAGTAATTCCATGGCCATCCTATTTCCTACCCACAATGATATATTAAATATAATTAATAAACATAAAATGCATTTCTGAGTAGGATGTGATAATATAACTATTAGTGAGATTAAAAATTTTAAAGATATTATTGCCACTTTGTTGGTAGAATTATTTAAGAATATTTTTACAACTGGTATCTTCCCAAACCTTTGGAAAATTGCTCATATTATCCCAATCTTTAAGGGAGGGAAATTTAAGGACTTTGAAAACTACAGACCCATTTCCCTACTCTCTAATATATCTAAAATCTTTGAAAGTTATTTGTCAAAATCAATTTATAATTACATCTCAAAAATGAATATTTTAAATAATAATCAATATGCTTATCAACCGAACAATAGCACGGTTAAATTACTAACTAAAGTTAATGAAAGTATAAATGAAAATTTAAATAATGGGAAAATAATTTACATAGCATTCATTGATTTCAAAAAAGCTTTTGATAGCATTAACCACAAAGTATTATTAAAAAAGTTAAATAAAATGGGTATAAGAGGAAACATACAAAATGTCTTAAAAAACTATTTAAAAAACAGAAAATGTCGAATAAAAATTAATAATTTATTAAGTAATCTGTATAATATTCATTCTGGTGTACCTCAGGGATCCAACTTGGGACCCTTGCTCTTTATATTATAATATGAATTCTATAAATAACTGTGTGAAGTATTCTAATATTTACATATATGCCGACGACATTCTACTACTTAGTAGTGACAAAATTCAGACAAATGCATATAATTATCTCCAACATGATTTGGATAATGTAACAAAGTGGGCAATAAATAATAACATGGTTATAAATGGTAAAAAGACGAAAGTTATGTTAATCAAAAATAAAAATAAAATAATAAATAATGAATTATATTTCATACTACACAATAACAATTGTATTAATTTAAATCAAAATAATTTAAATAATAGTAAGTGTACATGTAATAAAATTGAATTTGTATATCAACAGAAGTACTTGGGCATATTTGTGGATAATAAATTAACATGGGAGGTACACTATAATTATGTTGTAAAAAAATTACATACATACACATACCTTTTTTATAAAATTAAATATTTATTTCCTTTTAAGCAAAAGTTAATAATATTTAAGTCTTTAATAGATTCTGTACTAAATTATGGACTTGAATGCTGGATATTTTTGAATAAACATCAAATTAAAAACATAAATAAATTAACTTTTAAAATATTAGATAATATTTATATAAACTTTAAAAATAAAACAATACAAGAACAAAGAGAAATCAGAAAAAAATTCAAAATCTTAACTATAAAAGAAAAATTTATTTATAAAACCATTCTAAAAAATATTTATCAAGTTAAAAGAGCAAAAGAAAATTATAATGAAAATATAGGAACTAGAAAAAATTGGCTAAAAATTTTTAATATTTCAAAATTAAATAATAACTATGGTCAAAGACTAGATAACTATATAAAATATAAGTTATTTAGTCAAATTAATTGGAAAAACTATGAAATAAAAAATTGGAAAAATATCAGCTGCATTAAAATTCAACTAATCAGCGATGTAATTGATGAGAAAATAAAAATAGATTTTTAATTCTAATTATCTTTAATTAACCATATATAACAATCGATCAGCACCTATAATACAGGTATACATTTTATAGGTATACCTAATAGGACTGGTGAACATTAAAAAAAAAAAAAAGAAAGAAAAGTTATTTTGAAGAGTTTTGAGACACTGAAGTTTGTCAGGGGTAGGGTTCTTTTTGCAGGTTTTATAAAACTTATTTTTTTGGCGAATCTCTTTAAGTAGATCCAAGGAAAGTCATGGATTTTTATTTATGTTAGATGTATTAGTCTTAGGAGTGCAGAGAGGCGGGAAATATTTATTGAATCCAGTGAAAAAGAATTTGTTGAAGATAGTGACTGCTTCATCCGTAGATGTTGCATCTTTCAACTCTCTTATCCAGTTAATTTTCTGAAGATATTTTTTAAAGTTATTTACATTTTTGTTGTGATTTTCCTATTTTTAGTTGTTACAGGCTTTTTAAAAGTAAGGTTTTTAAATAAATTAGAAGTTGTAGCTGTAAAGAATATTGGATCGTGATCCGTTATTAAAACGTTCAGGATACCTTTAGATTGTACAGGAAAGTTCGTAAAGATTTGATCCAAAAGAGTGTGAGATGAATGAGAGACAAAAGTGCCGAGTTGGTGAATCTATGAGAGGGAAGAAAGAGTAGCAATTCAGTGAAGTTATAATATCTATGATTGTTTTGTCATTTATATTGAGAAAGTTAGTATTAAAGTCGCCTATCCTCTTTTATTGTTGTGGTTAATAAAATTAGCAACTGAAACTAAGTAATCATAGAAGAATTGAAGGTTTCCAGAAGGTGGTCTGTACATTCCGACGAATATTAGATCCTCATTTACCGAACAACAAACACATTCTAAATCTACATTGATAAGAGAGAATTCGTTCAAGTTTTGTAATATTGAACTTGTTATTATAATATAGAGCAACGCCGCCTCCTTTTCTGTGATTTCTATTTATCGAAACTGTGGAATATCCCTCAATATTCGGCAAAGTCTGTGAGTTTGTGGCCCAAGTTTCTGTCAGGAGTAGAAAATCAGGAAATTTGTGCAAAGTTTCTAAAGCACCTAGTAGCATGTCCCAATTAGCTGTAATACTACGAATATTTTGCGAAAGAATGATCAGAGAGTCTGGTGAGATAGTTAAGAATGGGTCTTCAATGCTTGCCATAAGGAGAAGGCGGAAGATATGGTTTAAAATTTATGGGTTTTTTATTCACTATTCATTGAAAGTTCGCAATGACGTCTGACTTAGAGCGTTATTTAGAGCGACCCAAGGGATTCAAATAGATGGAGTTGAGAGGTCAAGAAACGAAGTGGAGCAAGTGGAAAGAAAGAGTTTACAGTGTATTATGAGGCCTAAGGAACCACTTGTATAAATTGTTTTTAAATATAGATCTCGAAAACAAAATTGTTTCTTAGTATATACAGTACGAATTAGAAAGTGGGAGAGAGGAATGGTAGATGGGATATAAGGAAGGTAAATTGTATAGAGCGAATGAGCTAGACTAATTTGAAAACAAAATAGTACAGGGAAAATAATGAGTATAAGAATTCCTTAAAAGTAATAATAACAATAATAAAAGTAATGCTAATAATAATAAAAGTAAGGATGTCCTGTATATTGATGTGTTGTTCAGAATGAGTCAGACAGAGTCATGGGTTCAGCTTAATTACACACTACGTCTACTTCTTTATTTACAAATAATTACAATTTATATACAGGATTATATGGGTCATCGGATTCTCAAATCCAGGTTAATATTATTTAGTTCGGATTCAGGTTAATGTTTATACAATATGGGATTCTCAGATGCAGGTCGCTCTCAGAGCTTCCTTTGTGGTCCGCCATCGAGGAGAGGGGAGGCGATCTCGGATTCTGAGAGTCCCTGGCCTGGCCAATCACACGCGGTATAATTGGCCAATCCGGGACGGCCTTTGACACTGGCGTCTGGGGGTCTCTCTTGGAGATCTCTTTCTGGTCCGTCTATATTGCGTCATCGCACCTCGTTGACAACGCATCAATATTTCATGATTCAGATCAGTCAAAGAAATATACAAAGCTACTGGATAAGCCATCACATCATAAAGTTTTGTGTTTTGATTTATGTCATCTTCAGAAGCATTTAATTCATTTCTGATTCCAGTGGCTTCTTTTGCCACATTTTTTTAATTTGTTTCAAAGTTTTTAAATCAGTAGGTAATATTTTTCTCTACAGAAAATAAGAAAGTTTAATTTTTTTTAGCAAATAATAGAAAATTTAAAACTATGGTACAAGCTTGGCTTTTAACAACAGTTAATAACCAGTAAACATTTAAAAATATTGATGATTTTTTTTTTTAATTCCATAAATTTAAGTTAATTTCATCTTAGTAGAAATAAAATAGTAAAATGTTTTGTTCTGTAATAGTTTTCAGATGTAGATAGTGAATTCCTAAGAAAATTGAATATTCGATGGGAAAAACTGTTAGATCTTCTGCGACCAAATGTGGTTGCTTTGGTGGATGCTTTTGATTTTAGAGATCAAGCTCTTCACAGTATCTTAGGATGTTATGATGGAAATGTTTATGAAAGAGTTTTTGATTATGTGAAAACATTGCCTATGACTGGAAAGGTAAGAATTTTTAATCATTTCTTCTCTCCCCCCCTTTATTGCTTGATATTAATAAATCTTGTGGATCTTCATAGGGAGTCACAACCCTTTACTCAAAAGCTTGTATATTTCATTAAACAATGTAAAACATAAATCTACCACTTCTTTATTCAACGATATTTCGTCTTCTGTAAAAGAAGACGAAATATCGTTGAATAAAGAAGCGGTAAGCCATTTACTCAGTTTCCAAAAGTTGCTCTATTTGGAGAAAAAGAAAAAGTTTATTTTAAGAAATCCATTTTTAATTAATTAATTATGTAAGACCATCCATTTTTATTAACTAAAAGCTTTTTGATGAAGTTTATAATTTGACAGCATAACATTCTATTATTATTATTATATAATGGAGATTTTGTATTGAAAGGGTTGAATATTACCTATTCAAGAAGCTCTTTTGAGTTGGTATAGCTTGCAGGTGATTGTCTCAACTGATTTAAAATCTATTATTAATTTGAAGCTAGACAGAGTTAAAACATTTTTTTTATTCTGCCAAGTTTTTGGCAGAATTGTATAACTTTTCCTCCCTCATTTATAAAATTAGAAACAACAACAAAACTTTTAAACTTTCACTTCAGATATATTTGAAATAAGCTTTTCATAAAATAACCTCAGTCATCTCTTTCTTTGCTGTTAAACTATTTGGATGCCAACCAGACTGAACAGAAAGATGAGGTTGTTTTTCTCTTTTTTTTCTTCTTCAGATAAACTTTAAATTATTAAGATGCTTACCTGAAAATAAAAAACAGCAACAGAATTACAATTTAGTTAGTACTTGAGAAGCTCATATTTTTGAAAAACGTTTATGAAATCTTGAATGAATAAGAGAATGTTCATGAAACTTATAACATGAAAGGTATTCTAATGTATGGTGAAAATATTAATGCTGTACATCATAGTAATCCATTAACATAATGAGTGGTAGTTATCAATTGGCATGGAGCCTATTCATGGAATCAAATCCATTGATATTTAGGACTTAAACGATGTTTACTGTTTAATAAGGCTATTGAAGAGGAGTTTTGCTGATTATCTAAAAATGAAATAACTGACAAAGAAATATTAATTTAGCATATTTACATATGGTTAGAAAAAATGTATTGATGAGGCCTTTGCAGTGGTCACAAAGCTTTAGTTTAGATTATTAATTGCCATTACAGCACAATGCATTGTTGAGTAAAGAAATTAATAAGAATTTTAAGCTATATTAAAAGTAATTAAGAAATGTATAAAAGTAACTTCAGTACATATAAAAATAACTAAATACCCTCAGTATGAGTGGGTGTTCATATATATATATATATATATATATATAAAGCCGGACAGTGATTTGGGATTTGAAAACGCCAATAACAAATCACTGTTTCTATGGAGATATAATCCAATTATCTCCACGTCTTCAGCGGCAAAATTTGGAAATAATTTAGAAACCTAAAACGCAATATTATTAAGACTATGCTCTTTTTTAAAGTTGAAAATTCAAAAAAATAACCTAAATGCTTAATATTTAAAACGAAGCATTAAAGAGTGATTGGTCCTGTTTATTACTTATTGAATTAATAAATTAACTAAAGTAACTAAATTATCTAAATTAAAACTAAACTATCAAAAAGAAACCAATTAAAAAATTACAATAGCTAAATTAACTAATTTTAAAATTGAAAAATATTAAAAAGAGCAAAATCTTTAATATTGAGTTAAAGTATGAACAATATGAATATAAAACATATAAAAAATTTTTAAATACCTGAATAAGAAGTAATGATACATAAAACTTCAAAATTAGGCATATATAAATCTGAAAGGCAAAACTTGAAGCTGCCTCTTAGAGTTTCGGAAATCAAAGATTTCAATCAATCATTTGCAATTTTGAATTCAGAAATTTGTAATTTTTTAATTGGTTTCTTTTTGATAGTTTAGTTTTAATTTAGAAAATTTAGTTACTTTAGTTAATTTATTAATTCAATAAGTAATAAAGAGGACCAATCACTCTTTAATGATTCGTTTTTAATATTAAGTATTTAGGTTATTTTTTTGAATTTTCAACTTTAAAAAAGAGCTAAGTCTTAATAATATTGCGTTTTAGGTTTCTAAATTGTTTCCAAATTTTGCCGCTGAAGACGTGGAGATAATTGGATTATATCTCCATAGAGACAGTGATTTGTTTTTTGATATTGGCGTTTTCAAATCTCAGATCACTGTCCGGCTTTTTATATAGGTTTAGTAATATAAGTTAATTTTTATTCTTATATTCTATGCTTTCTGAATTCAAAATTGCAAATGATTGATTGAAATCTTTGCTTTGTGAAACTCGAAGAGGCAGCTTTCAAGTTTTGCCTTTCAGATTTATATATATATATATATACATAACACTGTCCAGCCACTTTATTAGGTACACATACATAGTAGCGTTTTGGGCCTCCTGTAGCCCTTAAAACAGCCTGAATTCTTAGCGGCATGGATTCCACAAGATACTGAAAATGTTGTTGAGGTATTGTGTACCATGCAGACATGAGTGTGTCACACAGTTCCTGAAGATTTGATGGAGTAGTAGTCCTGGAGTGAGCAGCCCGTTCCAGCTCATCCCACAAATTTTCAATCGGGCTGAGATCCGGGGACTGAACGGGCCACTGTAGCAAGGAAAAGTCATTGTCATGTTCCTCAAACCATCCCATAGTGATGCAGGCTTTGTGCACCAGCGCATTATCCTGCTGGAAGTAGCCATCTGCAAGAGGATAAACTGTTAACATACACCGTTGCACTTGATCAGCTACGATGTTTAGGTACGCTCTAGCATCCTGATGTGCCTGCAGAGGTATCAATGGAGCCAACATGTGCCAGCAAAACATCCCTCACACCATGACACTGCCCCCCCCCCCCTGGCTTGAAGAGTTGTTGTGAAACACGATGGGATATTCATGCACACAGCAGGGGTGTACCTAATAAAGGGGCGGGGCAGTGTATATCTGTTGAAACATCACATACTTAATTCTTGCAGAGGCATCATTTCAGAGCCTGATTTAAATAGAGTAAGTGATGAGGAACTCCTTGATGACCATTCTTCTCAGAGAGTAACATATTAAGGGGGATAATCAGGAAATTCCAATTCTAACATCTTCTTATCAGTTCTAACCAAATGTGAGAAAGCTGTATAATTATAACATTGCAACCTGTGTCATTGTTTTTTTCAAATTTGAGATGGTTCAGTTGCCAATGCTATGATCATAGATCCACAACTTGTTGAGGCAAGGCTAGATATCTACGTCCAATTTGATGAACTATCATATAGTACTGATTTCCTGTAAAATCTCTTAAAAGAAGAGCATCGATTGATTGAGTGATCATCAGCGTGACTTAAGATCTTGTCCTCGCTATAAAGAAGAGAGGAATTTCAAAAAATAAGAATAAAATATTCACTTTCTACAGAAACAAATCACAACAATCTTTACAAGAGTTTTTGCATCAGTTAACCATTCTTTCAACTAAAATTCTATTCTTTCATCCTAAACTCATGTTACAAGTACTTGAGCTAATGCATCCTTCATGATATCACTTCCTTTCACCTCCTCAAGGGGGATAGTGACTTTTGAAGAAGAAAAAGGTAGAATATTAAAAAAAAAATGGGCAGTGCGATCAAAAAAGATGGTAGGTCAATTTGTCACAAAAGTTTTGAATTCCTTGGATTGCAACTTTCATGGAACTATGAAAGCAACACCTGATTCGATTCCCAAGTTTGAGAACTAGGATGATAATCTTTGTATAGTGCATAGTGTTTTGGTTGTGGAATCATGTGCTCTGTGTCTGGACTTAAACCTGAAATATCTGCCTGTTGGAAAGTGTCCAGTGTGAGGCCCACTCTGACAGTCGAATTAGATAAAGACACTCGGTTATGATCACCCTCAGCTGTGAAGACCTTACTACTGCTCAATCTTCAGCTCAATAGGTAAATCTTGCATTTTCTCCATGTTCACTGCCTGATAGAAGGTGATGTGGGCTCCCTAGATAGGGCAAGTGTGGAGTGCTCTATCTACTAATGTGACTTCTCCTGAACTGATCCAGCAAACTCTCAATTGTTTGAATATTTTAATTCCTGTTGTTTGGTGCATATGTGTTCCTAATATCCCTACTGTTTGAATAGTTTCCTTTCCCCACAGCTTAAGTTAGACAAATTAAGTGACATATAAATGTAAATTTGTTAGCTTATACTATTCAAATTCTAGGGATACAAGTGAGCCTAGGCAGTTTAAATTAGGAACCACTATATATTTGTATATTGCACTATTGCGTTCTCCACTACCTGAATAGATGAGCCAATGATCTTGTGATAAACGCTGATCAGGGGATAAAGATCATGAATGTATATGCCATTCAGATTCATCTTCCCATGATATATCATCATCATCATCATCAGTGTTCTGTCTCAGACAGGTCCAATGGCAAGCTGCAAACAAGGTCAACAATGTCTCTTTCTCCAATTCATTCTATTTCTTGCCTTCTCCTTCAGGGTCTTGATATCCACTTGTAGTCATTAGGTCATACAGGATCATCTTTCTCTTTCTTCCTCTTGGTCTCTTTCCTTCAATCTTCCCCTCTAATACTTTCTTCATGAGATTTTCACCTCTCGGCACAGGTCCAATTTCGTTCTTTTTTCTTTTCTTATATTCTTTAACAAGCTTCTCTCTTCCCCTATTTTTTCCAAAACTTCATCATTAGTCCTCTTGTCTGTCCATTTAATTTTCTCCATCCTCCTCCATAGCCACATTTCAAATGCTTCCAGTATCTCAGCATCTCTCTTCCTCAGAGTCCAAGTTTCCAAACCATACAAGGATATACTCCAAATGTAGCATTTTATAAGTCTTTTCCTTAAATTTATATCTGTATTATTAGTAAATAGGTCCTTTCTATTATAAAATGCAAATTTTCCCTTACGAATTCTATCTCTAATATCAGTGTTGCTGAATGATACAAATATTTGTATTGTTTAACTTGTTCCACCCTTCCTCCATTCAATTTAATATATATCTTTCGGCATTTCCATGATGTGTATATATATATATATATATATATATATATATATATATATATATATTGTGACGTAACGAAAAACCTCCGAAGATTTCTACCATGGGCGCCAGTCAAGTCGTTGCCTTGACAAATTTCTACTTATGGAAGGATTGTCGCCGCCGAAGTTTTTGCCCGGTTAACTAGCTCAATCGTCTCAAGTCGCAGTCAGTGCTAACCTAATAGGTTCTCACAGAATAATGCACATACAACAATTAATCATATTTATTAACAGCTTAACTTTAAGGTGACCTCGATCAAATACACAATTGCTGGATCCTCTAGTGGCTGCATCCTTGGAAATGTGCACAGTTGCAAAAGTAAAATACTTGCCTAAGAAAAATAATAATACAGTAAAACCTCGTTAAGTCGTCACTCCGTTCAAGTCGTCATTTTCCTTTGGTCCCGACAAGGTCTCATACACAATAATGTAAAATAACCCTCTTTTACCCGTCACCAAATTTAATTCTACTCCGGATAACTCGTCACCCTCAAAAATGGCTAAAAGCATCTTTCTTCTCCATTTTGCATGCCATCGTGTTGTCTTTTCAGCCCCGCCCCTTCACTTTAAGAAAGCCAAGCCTTTACGGGGAATTTTTGACCACGCCTGTCACTTCATTCCTTTCCTACCCCTTCGGGTTCTTGGAATCTCACTGCTAATCATTTAAAGAACACTTCTCGATGCGACTCTATTGAGTGTAGACATTTTTCTTGACTACTCCTGAGTGTGACTTCATTTCATATCGAGTAAGCCCCGCTCTAAGGGCTATTTTTTTCTCTTGCAATGTCGTGGTTCGATTACGTTTTTAACATGCAAGGGAAACGAAAATTTACCTCGTTATGTTTTAAAGAAAAGACTTAATTGCATTTTTTGAAAAATCAAATGTTTCGGAAACAGTTTTTGCCAAAGAATATCATATTCCCAAGACTACATTAATCAATATCTTTCATCGAAACAAGTAATTGAAGAAGCTGACTGCAAAGACAAAAGAAAAAGAATGAGGAAAACGAGATCGAGGAGGTTTTAGTTCGATGGCTAAAACATGCCAGATCGCAAAATGTATCAATTTCTGCCTTGATTCTCAAAGAAAAAGGCATGGAAATTGCTAAGGAGTTGAACATTAAAGATTTCGGCAGCAGCAATGGTTGGCTGGAACGTTTCAAAGACAGACATTGCCTTTCTTTTAAAATGATTAAAATGTGGTAACCAGAAAAAAAGTGTTGTTTTTTTTTAATTTTATTTTCCACTCATTCATTTGCATGTATTGATTTCTGAAAATCTTGTTATTTGCCATGGGTCAATTCGCTGAGGAAAGAATTCACTGTGGGCAGCGAACTATCATAGTTTTCATTGACTTTAAATCAGCATTCGACTGTATCTACTGGCCTGCCCTATGGAGAACCTTGGAAAATGAACATACACCATCGAAAATCATGCGACTCCTACAAACATCGTATACTACATCAACTAGCCAAGTGAGGATTTGAAATGCACTTAGTAAGGAATTTCCTTTTCAGTCTGGAGTTTGTCAAGCGGATATCACCTCTCCCCTACTTTTTAACGCTGTGATTGATGCTATTATGAAAAAGGCTTTTAAAAATGAATGTGGGGTTCAGTATGATACAAACAACTACCTGACTGATCTGATGTTCGCTGATGATAGCGCCATTTTTGCCTATACTGACGCAGAGGTTACTAACCTTCTGTATCGCATTGCTGACATTGCCAGATCATATGGCTTAGAAATTAATATGAATAAAACAAAAGTCATGACCACCGATGGACCCAAGTGAAGTCCACAATAGAATAGGACAGGCATCATCAGCCTTTGCATCACTCAAATGGTGCCTTTGGAAAACATCGCTATTAAAACCAAAATGCGGCTATTCAGGACATTAATTCTACCGAACCTTCTACATGCATCTGAAACGTGGATTTTATTGAAACAGGACATTAACAAACTGGAAGCTTTTCAAATGGGGTGCCTAGATCCTAGGCATATCCATTTGTGATTGCCACCGAACAAAACAATTTGTGGATGGTGTGAACACCAACAAACAATCTGTGATTACATCCAGAAACGCAGACTATGCTGGTTTGGCCATGTTTGCAGAATGGATAACACCCGGTTCCCTCATAGTCTTCTTTTGCGGCAAAGACCTGCCAACTGGAAAGTTCATCTAAAAGCCCCAAAGTAAACATGGCTCAAACAGATTGAAGAGGACATCAAAAACCAACGACTGACTCTAGATATGGCTAAAAACATCACCACTGATCGCAAGAAATGGAAAGATATTGTAAATAATACATCAAACCCTGTGGCACCTACAGCAGTGTATTGGCTGCACCGCAATCACCAGCCAAGGACTGATGATGACGATACAGAAGATAAGGAGCTTTTCTCCATTTCTGCTGGCAGTGTCATTATCTTCAGTTTTATTATAAAATAGCATCCCTTCATATGAATTGAGCACACAATTGCATTTGTTCTCTTTGATAAGAATGGCTTTTTGCAAAGCATCCTTCCATTATCCTGTTTTTTGGATGTGAAGAACATATGGATACTCTTCAACTTCCAGCTCTGAAGATTTCGTAGTTCAACAGCTCCACTTTGAAAGTATTCAGTTTTCTCTGTCTTTTTTCATTCTGGAAATATGCCAAGTCTAGCACATCTTTCAACAGTCTTCCATTCTCTATATTCTGATCACTTGTCACATCATCAGAAATTTCCTATTTACTTATACAGTAGGATTACTATATTGTGAACCGTAACTTCGCCAACCGCGATGAAAACATAACTTAAGTTAAATTTAAATA
>JAFIDM010005346.1:14693567-14718519 GCA_023159025.1 Thereuonema tuberculata
CCTTTCTTATAGCGTTGTGCCTCGTTTACTTGCTTAATTCTTTGAATCATTGGGCCGTTAAATTTCTTTTCAGATTAGAAAATAAATACATAATATTCTCCTTAACTTTTTTTTTATTAAAATTATTTTAATTTATTAAAAATAAAATAAGACATGTACTGTATAATTAGACGACTTAACTAAACTTTTCTACGTAATCTTTTTTTTCTTTTTCCTATACTAATACGCTTTTCTCTTCACGTCATTATTAATACTAATACTTAAACCATTAAAATCGATGGATGAGAAATCTAAATGTATTTAATTTTAATTTAATAGTATATATAGTAAAAAAGAAAAGAAACATTTTCAATATATATAAAATGTTTCTGTAGATTCCACCAATTGAGGTATTTATCCTGCTAATTGTTGATGGTAATAATTGTTTTAGTTTTTTATAATGAAATTATTTTAATTCAAATTTATTTTAGAAAATTAATTTAGTATGTATGTGCTTTTTACTTAATACTTAATTAACAAAATTATAGATTAAGGATTTTTATTCAACAGTTGAACAATTAGCATAGTTACAGTAATGTAAAAGGGCTGATGATACTCAGAAAAAGCATTGATTTTGAAGTTAACAAAAAAGGCATTGGTTTTGGCGAGATACAGGGTATGACCTCTCCTTGTGAGTTATTAAATCTAAATAAACATTTATTTATAAATGAATTAGAAAATGTAATACGAGTAAAAGAAAATCAAAAATTTTATATTTGCTATAATTTAGGAAAAGACCCAATAGTAATCGCTTGGTTGCGGGTTGGAGGTTGCGGGTTCGATTCCAGGCCTCGGCGGAGGGCGGGGATTTCTCCACGCTCCTTTCACCTCCAAACGGGCCCTAGGGTCTACCCAGCCCTCTCTGGAATGGGTATCGGGTTTCTTTCCCGGGAGTTAAAGGCGAGCGGACGTCGGGCTGACCACCCGACCTCAACTTCGTTCCGTTGGTCACCTAACACTTTGGAGTCCGATCTCCCGTGCCCCAAAGGCCTGTCCAGGCCTGTAGAGGGACACTTTTTAACCCAATAGTAATGATTAGGGAAGTCAGTGTAGATCTTGATAAAATAAATAAACAATCTAGTAAATATGTATTATATAGAAAATGTACACAGATTGATTTAAAATGAATGGTTATGCATGTATGGTAGGTACCCTGATGAACTATTCTTTATAATACAAAAACATAAAAATCATATTTTGGATAAATCAGTATAACCAAACTATTGGTAAAATTCTACTCCCAGTATTTTGTGCAGAGAACCCATTTTATTCTCTTGTGGTGGTGCACAAATTGTAGCCTTGAAACTGTTACCCTGATCTTTCTGTAAGTAATTTAGGTTTTCCTTTCACTTTTCTATTTAATTCTCTACAAACACACATTGAGTGCAATTATAATGAAGCTTTCAAAAGTTTTTGTATTGTGGGGAGATAATCTCCCGCAGTTTCATTATTTTAATTCACTTATAAACTTAGAATAAGAATTGGAAATTTAAGGACATGGATATAAATTTCACTAATCATAGATAGAATTAAATATTTAATGTGCCTCATTAACTTAACAAATAACACAGAATCAGTGGCACTGGAACAGAAAAAAAATACGTTCCTCCTAACAATTAAATGCAGATTCAAAACAAACAAAAATTAACATATATTTTTACAATGAAAATAAGCCCAAAATAAATTTAAAATGAACTAAATTAACTAAAACGAAATCACAACATACACAAAAAATGTAAATAAAACTAAAAATTATAAACAAATTTGAAACAAATTTTATGTTGTTTGAATAGAGAGAATTTTTTTGAAGAAATGCAAAGAAAATTAAAGAAGAAAAAATGTCATCTCTAACAAACTCATCCAAGTCTTATATTGATCAAGAATTAAAAATAAACTATGTTTGAATAAAAATAAAATTACAAAAACAGCAATGGAAACAGAAAAAATCAATAAACTAAAATGGGTGAAAACTTATAAATATATTTTTATTCAAAACTGGGAAATAAAAGAATACAAACTGTAAAACAAATGAAAATAATATTAAGATATCAGGGAATTCACTATCAATTAACTGAAAAAACATTTTCTCAGGAATTTGAATTATAAAAAATTAAATGAAAATGATGCTATGAGTTAAAAAATTAAATGAAAAGGTTCCAAATATTGTAAATACTTGGACAGTCGTTACATCTTCACTGTAAGGAAAGACAAACCACTACAGGCTTCTTTGTAACAAAACATGTACCCATAGATAACAGTTAGTTTTGATGTAAATTGGGTGAAAAGTTGAATACCAGTCACAATGCAGCCAAGTAAATAATATAAAAAAATAAAATTATTAAAAGTTAAAAAAAAAAAAAAAAAATGAATGCTCACTGAGCAATGCAAAGTCATTGGCAGTTTTCAGGAAGACTACAAATGAAAAGACAAAACTGAGTCCACTAAACCATAGTGTAATAAGAAATAAAATTAGTGTAGGATATTAAGAAAATGTAGATTTGTATCAGATAATCTATAGTGGGTAAATTTATATTTTTAATTCATCTTAAAATGTAAATGTTTATTGTGGTGCGTTATACATAAAGCAGTAAACATTATGGGAGCTTTTTAAATGAATGACTAATGGAAACATAACTAAAGTCCATAAAGTAATTTTTTTCTAATATCACCTCTGCAAAGTTGGGTGGTCTTTGTGTATTCAATGCCTAACTGATGTTCCTCAACTAAGTTAGGTTTGTAAAGCACTATTTTAAATGTTATTAAAAGCTGTAGAATGTTTAATTGGTTAAAAGAAATTATAAATAATAGTTTTCTATAGAGCTCTATTATTACATGTTTCCACCTATGACTTTTAATTTTGTATTTGGTATAAGTATGGTTTATGAATTGCATTGTTATTGGCCATTCAATATGAATACATTTGCTGTCCCCAACTGGACATTACCTTAATATTAAAATAGTTAGAAACTACGAAGAACCTACCAAAGGAGGAGACTAATGTTTTTTGTTTTGTTTTATTCCACAGGTTCATCCTTCTTTCAAGAAATTACTGCAGCCATATTTAATATCAAAAATTTAATCTGTTCAGTAAGTGTTAGGCTTATCTTCTGTAAACACAGCTGGGATGAATGTTAATCCACAAATATACAAGAAGTGAAGTTGAAAATTTCACTTTTTGAGAAATTGTTGACAGAAGCTGTTTCTTTGGATTTCAGAGGAAATAAGTCCTTTCTTCTTTTCTTCATTTGCTAATATTTTATTGAGGAAATCTTAATAACATGGAGTCCCTTCGGATGATTAGAATAAATTTAAAAGTCTCACATTTTAAGGACGGTATTTTGTTTTTAACTCACTCTCTCTATTTTGATGATAATTGCCATCATGGATTTGTTTTTGTTTTTTTATCAAATCATAAACACTAAAGATCAGAGAAAAAGAACTGGTGATTTTGACTGAAAACCATTTCTTCTTAGTCTTTTTTCACTTATTTTCTAAATGATGAAATAATTCTGCAATATCACAAGTTCATTCTCTCCATTATATATTTTAATGATTTACATTTTTAAAAAATATTTTATAAATAAATTTGAAAATAATCGTTGATATAAGCTTTTTTATATACATCCTTTAAATAATATTATACTCCTAGAAATCCGTAATACAGGGTGTGGCATTGCAACTTCCTTATTTTAAAAATGAATAACACAAACAGTATAGGAGATATCAGTTTAATGCTTTTTTCCATGTTACAGAGAGACATTTAAATTTTTTATTTATTATGTTGTAAAATGATATCACTAAGGTGGTCTCCGTTCTGGTCAACGCATTGAGATAGTTGAGTTTTGAAGCTTCTCTCCACTCGTTCCAGCATATCGACGGGTATGTTGTTGATAGCAGCTTGAATATTGTTCTTCAGTTGAGCCATGGTCCTTGGACGGTCTGTGTAAACTAGGGATTTCAGATAGCCCCACAAAAAAAAAAAATCACACTGGGCTAAATCGGGCAAGCGTGCCTACCACTGAAGATCGCCCTGCAAGGAGATGAGGCATCCAGGGAAGTGTTCTCGCAAAAGATTCATCGACGTTTGCGCCATATGGGCCGTGGTGCCATCATGCTGAAACCAGACATCCCTACATCCATTTCTTCAAATTTTCGTAAAAAAACAATCCTCAATCATGTGGACTTTTTGCATGCAAAAAAGACTGCCTAACCTGCTCGATGTTTTCGGGTGTCCTGACAGTTCTTGAACCTCCAGGTTTTTTTTTCTGCATATCACCAGTTTTCCTAAATTTGTCCACCCATAAAAGAATTGATTTCCGATCAGAAACACGACCCCGGGCGCGATATGAAAGTGATTCCTGAATGCACATTGCATGGCGATGATTGAACGGCCGCTTGAAAAGTACGCCTCTACGGCGAACGAGCGCTTCTCCATCGTCCACTGCATGATCGTTACTAAACCTACATGACAGAAAACGTTAGGTCCCGCTCTTTCAAATGAGTGCCACCCCATCCTTCTCGGAATAACGGTCGCTTCAGTGTTTCAAATAAGGAAGTTGCTCTGCCGCACCCTGTAGAACAACACTCCTTTAATTCCACGATATTTCATCTTTCTTTGCGAGGGAGTTCATCAGGTGGTACCAGAGGATAAGAAACTATTCTCCTTCCTCCACATTTCATTAGGATTACAAATAAGAACAAAATAAAACATTTTCATATTCAAGTTAGTTAATTAGTTTATTTTGTTCTTATTTGTAGTCCCAAAGAAATGTAGAGGAAGAAAAATAGTTTCTTGTCCTCTGATACCACCTGATGAAGTCCTTCACAAAGAAGGAGGAAATATCGTAGAAATTAAAGGAGTTGTTGTTCTATTAAAAGGATTTCTAATAGTTGATATTTTTAAAATCTTTTGGAATGCATTTGAATAGACTGAATAGTAGAGAACTTCTTTGTTTCTGTATTGGAATAAAAAATAGAAATTATTTAGTTCTAAATTACTGAAATTGTCAATTTTCTTTACATCCATAATTTAAATTTATTAAATGGATACTCAGTTTTATTTTCTTTATCCTGCATTTACTACTGTTCTATATACATACAGAAGGAAGTCCAACACAGAACTTAGCTAGATTTTAATTAGATATCATCAAACACTTTTCTCTGTTTAAGAATACATTATTTTGAGAAAGACAAAAGACTCGTGAATTTGATTTGATTACTTGTAAATTACTAAAAAAATAAATTTTATCTATGATTATTATTTGTGATATCTATGTACAAATATGTATCACTTGATAAAAGAAATAACCAGTGACAAGATATAGAAAAAAACTAAAATTACCAAAAGAAACATTTCTGTAACAGATTTTCAACCATGATTGTTAATTTCTTTACAAAAATGATTATTTCCTAATGGCATCACCAATATCAGGCAGTTTGTGTAAGATATTCTTTAGAAATGAGGAAAATAACATTATATTATAATGAACAAAGTAGAATTAGAATAGTATTAATATGATTTCTTTTAATATGGTAGGGTAATAAGATACAATTCCATAAATTTTATAAAATCCTAAATAAAATAGATTGCAATATTCAGTTTACTATTTAGATGGAAATAAGCAGAAATAATCCTACAGGTAGAAAATGACAGTCTCTTTATCACTAACAGAAATAAATGGAATCTGTTTACGAACCCAAATGCTTCACCTGTGATAATAAATAGTCAGGACAAACTCTTTTAACAAATGGGTAAAAAATCATTTGATGTTGTAGAAAGAACAAATAGCAAAGTAACCATTGCTGTCTTTATCATTTTAGAATTTTAATGAGAAAACGAAGAAATAACCCACTAAAATCATAATTAGAAATGTTAATAAATCTTAATCAATTAGCTAAATCATATATAAGTAAAAACAATAAAACCACATGTTCTAAAAGGAATAATAGATACTGTCATTGCAACATTTAAGAAAATATGAATAACTATTGAAAAGCAAATGGTTGAAATTGTAATTATGATTATTGCATTATAATACAATACATATCATAGATATGTTCTATTGTAATAATCGTAACATAACTGGTCAAAGTAAGACCTATTCAGTTAGGTTGATAAAGCTTATATGAGCAAAACAAACAGCCCTTATTCATTGGTTCTAGATAAATATATATATATATATATCCCTCCTGTGAAGCCCTTAAGGTTACAGAAGGAATAACAAGAATGAGCTGGACTACTTTTGTTAAATAAAAATCTTAATAGCTCAGATTAGGAATGAGAAAACCCATTTTTAATTCCTCACCCAACAGGTAAGAAAAAAAAATGGCATCTAAAAGAAAGAGCCAATCGTACAATGAAAGTCATCCACTTAATAACAATTATAAACGTCTTTCAATAAAGTTAGCAATTTCATTTTGTTAGTTCATCTAAAGTTGTCACATTCAGTAACTTTCTCATCCTCTGAATCCGGATTCGTTCTACAAGCATAGTAAAGGATGATCTTCAATTGAAACATATTTAGATAACCCCTCGGCCCCCCCCCCCTTATATGCGCTCTGTCTCCAACTGATGTTACTTCAGATTCACATAAATGAGGATGAATTATCTCTCCAACACTAGGAGCTCTTACTGATCTTGATTTAAAGGTACGCAGTGTTTGTTTTCAAACTGAGCACAGAAGAAATCTTCCTTTGTAAATGGAATACCCTTTTGTCTAAGGTGCTGTTCAACATACTTTCAGTTTTGATGTCCAAATTGTTTATGCCATAATTTTAAACTCAGGCATTTTTGACATCATAGAGTTTTTCACTTCTATTTTCTATAATGTAGGAACAAAAGCATTTGACTTAACCAAACTTGAACTTTTAAAAATCCATTGTTGATTTTAGCTGCCAAAAGAGGATTCTTTATGTATCCTTGATTGCAGTCTTAGCATTTCGTGTAGGACTTATGTCTTTCTCTATTGCTTTAATCGATGAGAAACAATTTCTTACATTAAACAGGAACATAGAGTACATAGGTAAACGGCAACTCTTTTAACTTGAACGTCTCTATTGCTACTCCCGTAAGTATACAGTGTTGCATCTAATAAGGTCAGGGGAAATGGAGTGTCAAATGTCTTGAAACATTTATTCAAGTTCAACATGGTCAGTAGCACCAGCATCTTTAATCCATGTGTCTTTATTTGTGGATCCATCCATCCATCCATAGTTTTCTGTCCGAAGACAGGTCCAGTTCTATGGAGGTCTCACATGGATCTCCTAGAAACCCCTGAGGAAAGATACTGGGGGTGGTTTCCCGTTGCCTGCCCCCAGGACGCCATTAAGGAATGACGTCAGACCGAAGAGAAAGTGAAGAAGAGGCTGGACAACACAGGAAAGGAAATTGAAACAGCCATGCCACTGCTGGGATTCGAACCCAGGTACTGGCGCACTGGTCGCCACGGCTGGCCGCCGCCGAGACCGCACGACCACGCCAGCACGGCTATTTGTGGATTTGCATGTAAATGTACCATCTATTAGAAAAACTTTCTCTTTATTGTTACCAAATTCTCCTTGCCTTTATGGCCAGTTTTCTTACATCGATGTCCTTTTAAAGAATAGCCTTGATTATCCTTCTTCAGTGATTCATTATTTTTACTCTTTCCAATTGACTTTGTTGCTTCCTTTATTTTTTACAACAGTTTCCAATTTCTCAGCTGTTTCATTAGTAAAAGTGACTTTAATATCTTCATTTTGTTCGTAACCCTTGCATCACGTAATTCTAATCTAAATATCAGTTCCTTAAGGGTACGTTTGTCTTTAGCTGGAACTTCCCATCCTGCCTGGAAATTGGCATATTCTGGTGATAATTCGAATGAGATTTTATTATTCAGTTGATTCTGAAATTCTCATTGTAAATCAGCTGTAGAGTACGAATTCTAGCTACAAAAGCCATCAAGGATCCATTGATGCCTTTTTGACTTTATAAAAATCCTTATTCAATTTACACAAATGAACATCATTTTTCTTTCAAAATGGTTACATAGTTCATTCCAGATTGCCTAAATGTTATCAGTACACATTCACCAAAGCATGAATATCGGAAGTTAACGTCAAACGAATTATAAGAATAGTACATGTATCTGCCTTATTAAATTCTATTACAGTTAAACCTTGTTAAGTCGCCACTTCATTTAAGTCGGCATTTTCCTTTGGTCCCGACAAGGTCTCATACACAATAATGTAAAATAACCCTCCTTTACCCATCACCAAATTTAATTCTACTCCGGATAACTCGTCACCCTCAAAAATGGCCAAAAGCATCTTTCTTTTCCATTTTGCTTGCCATCGTGTTGTCTTTTCAGCTTGCCCCTTCACATTAAGAAAGCCAAGCCTTTATGGGGAATTTTCGACCACGCCTGTCACTTCATTCCTTTCCTACCCCTTCGGGTTCTTGGAATCTTGCTGCTAATCACTCAAAGCACACTTCTTGCTGCGACTCTGTCGAGTGACTTCATTTCATAGCGAGTAAGCCCCGCTCTAAGCACTATTTTTTCTCATGCAAATTCTTGGTTCGATTACGTTTTTAACATGCCAGGGAAACGAAAACTTACCTTATCTTATAAAGAAAAAAAAAGACTTAATTGCACTTTTTGAAAAATCAAATGTTTCGAAAACAGCTTTTGCCAAAGAACACCATATTCCCAGGACTACTTTAAACGATATTCTTTCATCGAAACAAGTAATTGAAGAAGCTGACTGCAAAGACAAAAGAAAGAGAATGAGGAAATCGAAGTTTGACAAGATCGAGGAGGTTTTAGTTCAATGGCTAAAACATGCCAGATCGCAAAATGGGCCTATTTCTGCCGTGATTCTCAAAGAAAAAGCCATGGAAATTGCTAAGGAGTTGAACATTGAAGATGTTGATTTCAGCGGCAGCAATGGTTGGCTGGAACGTTTCAAAGACAGACATTGCCTTTCTTTTAAAATGATTAAAATGTGGTAACTATAAAAAGTGTTGTTTTTTTTTTTTTTTTATTTTCCCCTCATTCATTTGCATGTATTGATTTCTGAAAAATCTTTTTCTCACCGAATCCTACAGCAATTCATAAAAATACTGTATTTCAGTGTCTTTTTGTTGTTTTTTTTTTTTTTCCAAAAATTCCCACTCTGCTTAAGTCGTCAAAAATGTTTTGTCCCTTGAGTGATGACTTAACGAGATTTTACTCTAGTTTTTTATCATGCTTATCTTTGATATTACTCCAGCTCCTAAAGGTTTCTTTAAAGTTCGGTCAATTATTTTTCCTTTATGCCATAGTAGGGTTAAAATGTTGGCTTTCCAATCTCCCTAGTTTGCTTGACCTTGTAACTTTATGTATCGATTTCAGGTCGTTATGAGAGAGAGAAAATATAAATCCTTAAGTCTCATAATCTGTTAAATAAAAATCTTGGTAGCTCAGATTAAGAATTAAAAACACATTTTTAATTCCTCATTAACCGGAAAGAAAAAATGTAGCATCTAAAAGAAACAACCTATTATTATTATTAGCCTGATGTGCAATCTTTAACTCTTATTGTACTGGCTGAACTCTGGAACTTGTCTGTAGAGAAAGAACCAAAGTCTCTGCTGGGAATTGAACCTTACTCCTTCAGTTCACATATATCATCACTTGTACTGATGTAGCTAATTACAATGGTGAGTAATAATGAAGTTTACCAATGTGCCTCATACTGTTTCATGAATTGAAACCTGAAGGAAACTTTAGAGGCAATCAACTGTCTCTTAATTTAGAAATTTCGGTTTTGTTTTAATTACTGCTCTAATGTTTTTTCCCCACTTGATTATTAGGTGAAATTGTCAACTAGGCAGTTCCAAGATAGCATCTATATTGGGGTGCATTTTTTAAGTTTCCTTCTGTCCTTTTGTTTTATTTTTAATTCTATGAGTTAATCTACCTCCAGTGCTAAATGAGCCCAATAATATGTTGTTATTGAAAAACAGATGCATAATTTATTATTTTGATGTAATATTGTTGCTGAAGTGGATCACTGTTTGTGATCATGACAGAACATTTATCTGTCGTAGCTTTGTAATCATTTTCATTTCCCAAAAAGAAGATTCATTTGATGATGATTGTAACTTCTTGAGATGAAACACAGAAGCCTTTGATAAATCAAATACTAGGAAAATTTGGGCAAATGGATAACAACTAAATTTTTACTAGAAAAGAATTGAAACTACTTCATAAATAACGATATAAGAGAAAACTTTAACAAAAATCTAACTTTCTAATTACAATAATTTATATAAAAAAAAGAAGACTGCAGAGGATTGGGACTTAATGTGAAAGGAACGTCAATGTTTACTCTGCAGTTCGCAGATGACCAAGTCATAATTGTAAAGAGTAAAAATGATTTAGAGAGAATGACGATAACAATTAAGGAAGAATATGAGAAATGGGGACTATACATGAACGTTAGCAAGACCAAATATCTATGTATAGGAGGAAATGAGACGGACCTAAATCTAAATAATAACATGAAAATAGAAAGCTGTGAGCATTATAAGTATCTCGGAGTAGACATAGAGAGTAATAGAGAAGGCAGAGACTCACAAGAAATTAAAAACAGAATTTGTTAAGGAAGGAAGGCTATAAAACTATTAAATTCTATTTGGTGGAGTGAAGAGATCTCTAGGAAAAGAAAGTATAATATATACAATTCTATTGTAAAGAGCATCTTGTTATATGGGGCAGAGGGATGGAGAATTATGGAGACAGAAAAAAAGAAATTAGCGGCAGTGGAAATGGATGCCTTAAGAAGATCATGCAGGATATCATGAATAGAAAGAACAAGAAATGAAAGAATCAAAGAAATGATGAAAATAAAAGGAAACATTTTGGACGATCTTCAAAGAAAACAATTAATTTGGTTTGGTCATGTTAAAAGAATGAGTGACGAAAGACTGCCCAAAATCGCTTTTGATTACAAAACTAATCAAAAAAGGAAACGAGGAAGACCACGAAAGGCTTGGATGGACGATATTAAAAAAGCAATGAGGATTAGAAGTCTGGAAGAGGAATGGACCCTTGACCGGAAGACCTGGAATGGACTTCTTGCAGATTCTTTCGGAAGGCGGCACCTGACGCCATGAACCGAGTTTATATATATATAAAAAAAAACCTATTTCTCATTGTCCATTTTTTTTTCTTTGTCTTTCTACCTTGGTTTTAAATTTCGGCATTTGCTCCCGTTGGCATCGCTTCTCCTTGCACTTAAACTGTTTCCTGCCAGCGTGATGGCTTAGACATTCGTACGACGGGAATTTTTAAGGGTCATTCCTAGAGGTCACCTGCAGGCAAACAGGAACTGCTTGTGAGCCTGTAGTATCATCGGTCCTTGTTCCCCAGAAGTTGGTTCTCTATAAATACCCTTTCCATGCAGGTACAAGCCAATCCCGTCGTTTCTGGAAATTGTTCATGGCGATCAGTGCAATTAAAAGAAGATTTAGTCAGACCTTCAGCTGTTCACTAATGTCATAAGTATTTCCTGCTTCTTTGTTCATGGGGATCAGGGCAATTAAAAGCATGGCTTTGGAGCAGACAAAATCTTGCCTCACCGCACACCTTGCATTGTATTTTGGACTACTGCCAATCGAAGGCTGAGAATTTGGCCTCGCTGTGCCATCTAATGAAAGGATTCTGAGACAAAACACCCACTGTAAAGGGGCTATTAACATGAACAGAATACAATTTTTATGAACCAAAACTTTTTCAGGAAACATTAAAAGTCAGGCAAAATCAGTAAACAATTAGAGGAGTTTTAACAGCAAGAAATGCAAAAATATACTATTGGTGACATTTTGATTCTGTGAGTGTGTTCTGCACGCCTAGCATATTCATCCTTGAAAAAGTACTTTGTTGTTTACAAATGTTATACATTTAGAATTGTGCATCTCTATTCTTTTTTTATTGTTAAAAAGCAACATTTTTTATTGTTATGATATTGAGACGTAAGTTTCTTGTCAAGCAAATGATTGAAAACATTGAATAACTTTTGTGTCTAATGATAACATTGAATAACTTTTCTGTCTAATGATAGAGTGTAATTTAGCTTTTGATTTCCCAGCATTATTTTCAGTTTTCCAGAAACATTTCAATTTTACAAAACAATTGTATTTTTCTATATTTTAAATTTAAAAGTGAAGCTGCACATACAGGATAAAGAGGAAATATTTCAACAGTTCGGAAGTGCCATTAGCACTCACGAAACATTACAGGATTGCTCATCATCCTGCTACATTATCATTATTAATCACTCCCATATTTCTTAATTTATTAACAAACAATCGGTCTAAATATTTTCATTTTAAAAAATAAAGAATAAATCAATACAATAGTGTTTGAATCTCACTGCATTAAATATTTTGGTCTAAATAAAAATTTTTTAGCTTTTCGGGTTCCACATTGATTTCGACGATGTTTCCTATAGGCCCTTGTACCGAGACGTGGTTGTTTACTGCTGACTGCTAAGTAGCTGATGAAAGCCATCTTAGTGTGAAGCAGCTGTACTAGAATGTCATTTAGTAAACAACTTGGTCTCACCCTTTATTAAAAATGTTCTATTTTACTTTCATGTGGAAAAATAATCCTTGTAATGAAGTTT
This sequence comes from Thereuonema tuberculata, assembly GCA_023159025.1. Classification (NCBI taxonomy): domain Eukaryota; kingdom Metazoa; phylum Arthropoda; class Chilopoda; order Scutigeromorpha; family Scutigeridae; genus Thereuonema; species Thereuonema tuberculata. The sequence goes on from JAFIDM010005346.1 coordinate 14,706,255, forward strand.
AAGTTAATGCAGTTGGTGAAAGGGGTTTATCAGAATGAAGTCTTTAAAAGGCATTGAAATAGAAAATACACTTGGGGAACAAATATTAGAAACAAAATGATACAAAGTGGCAAATAATAGTTGGGTAAAGTTGAGCAGTTGTTACTGTGATTGAATTCTACATCAAAACCCCCCTTTTTATAAAATAAAGGCGATAGAATTAGTGGACGAAAAATATTTTATTCATTGAAATTCAGGGCAAATGCAGTTGAACCTCTATTGAACGAAGTCGCTAAATCCCGTTAAATAGAGATTCACTTTTTAAAATTACTTTAAACTACATAAAACAGATTTAAAATACATAAATAATAAATATTATTAAAAAGTAATAATTTTAATGATGTAAAGCATACATTATTACCACATGCATACTTAAATTTAATGTTTTGAAAGCATATTAAAAATCCACTACTGGCTTGCTAGGCCTATCATAGCTTCACCAGGGCCCTGTCAGCCATCACTTTTCGGGGTTTCCTTAGGGCCTTCACAGCTACCGTCACGGTCTCGGAGCCCACGAAGTCCCCACTTAAGGGAGACCCCTACTTCATGCCGTTGCCCGTCTCCCACCACTTGAAGGAGGATTTTACATGGATAATGAAGAAAAGACATGTAAGCAGGTTGACTGCTAGTGAAATAAAATTCCTGTGGGGTAGGTTAGGAGTTACTAGAAGCGATAGGGCAGGAATGAAAGGATCAGGGAGATAGCGAAAGAGAAGCCTATGCAGGGAAGGATCGAGACTTCTAGACTGAGGTGGTATGGATACTTAAAGAGAAAGGAAGAGAGGAGGATTCCCAGGAGAATGCAGAAGAAAAGACCAAGGGATAAATGGATTAAGGGAATGGATGAGGAATGTGTCCGAAGGAGGGGGGAGGACTGGAACAGGGCGACAACGGAGAGATGGTGGGAGGTAAGGACTAGATGGAGAGTCCTAAACAGACCCAGCCTGAGGTTGGAAACTGTACTAGATGAGAGAGAGAGAGATACTTAAATTTTACTAATAAAGTCTGTTAATTTTGTCTGAGTTTTTTTTTGTTTTTGTTTTTTTGAAAAAGTGATTTCGCTCATAGTACGTCTCTCATCTTTGCAATGCACCAAAAACCCCTTCAGGCGTATTTTCTTCAAATCGTAATCCGCATCAGATTGTTTCAAATGATTTTAGCATTTCATCATACGAAAGTATTTGATTTCTGCTTCGTGATCATTTCCATCAGGGTGAAAGGGGAATATCGGATGGACTGGGGATTGCACTTCTGGTTGAAATGCAAAGAATGACAGCGATTGGCGCCTTGTAAAAATATTTCAAGGAGAAAAAAAAAATAGATATCACGAAAAAGTTTGTTAAATAGAAAATGCACTTCGTTATTTGGAAGTTATGTTATGAAGAAATTAACAAAATGTTGTTGGTTCCAAAGAAAAGTTTGCAAAATAGAGGTTCGTTAAATAGAGGTCCGACTGTATAGGATTGTTTTACTAGTAAATGAACATGTCAGTTTTTTATTTTATTTATTTTTTCATTTCAATGTTTATTTTGATGGAAAGTCAAAATTTCCTGTTTTGAGAATGAGACCAAATGGAATATCAGTTATGATGATGATTGATCATTGTTTATCCGTGGCGGCCATTTTTCCATCATGTCCGATGCAAAATCAGCGTTTACAGAAACTCAAATATCTCTTGAACTAAAAGAGATAAAGATATAATGCGAAAGCCCATTTACAGGTATTGAAATGGTCTGTCTTTTCTTTCAAATAACTTTTGCAGCTATCTTTTACAAGAAAGATGCAATTTTCGGTTTTAAATTATAGTATGAAGGGGAAAAGTGAAGACTTCAAACTTTTACCTTAAGTTAGTTAGCTAAGAGAGTTTACAGCCAAAAAAATCATTTCTTAAAATTTTACCCTTATAATCAGATCATTAATATTGCTAAATTTTGAAAAATGCACAAATGGGGACCATAATGATCTAAAATTATTAGAATTTTAATTAAAATAGAAATCAACACAATAATAATGTGGATAAAATTTTATTTCAATACGTCCTTTCTAAATAGAAGAAATCTGTGATGAACTTGTGAACCGCAACTTCGCCAACCGCGATGAAAACATAACTTAAGATAAATTTAAATAAATCAATGGAAGGCAAAGTCAACTAGCATCGCTAATCTGGTTCAGCATTTTAAAAAAGAAATAAAAAAACAAAGTTATAGACTGAGATCTTGACTCGAGAAACACTCATGGGCTCATAATTGGAGTAAGAAAATAAGACGAACAAATTCAATAAGGATAACATAAAACACTTTAATATAAAAAAAAATAACAAAATTATTTACAAAGTTCCAAAAGGAAGAGTACTAAAAAAATAGTTAAAAGAAATTTAGCCTTTTTAAAATTTATATATCAAAACTAGGATTTCAGAGGAATGAATGATAAATTAAATTTTGGTCAAAAAAAAATATAAAACAAAAAGGTATTATGGCATTCTAATAAAGTAAAAAAATAATAAGACTTAATGAACAAAAATTTGAAATACTAAATTTACCCAAAAAAAATCAGTAAGATTACTCTCTAATACTCTCCGAAGTTCCAATACAATTTCTCTTATTTCCAGTGAAAAATTTCTACTACTTAAATCTGCATTGTCTATGATTTCTAACTAGATTCCATCTGAATGAACGACACTAATTTATTTATTCTATGAATTAAGGCACAAGGATAATTTCACAGTGCTCCCACAATTGGGACGCGAAATGCCAACAAAAGAATTCAATAGAATCAAATATATTTAGTCCGTACACTTCAGCATAATTTACCTGAGATATGGTTCCGCCTAAATGAACGACACTAGATGTATTTATTCTAAGAATTAAAGGCAATTGAAGAAGAATACGATGCTCCCACACACTGGGACACGAAATTGCCAACAAAAGAATTCAATAGAATCAAATATATCCAGTCCGTACACTTCAGCACAAATTTCCTGAGATACCACCTATCTCACCATTATATCGAAAATCAACAGTCTTCCTACATGGAGTTGGTTAGGGGTGTTCAATTGTAGCTAGAGAGATGTAGTTGCCAGTCCTTGCCGCTTCATGAGAGAGAGATACTGACTCTTTCCGAGTTATTATACCCACAATAAAACAAAAAAACCCACTACGTCATAAAAGATTAAAACTACCCCATTCCCAGAATTAGAATGCCATTACACCTGTGTCAAAATTGGGAAATACCCCGGAAGTGCTAAACTCTTATCGAGTGTCCAATCGTAATCGGATTAGACATCGATACATTCCATAGATAGTTTCGAAAGTAATACAGCTGATTAAAACAAACTAAAAAAAATGTTAAATTAACCATCGTTTAGGATTAATATTACAATTATATTCATAATTAAAATCATTTCCATATTATTAAATTATATAATCCAAAAAAAATTCTTTACATAATATTTACAATTTCCACAAACTTTTGCTTTTGGCCATGCCTCCAAAAAGCGTGGTCACGTGGTTGTGACGTCAGAGTTCCCCAACTTTGACACTGGCGTTTAATCTGCATCTTACACACTTGGGCATTACTTTGTTGAAATGGCGTCTGCGAAACTTTTAGAAGTTAAAAAGATACTATAAATATTGTATTGTGCCGCTGTACAAAATTACAAACGTGATTTCGCTAGATATTTATTTTTTAATTTTTATTCCCATGCCTAAGAAAGCAGGAAGAAGAGAAACGCTGCTCGCCAGGAAATCACTTTAATGTATTATAAAATAACTTATATTTCTTATAAATGTGCATGCTACTAAATAATAGTAAAATAATTATTTCTTAAAAAAAAAAAAATCGGAAATGCACAAGATTAAAAGATTTGCTCTCTTAGCTATCACCGGCGGGAAACTGGGGCTAGCTGTTGATGCCTTATTAGACGTCCTCGGCCAGTTCTACCCCATCCATGATAAGCCTAGAGTGCGTGCAACAGCACTCAACCTCCACAACCCGTAAATGGTACCTCGACCAAAAACCAAAAAAGAAGAAAAAAAAACTAAAAATATATAAATAATTCTAAACCCCTTGACCTGACACTGCCAGGCTTAAAGGGATTTAATGTTGGCAAAGAAAATAAGCCCAAAACAAGGATATCAATAGAAATTAAGTTTAACGTGCATAGTATTAACCAAACAAAACAAAAATCAGAAATGCCTAAGACTAAAAGATTTTTACTCTTACCTATCGCGGACGGGAAACTGGGATGGCTGTTTCTGCCTTATTGCGGTACCACTTGTGGACGCACTCTAGGCTTATCATGGAGGGTAAAACTGACTGAGGACGCCTAATAAGGCAGAAACGGCCGTCCACGATAGCTAAGAGTGCAAATCTTTTAATCTTGTGCATTTCTGATTTTTGTTTCTTTTTTTAGTTAATAATATGCACGTTAAACATAATTTTTATAATTATTTCTTATGATTGACATTTTGGTGACTGCCAATCATTAGCTAGAACTCGGAATTATTTAAATTGTTCTCTGATGTGGCTAAAACTATTTTCAGTATGGTTTTAAAATCAAATAAATACTCAAAACATTTATGAGTATTTTTTTTCCTCATTGCTATAAACTACGTTAAAAAAAGCTTAAAAATGATAAGCACAATAAAAAATAATATTGAAATTGCTATTGCGGAGTGTCCACCATTTACATTTACGATAATTAGAGAATTGTTTTATATCGAAAAGATTTAAAGTTATATTTTCTTTTAAAATTATTTTACTTTTTGCCGTGTTTTGATAATGCTGAAATAGATTTTTGGCAAAACTCCGAACGGTGGTCCCAAATTATATAAACCTTTTTAATGACAGATAACAGTATGACTGTGAAGGATAACACATAGCCAGAGTTATTGCACATCAAATCATGTAGTTTTCGCTCAACATATTTAAGTATTGTCCGAAAATGTGCGACTTATGACTAAATCCTTATTACTCTTGGTGCTTGCGGTCTACCAGCCAAGGCATGTTTAAAGTGATTTTTAAGCAACAATACACAATGTTTCATTAATAACAACAATAACGATGTCATTACACTTGACACAATGTTTCATTAATAACAAGACAAATGTTTCATTAATAACAATGTTGGGACCGTGTTCGGAGGTTATCATAATTTGGGACCGCCGTTCGGAGTTTTGCCAGATTTTTTTTCTTTTAATTGCTCAACTCATAAAATGAAGTAATTTTTATTTTGCTACATGTAAGAAATAAATTCAAAAAAGGTTTTCTTATTTCTCTCATTTTGTTTACTAAATTTGCAGCGATGTCACTTCTTTGTTTCATACACATATATATGAGACAAATTAAAAAAAAAAATTACAGCCATTAATTTTCATTATTCTTTTTTTTTTTTACTTGACTGTGTTGCATGAAAGTATAGTTATTTTATTTTTAGTTACTTGTCATTAATTAAGCAATCACGCTGCCATTGAAACCATTTTTTTTTAATTACAAACTGTATACACGCACAAAGTAATAATAAATTTTTGTATTTAAACATATACAAAATGGTACATGATTAATTTCGACTACTGAACGTATATAGTCCTTATCAAACGTGTCTGAAACATAAAAAATCTCACAACATAAACAAAGGGGTTGGGTCGTCATCCAAGGAGGGGACAATCTAAGGCATCTTGCTAGTTCCGTGAATTGTAGTCTTTCCCATCGCTGCATATTAAAGTGGCCCTAGCCTAGACCGTCAATATTTTGATCAAACGGTTTCGTCAATCGATTGAGTCAAGCATGATTGACCGTTTAGGAACCCGTTTCACGCTTGAGCCAATCATTGACGGTGATTGATGGAAAGTTTGATTTACGCCAATGATTAAAGAGGGCGCTTGACCATCTAGGAGGGTTTTGATCAATCTTTCCCTCAATCATTGCTTTGGCACAAGAGATGGAATACACACCCCTCGCTTTCCACAACGAAACTCATTCCGAACATGAATTTACGTCAATATTAATAGATTTGTATCAGGACTGCCCTGAACTATGGAAAGTAAAAAGCCAAGATTATTTTAATAGAAATAAAAGAAGTGCGGCATCACAAAAAGTTGTATGTGCTTTAAGAGCATTCAAGCCGGAGTTCACAGTGGAGAAATTAAAACAAAAAATTAACTATAAGTACAATATATAATTTCAACGAAAGTAGGCATATAACGTGTAATTTCTCGTGATTAATTAAGTCAAAATCTCTACTTATAGTCCAGGGAAATTAGACATTGACCCGGACATTTGAAATAACAAACTGAAAATTGGTAGAAATGTTGAGAGTAGTGTTCTGATTGATATCCCAAAATTCCCAAAAAATCCATCTTGGGGAAAATCCGCCATTTTAAAAAAACCACCGCCATCTTGGATATTTCGAGTTTTAAGCATAGCAACTGAACCGAGCGTCTGAATTTATTCGTTCTTGCGTCAAATTTCGTAATTCAGGCTGCATTACCTTCCAGAACACTAAAAATTAATAATTATTGACCAATTGTGGTTCTTGAGAAATAATAATAATTATGAAAATGCAACAAACGAAAATTGATCTAAAATTACAATAAATGTTATAATATTATAACATGAAGAAAATTAATCAAAGAAGACTTCATAACACAAGGCGTGAAATATAGGCATAAGCAGCAATAGAAATACATTATTAAGGGTAAAAGTTAGGTAGCTTGTTTCGTGTTACCACTGGAGCTCGACTGCCTGTTCACTAACTGGCCAAAATCTTTGACGGTAATGCATGATCTGAAGAAATATAACCTATATTAGCGTCAATTTAAGACAAGTAAAACAGTGTTCTTTAAATTTTGTAGGTATTTAACGTTTCTATGACAACACGTCTGCCAAAGGTTCAACGTCGTCATCGCTATCCGAGTCAGAGTAGTCCATACGATTTGTGCAGCCATGTCCTGGGCAGTAGCAGCACACGCTTGTGCAAGGAAAACCGTTTCTTCTGCACCTGCATCTCTTCTCACAACCACAGTTACAGTTGCCGAATATGATATTCAGTACCCACTCCGGTACTGGTTCTTCTTTAGTTGGAATGGGTGTCAGCTGACACGCATGAGCCATCCATCCCCACTCTGCTTCCGGTAGGCGATTCCCTATCCAATCTGGAACCTAGAATGAAACATTAAACTTTGAACAGCCAGTTTAAAAAGCTGTCGTTGTTGATAAAACCCTCCTAACTGCAGTTTTAAAACAAAACAAAAAAGATGCGCCAATGAGTTTTAAATTAGCCGAGTTTGCGCATGGCTCAACTCGCACAGTGTTTGGCTATCATGTAGTTCTCCTGCTTGGAAGAATTGTGGGAGGCGGTGTACGCGAAGAACACGGTGACCGAGATGGTAAACGGCCATGCCTATGCTCTAGCTGTCCGCGCACATCTTCTGATGCAGCTGTCGTTGGCGATCTTGATCATTCAGGTTATACAAGATGCAGACTCTCTTCTCAGCGATCGCTTGAATCGAACACACTCAGACCACACTCTGGAACGACTTCGGTGGATGTCGTTTTGTCGTCAGAGTACATCGCCCAGGCAGCACAGTTGTTCGAAGCAAAGCTGAAAGGCCTCTTTTCATCTGGATGGCTCACTGCGAAGCTGTGGGTGCAATTCTTTTAAGATGGTTGGTATCATGCGTCTGTTTGTCAGAGCTGAACATTCTGGAGTTTGGGTTCTTCACTTGCTGTGTGTCCAAAGAATGATTCCGTATTTCCACTCTGCGAGACATCTCAGCTCGAGGATGTTATGACTCCCTTGGAGTTCCGGCAATTTGTTAAGGAAGGCTGCTTCACTGTCAGGAAATCTGCAAAGTTCTGGTCAGGCATATGAACCGATATAACTATAGAGCAAGTGTTGATGAGAAACACGAAGACGGCAGGTGGGCTCACACGTGGACGTGGATTGACGGATAACGTCATTGCTCGATGGGTTTGTGCATTGCTTTCATCTGCACATGTAATCGACGCCACTAAAGATTTTGTGGAGTCTTCGCCGAAACCTCCGACCAACATGTGGAGCCAAGAGAGTCTCGGCAAGTGAGAGATAAGGCAGATGTTCGCAAGATGGTAGACTGGCTCCAGTCCCACCATCCTTTCAACGACTTAACGAACCTTCTATGTTCTTGTTTACCGGTATAGTAGCCGACGATACAGTTAACTGTGATGAGGCTCTCTCCCATGGTTTGCAAGCAAGGAAATCAATCACAGGTCTACGATTCAGTAGTCCAATTAAAACGAAACAACAAAGTCATGAGTTTTGCCACTGCATCTAAAACGGCCAAGATCAAAGACACTGTCGTCGAAATCAACCCTAACCAACTTTTTCACCGATTGCAGTGTGTTGTGCGTGATAATGTTGACTTCGAGGAGTACCTGACATATGAACTTGCAGTAAGGCCTCCAGCGCTGTTTGACGGGATGTTGATGCGGAAAGGCACTATGTCTGGATTGATCGACATTTTAGAAGAGATAGCGCCGTTCAAGACAAACTTTCCAGTGAACGCAGAGTTTACAGTCGATGGCGGGTTCCTCCTGCACCGGGTTATATGGGCGCGTCCAGGGAATTTTAGCCACGTCTGTCTCCAGTATGTGAAGCACGTGGAAAATCAGTGGATGTGATACCACTTCTGCTCCGTTCAGAAAAGGCACAAAGGGATCTTTCAAGAAGTTCAAGCTTGTTTACGAGAGACAGTGTCAGTCGTCAACTAATAATTCTAGGTTTGGATGGGGAATCGCCTGCCGGAAGCAGAGTGGGGATGGATGAATCATGCAAGTCAGCTGACACCCATTCCAACTAAAGAAAAACCAGCACCGGAGCGGATACCGAACATCATATCCTGCAAATGGTTGCGAGAAGAGACGCGGGTGAAGAAGACACGGTTTTCTTTGCACAAATATGTGCTGCTACTGCACAGGACACGGCTGCACACATCGTATGGACTACGCTGACTCGGATAGCGATGATGACGTTGAACCTTTGGCCGACGTGTTGTCATAGTAACGGTAAATAACTACAAAATTTAAAGACTACTTTTTACTGTTATTAAATCGACGCTAAATTGAGGTTATAATTTTTCAGATCATGCATTACCAGTAAGTGAAAAATTTTCGCCAGTGAGTGAACAGCCAGGCGAGCTCCAGTGGCAACACAAAATAAGCTACCTAACTTTTACCTTTCATAATGTATTTGTATTGCTGCTTATGCCTGTACTTCACGCCTTGTGTTATGAAGTCTTCTTTGATTAATTTTTTTGTATGTTATAATAACATTTATTATAATTTTAGATCAATTTTCGTTTGTCGCATTTTCATAATTATTATTATTTCTCAAGAACCACAATTGGTCTATAATTATTAATTTTTAGTGTTCCGGAAGGTAATGCAGCCTGAATTACGTAAATTTTTGACTCAAGAACGAATAAATTCAGACGCTCGGTTCAGTCGCTATGCTTAAAACTCGAAATATCCAAGATGGCGGCGGTTTTTTTAAAATGGCGAATTTTCCCCAAGATGGATTTTTTGGGAATTTTGGGATATCAATCAGAACACTATTCTCAACATTTCTATCAATTTTCAGCTTGTTATTTCAAATGTCCGGGTTCGGCCATTTTTTTGTCTAATTTCCCTGTACTATGAAATCAATTGACAATAGTAGTGAATAATTGTTTCAAGTAAATTATTATTTATATTATCACTTAATTTTTGTAAAAGATTAATACAACCCTTATTTTTTTTAAGCAAATTGATTTTTATTTATTATATCATTTTTTATAAGAAATGTTTTAATCTTATTTGATAAATAATTTTCAATTATTTTATTTATGACAGTTGTATAGCTATTGGTCTATAATTTTCTAAATTTTTAAAATTATTATTTTTAAACATTGGTATAATTTTAGCAATTTTTAATTTATCAGGGTAAATATTTTCCTCTAACATTTTACTAATCAATGAAAAAACCAAATTGGAGAAAATATCTGAGAATGTTTTTTTTTTTATAGTTCTAATAGAAATTCCATCTACACTTACTGAATTTGTATTTTTCATATTATTTATTATATATTTTATTACTGCAATATCAGATAATGGTTTTTCTATTACCATTATATAAGTGATTTTTACCGTATTATTTAGATTTTTAGTAAATTTATCCCACAACTATTATCATGCTTTAATTATATCTTATTATAATAGGAACAGGATTTATTTGCCAATTTAATATCTTTATTGTTTCCTTCAATTGTATCTAGTAATTTATTTCGTTATTATCTTAATTTTTTTTTTTTATCTAAGTATGTTATTTATTTCTTCCCATAAATTTTTAGTTGATTGTAGAATTTTTCTTAGAATTTCAAAATATTTTTTTTTGTTTTTACTAATTTTTTGTTTTAACATATTTCTATATTTTTTATATTTTAATTTGTAATTTGTATTTGTTGGATTATTTTTAGTTTGTTTATTTCGTTATTTTCCGGTTATGAAATATTATAACGTGTTACAAAATAATAAAACGTGTTATAAACTACATGAATATTATAATATAAAAAAGCAAAATTTCACACTTATTTCACAAAAGTCTCGCAAAAAAAGGAATGCTACCTTCCATTACTGAAACTCCACTACGAATGAATTTTGTTCAAAAGAATGAAGCGTGCGTCAATCGATTGCCTCGCTCTTTTGATCAAACGATTGACCGTCTAGGGCCAAAGATTGAAGGGTTATTTGAAGCGTGCGCCAAGATTGTCCCAACCGTTTGATCAATATGATTGACCGTCTAGGGCCACCTTTACTAGAATTCTTCCTGCTGAGTTCACCCTGGGAACCCCGCACTCCTGCCAGCCCAGCACATATGTACTCAGCGGGAAGAATTCTAGTAATATGGTGGCACCTTTAAGGTGGCCCCAGATGGTCAATCATTTTGATCAAACGGTTGCGTCAATCATTGACCCACGCTTCAACCAACCCTTCAATCTTTGGCCCTAGATGGTCAATCGTTTGATCAAAAGATTGAGGCAATCGATTGACGCATGCTTCAATCTTTTGATCAAAACTCATTTGTAATGGAGTTTCCGTAATGGAAGGTAGCATTTCTTTTCTTGCGAGACTTTTGTGAAATAATAGTGAAATTTTTTTTTTTTGTATTACAATATTTGTGTAGTTTAACCACAAGTCAATGCTCATAATAACAAAATTGCAAAACAGGAATTTTCAGTAAATGGCTATATTTAGTGGCGATTGATATTGTAATAAAATTTAAGCTAAATAAATTCATTAATTATATATTTATAAAACTGACCTTTATAATTCCTAGAACTAGGAGACCAGGTGTGAATGAATCGTCATCAGGATTTCCCGCCAAAACGCTAACTCGCACATCTAAGCTGAAATTTATTATTTATTTAACTTTAAAACTATGAAGCTTTCATATTTCACAAATTAAAATATGCTTAATTATCTTAATGCTAAATTCTAGGAAAGACAATAATTTTTTTTTTTTTTGTTTCATAACTTTAAATTCTAAAATTAATCACAATTTCTTCATGGGGAAAATATTGTCTCGTCACAATATATATGTTATCCTTTATTAAATCTATTATTCTTATTTTCCAAAACCAGTTATCTCACTTCCGAATGCGTTTCGCTGTGGAAAGCGAGGAGTGTTTACTCTATGTCCGGTGCTCAGAGCCTGATTAAGGGAAAGATTGATCAAAACCCTCCTAGATGGTCAAGCGCCCTCTTTAATCATTGGCGTAAATCAAACTTTCCATCAATGACCCTAAATGATTGGCTGAAGCGTGAAACTGGTTCATAAACAGTCAATCATGCTTGACTTAATCGATTGACGAAACCGTTTGATTAAAATATTGACCATCTGGGGCCATCTTAATACGCAGCGATGGGAAAGACTACAATTCATGGAACTAGCAAGATGCCTGCGATTGGCTCCTCCTTGGATGACGACCCAACCCATTTGTAAATATTGTGAGATTTTTTATGTTTCAGACACATTTGATAAGGACTATGTGAAGTAGTCGAAATTAATCATGTACCATTTTTTCTTCTTCTTCTTTCGAATTTGGCCAACTAGGGACCACGTAAAATAACTTCATGATTTTCTTCCCTCATTCATTCTCTTCCTCCAGTATTCTTTCATCCTTTCACTCTGTTGCTTTCGTCTTTCTTCTGT
>JAFIDM010005346.1:14723519-14755681 GCA_023159025.1 Thereuonema tuberculata
TCTCTCTCTCTCTGTCTTCTAATTTTTTAACTTGTAAAGTTGCTTAAAAGTCAGTCAATTTATTTTTACTTCTTTGTTGTAGTTTAGAAAAGTTGAGTTGGTGAACTTGATTCAATTCCTGACAACCGGTTCTCTTAAATATGTCAGCCATCTTGTAACCATGCCGTCTACAAATGCAAGGATTGGGGAATAACAAGACTCCTACGTCAGCGTAACCAGTCATGTGACAACCATAACCGGAGTGGTAAGCTGCATTAATAAATGAAAACCACGGTTGTGGTTGTCACGTGATTGGTTATGCCGACGTATATAGGAGCCTGGTTATTCCCCAACCCTTCCTTTTGTAGATGGCTGACATTAGAGAATCTGTTGTTAGAAATTGAATCAAGTTCATCAGCCATCTTGAATTACAACAAAGAAGTAAAAATAAATTGACTGACTTTTAAGCAACTTAAAAAAGGTAAAAAAAATAGTTCAAAGGCAGTGTGATTGCTTCATTAATGACAAGTAACTAAAAATAAAATAACTATACTTTCATGCAACACAGCCAAGTAAAAAAAAAAAGAAGAAAATTATTGGCCTTAATTTTTTTTTAGTTCGTCTCATGTATGTATATGAAACAAAGAAATGAAATAAAATATTTTTTTAAATTTAATCATCGAGTAAAAAGCAACTCAGTAATGTAAAATGTGTCCAATGTGTCGCTGCTACGAATGGGTTACCCAGCTCTTACAACCAACCGTAGTTACTGCAACTGCAAATCTGGTTGGTATTTATAGATGCAGTTGCTGGTTGGCTGGAGTAACCGGTTGACTTTCATAGACGGCATGGTTGCACAGAGGGTAGTAACCACAACCAGTAGTTATTGTTTACAGATGCACCTGTAACAGTCAGAGCATGGAGTCGGACGACCGAAAAAAATGACGCCAGACCAATCACAGAGCGTTTTCATTTTGATGACGTCAGGGCACCATTTCTGTCCGATTTCTTGAAAAATACTTAAAATTGAGCCAAGGTTTTTAGATGGTAAACTTTTGAAAGTAGATTAATGGAAATATAAGGGGTCAAATGTGATTATAAATTCTGCTGGAAAAAAGCTTCCATTAGTATTTTACATCTACTAATACTTGCCAATACTTTTCTAATCTGTTTTGTTGTATAGAGATACACAGCACTGGAATACGATATATGGCGGAGAAGAAAACTAACTGGTGTTGGCTGATCACTGACTCCAAAAGTCATTTATTGTGCTTAATGAGAACTAATGTATTTTTTTGTTGGTTTTTTTTTCTGTGTGTATTTATATTTAGTATCGTATTTTTTTCTTAAAATAAATCACTTTCAAATATGCTACATTGGTCTGATAATTCAGACTAATGTAGACCTTCACACATTTCCCAGTAATAATACTTATGGTCGAGTGCACCAGCCAACAAACGAAGCAGTCATTAGTTGTGGAGTCAATTAGTTGTGGTGCATAACTGGCCGTCAAATAGAAATTGCAGTGCACCAACAACGAATTTGTCAGTCATTTACTGATGGTCGCTAAACATCTAATGTGTTTATAAAAGTGGCTGTGATTGGTTAATAATATTGAACGTCACTTCGGGATGTCTGTGCATAGGCACAGTATGTTACAAAATGGCAGCCTCCACAGAGTAGAAAAAATACACTTGGACAGAATTTTTTTATTGCCAATATGAAATGTCCCGATAAGAATCTTCACAAGAAGTAAACTTATTCAACATTATTTTCGGAATATTTGATAGGAATAAATACAGCTACTGTATCATCAAAATCACAGGAGTTGGTTTCAATCGAGGCCGATGCCAGCCATCTTTAAAAGTTGAACGATGGGGGGCTGATGGGAGTTTTCTATTGGATGCCGCAATTTTAACTCGCCACTTTCCGAGCTGCTAAAATTTGGCAGCTGATCAGAGATTTACCGACTGTTAAATTCCTAACGAACGTTGGTGCACAGAAAATATCACTTGATCATTGATGTAGCACATCCATCAAAGTTAACGAAGGTTTGGTGCACTCGGCCCTTAGTATAGGTAACAATATTTGGTAAGACTGCAGTTTACGGTACCGGGAGTTTGGTTGTTTTTTTTTCGCGTTGTCAAACATGGCTGTTTTGGAACTATTTTGAGGGGCAAAAATTGTTTCAAAAGTTATCAACAGATACATCCTGGAGCTCAGCAGACCTCACTTAACCTAACCTACTGCTAATCAGAATAAACTCTTCGGTTCTTCGGACCTTATTAGAATGAAATTTGTTTCGAAGGTTAATTAATCGGAATAAACAGTTAAGCGGAAGCCAGGCCCGGACTGGCTCATTGTGAAGGGCGGTGGAAACTAATATGGCAGGGGTGCCATATATATATATATGTATGTGCGTGTATGTAAACCAGAATATATAATGACAGTGAAGTCTCACTTATACGAAACATTCAGTTATACGAAGAATTTCTTATTCCCGGCGAAACCCCCATAGTCCTATATATAATTCACTTATACGAATAATTTTTGGTTCCCCCTCATATTCGTATAAGTGAGACTTCACTGTATATGGTTAATGTTATACACAATTTTATTTATTTATATGTATGTACATCAAGGTAGAAAATTACATATTTAATAAATGTTAATCACTATATTTAATACATGCATTGTGGACATTTTGTACATGTTAATAATGATTACAAATGTTAGGCTACAGTATTGACTTTTCAACTGCAAAATCGCCTTCCGGCTAAGGGGCAAGCAAACGTCTAATTTCAGAGCTCGACTCACATAATTTGTTTATTAAAGCTTCACTGTCAATGTTCATACAATGTCTTTTTCACTTTGCATAATGATAAGCGATTCAAGATTTTCGTTTTACATAGTAGATCTTAGACGTGTTTTATTAACTTCAATTTAGAAAAAAAAACTCGTTCACAATTACTTGAGTTAGAGCAATGGTCAATAAATATTTATAAACCTTAAAAAGTTTCGTGTACTGAAGGCAGTACGTTATATTCTACAATTACTCTAAATGCACATTTTACACAAGAGCTTCATTCTTTGACTGCTAAGCATTTCATCAGAGAGATTCGAGGTCTTCTTAACCAGCTTCAAGTTCAAAGTCATGTTCGGAATCAAATGCCTCCTCAACTTCTAAATCATTCTTTTCAAAATAATCTTGTTCAATAGGTCGTTTTGAAATTTGGGGGCCATAGTTCAATGAAAGACGCTAACTCCTCTTATAGCTTTCCTTTATCCAGGGAAGGTATTACATGGCATAGATTTTCTAGTGCATTAGTGGGTAAGGGTTGGTGATTTTTAAACTGGTTAGGGTCGAACCAGGAAAGATCAAGATAGTGTTTTATGATTTACAAACCGGCTTTCCATAGTTTCAATGACAGTATCCATAACAACATTGAATACAGAACATTTGAACATTTCCTCTGCGGTTTTTCCTGCGCTTTCATCTTCAGCAACCTCGCCTGGCATCTTTTTGGCTTTATTGGTACATTTCTTTTCAACTCAGTTTCGATTGTCATATTGCCGAGTGATTGGTCTATTTCAGTCTTTTCTTGGACTTCTTCAGTCATTTTTTGCGCAAATTTGTTAGCGGCGCTCAAAGTTTCATGAAATTGATGTCTTAAGCGTTTGAGTCTTGACAGTGAGGAATATACCAGTCTCCAGGCTTGCACATAATCAATGTTCTTTGTTTGTAAGTAATCAGATAATGGAGTGGTAATTTTAAAAATTTGAAGGAAAGTCATTGCCATTAAAATTGTGTCAAAACTCAACAACTTTTGCAAGATGGATGCTGCGTCATTTCTGATTTTTGGATTGAATTCAGTATCGTTGGAAATCTTGAATAATGCCACTGATAGTTGTACGTAGACAAGCTCAGCTGACTTGGATTGGTTTGTCTCATCTTGTTCACTCGATGTCCAGTCATCGATTCTTCCAAATATTTTGGTTGTTTATCACTCCGAGTTCTCCATCTAGTTGCTCCAATAGCTTCCAGTTTGAAAGCAGGATTTTCGGCAATGTATTTTTGAAGTCTCTTAAGAGATTCCTTCAAAAATTCCTGAGCTGCTTGAAGCAGGTCGAAAAATGATATGCGGTATCCGACAGTACAAGATTAAGAACATAGCACCACGTGTTAACATGATTGGGAATAACGTTGAATAATTGCGCCGTTAGCCCGATATACTGCCCATTCATGTTTGCAGCTTCATCAAATGCGTTTGCTACACAGTCCTGAAGGGCACAAGACAAAGCCGAAGGAGGGGGGCGCACCGGGACATGCCCTGGTGTCCCAGTCCGGGCCTGGCGGAAGCCATAAAATGGCCAGTTGGCGCTGAATCCTTATGAGCCTTCATATTGGCTAGTACCGTATTCTTCAGTCTAGCCCAATATTTTCTGAGGATTGCCAATAAACATTTGTTTTTTTGGGATGGACTACTTTTTAAGAAAATGATACAGAATATTAATAGACAGTACGACCCCTGTATTTAAAAGGTTCCAAGATCTACCACGGTTTCACATAACCGTGTAGGGTTGCCACCTCTCCGGGTTTGACCCGGAGACTCCGGGTTTCAGTGAGTTATCTCCGGGCTCAATTATTATTTCTCCGGGTTGTGTAAGTAAAATTGAATATGTACATTTAAATAATAAAAATATAAATAAACTTGAACACGGTAGAGGGTTGAAAGTAAAAATTCAGATATTTCTGACGTTGCAGAACATTGTTTAAAATTAGGGCACGTCATGGATCCAAATGTTAAAATTATGTTTAAAGAAAGATTTAAAATTAAGGAAAATTCTAGAAAGCTGTATTATTAAAAATGCTAAACTACTACTATGAAATCATTAGAATTATATATTTTTTTTAATTTGTAGGAATGCGAGTTTTGAATTTATTAAAATTTCTATGAATAAAAAAAATTGCATGTGTGTATGTTTTTTGTTTGTTTTTTTTTTTTTGGGGGGGGGGGGTTAGTCATCGTCTGCGGGTGAGACTTAGTTCCGAGGTGGCAACCCTATAACCGTGGATAATACAGAATGCTATGTATAACATATTTGTGTAACATACAAAAATATGATAAAGTTTAATTGATAAATTATGGACAGTAATAAATTATCAACATTAAATAAAGTGTATTTTTTTATCCTGCTTCAATCATATCCAATAATTTTCACTAATGGAAAGGACATCACATCTTAGGCTTAGAAGCACTACAGCCTTCACTACTCTTATGCTTTGGGACACTACTATGGTCAATATGGGCTTTCTTAACACAAACACTATGATAACGTAGCAACTAATGCAGGATGGAGGTAACATTAGAAGCAGAATGGAGGCAAGCTCTGACGGGAAGCGTGGACACAAAGCAAGACGAGTCAAATACTAGGTGCATTTGGGCTGCTAGATTTCATCATGCTACTGTTTATTTATTTAATTTTCTATTTTTTTTTTGGGGGGGGGGGCACAGTAAACCACGGATACAGGGATATAAAAAAAATTAAATGTCTTCTTTCGTAATTTAAAATATTATCCTCTTCAACATAGCTATTCCAATAACTTATAACCAAGTTTCAAATAAGTAACAGAAATTGAGATGATTGTCCATATACTGTTTATTTAAGTTACTGAAAATTCATTCTTGAAACAGAAATTCTGAATGAATTTGGTTGTTATTTTATATTGTACAGTCTAAAACTTATGTATTTTGAAATTGGCAAAAATATAATAAATTTAAGAAATCAAAGCTATTGTGTGTTTGTGATTAGAGATCATTTGCCTTTAAAAACAAAGGAACAGAAGTTGAAATTTTGTATTCTATTAATAATCAATAGTTTTCTTCTGAATACATAACAAGGCTTATGATTCAGGGAAATACTAAAACAGAAACATATTTAGATTGATGGAAATATTAATAATACTTGTGTTGCGATTGAAAACTTTAATAGTAATGGTTTGTTAGCAATAAATATGACTAAATTAAAAAACTATGAGATATTCAAAAAATATTATTTTTAAACATATTTGTCTGCGAAATGGTATAAGAAAACCTTCATTTGTAAAATGCTAGCTGCCTATTCGACTCCATTTTAACAGCTTTTTCCCCCCCAGAGGGAATCTTGACTCACAGTGCCTTTTTAATGTTTTTCTTTAAGAAAAGAAGGAACAGCTCTATTCTTTATTAAAGCAGAGGGAATACAACTAATTTTCTTGGTCGTCTTTCTTTTTAATTGGCTGAGTGATCAACCAATGAGATAACAACCTCTATAGTTTGATTTGCTTCCCAATACGTTTGTGCCATTCCTGAGAGAATAACACAACCTTATGAATTCATCAAAAGAGAAATATGTAGACATCACAAGCCAAAATAAAAAATAAAAAAAATCTATTTACTAATTTTGTCATTCCCACTAAACACCCCAAGGAGAAAAGCTTTTGTTGAAAATAATATCAAAGCAGTTTTCAAATGAGCTACACAAAATACCAACCAAAAAATAAACACATAACACAATGACTGCTGTCTACAAGGGACGCTTAGTAGTAGACATGCCAATTAATCTGAGCCATATTATATGGTTAACGAACTCTATTGATAAGCAGGCTGCTGTCATTTGTAAGGCGAACTTGTATTCGTGTGCAACATCTCATTAGATATCTTGAACTGTTGTAAACAGTTGTCGGTACCAAACTTTTGTGGGGGTTTTTTCCTCCCCATAATAATGAGTGATGTACCAGGGCCTTGAAAAACATTCGATTCTCTAATATAAAATTACACAAACTTGAGAATTTAGAATTTTAGTAATAAATATATTTAAAAACTGCCGAAACATTGTATGTTACTTTAAAAGATATTTAAAAATTTTAAATTCTCAAGTTTGTGTGGTTTTATATTGTCAGTAAGCATTTTACCCATTAAAATTATTACACCAGATTCTCTAATTTGTTGATTATTGATGTTATGTTAATGTTTAAAATTCAGAATTTGAAAACATAGAAATTCCTTGATTTACATCTAATTTGATTTTGTATATTTTTTTTTCTGAGAATTTACATTTATTTTTATTAATAAATAAAAAATTCATCCTTTATTAAAATTTTATTAACATGCTATTTACATTTTATTTCCTTATCAAATAATTGACACAAAAAACTACTCCAAAAAACAACATACAAAAAACTACTCCAACACTAGTATTGAGGGGAAACTAACAGTAGCAATTTAACCGGAGGCACTGCCTACAAGGAGCCGTGGGGGTTGAAATATGATATGTACTGACTTTATTTCACCATATATAATAAATAATCTAGTGGCAGCTGGAGATCACTAACAATGGTGGTAAAGAAAAAACGAGTTGCTTACAAAATCCTATCTGTTGGTCTGACCAAATGTTAACCTAATAACCATCACCATGTACTGTGATTCACGAATGACTGTCAAGGACCAAGTCCAGCAAAACCCCCATCATTCTTGAAAAAAAATGGCAAAACTTTTATAACACTTATTGTTGCAATTGTATACATAACAATATCTAATATAGTTTTTAAAATCTTTACTAGCCTACAGGCTTCTGAAGTCATTCGTACATGGTCACAGCAATTCATTTTTTTTAAATGCTCACACATATTCATGGTTTGTATATGAAACATGTGGATTTTTTATGATAGGGAACAAACTGAAAGATGATTTAACAATGAGTGAGACCAAAGTGACATCCTAGAACAGCTGTTTCATATGACTATCATCAGTAGGAGCAGTAAACAACAGGTCTCTACTCAGGCTAATAGAAAATATCGTTGGAATCAATGTGGAGTCTGTAAAGTTTAAATAAACAATAAAAAAAAAACTTGCCAATTCTTTTTTAGTGAGTTTTTTTATTGTTTATTTATGCTTTGCAGGATCAACATTGATTCCGATGAAAGATGATTTGTTGGACCAAATAACCTATTGTCAGTCGTCAAGGCTCCAGTTTTGATGTTCTCTGCATCACTGTTAGCATTTTTTGCCATTGATGTCAGTAAGATCCACATGATCTTATCATTGTTTTGATTATTAACACAATCACTCAAACACTTGGACAGTGTCATTTGCTTTTCATCACCAGTGTCATCTTTGAAAAGGCTTTTTGAGCAAGTTCTAATGAAAAAGCTTCAATGATTTTGTCGATGATCAAAACAATTATGACAACTAGAGATTTGGACATAGTAAGAGGAGCACCATTCATAAATAGTTAATTGGTAATTCTTTTTCCAGTTCAAATCCTGGGATAATTTCAACGGATATTTAAACCTGTTTTTATCTGCTCTGGTGTATGAAAACTCAGCGGTCACAGTTTACATGTTTAGAGGTGACAAACTGTTCTGTTGAATATGCAGTCATAATCTTGGGCACTGTTCCTCTTGCAACATCCACGGTACAGAAGTACCTGCTAGAAGTGCATCAACAGCCACACTTTTTTGGAAATCAGATGTCTGACATGTTTGATTATCACTACACAACAAGTATTATATATCTGCAATTGTAGGTGTGATAAATTGAAAGTTGATTTCTTATCCTATCTGTATATAAATTACACAGCACAATATCGATCATTTGTGTGAGTGAGTCTTTTACAGTTAGTGTTTATCTGTCTATCTCTGTAGACAATGATGACAACTTGAAAACCTGAAGCACCTGCTCTTCAAAAAACCTCAGACACTGTCACCCCTCCAGATTTTGTAGATTTTTAAGAAATTCAGTGAAACCATGAATACGACTTTAAAGCTTCTCAATTATAAATTATACATCTCAAGATTTCCCCTCTATCCTCTGATCTTTTTTCATTCATCAGCAACCAGATGTGGAGAGAAACCTGTGATGTTGGCATTGCCTGTATACTATGATGATGAATTAAGCACTGTTAAAATTATTACAATTTAAGGATACCTCAGTTATATCTACAATTACTTTTTCAGACTCTGGTGGAGACTAAAATAATTGTGCATTAATGTTGCCAATATCACAGGTATCCCTGCAAACCTGGAGGTTTTTTTTTGGGTGCTGACAGAGGAAAAGGAAGATCTGAGGCTTGAGATTTGTAAATGGATCAAACAGAAGAAAAATGAAATTGGCAATGCTCAATATTTATATCGAGATTACACACTGATGTTACAAGAAGTGGAAAAGAAAGAAAGTGACAGTTTTAGTAAGAGCCTCTGAGGTTGATATTCTATAGAGGAAAGAAACTAAATGGATTTGTTTGTTTATTTTCTTTAACATCCATGTGTAATCTCAATCTAGTCTTACAGCAGAACAAGTATTTAAACCTCGCTGTTTATTGCAGTGGGTCTTGTTTTCCAGTGGTTTAGGCAGTGGTCTGAGACTGGATAAGCCCTGGTTCAAGTCCCGGCAGTGGTTGGGAATTTATCTACAGTTATTTCTCCTCCAACTGGACCCTAGAATTTACCCAACCCTCTGTCAAACAGGCATCACTGAGGGATAAAGGCAGGCTGACCATTTGACCTCAACTAGGGCTGTTGGACGAGAATCACTAGGATCCTAAACTTCTCGTGCACCTCAAGACCTTCATGGCCTGTTGTGGTACAATTTGTTTTTTTCTTTTTGTTTCTGACTGATGATCATCAATAAGCGTGTTCTTGGATGTCATCTCACTTGTTCTCATTTATTGATTCTTATTAGTAAGATTTTTATTTTTTTATTACACATTGTTTAAACTGTGAGAAAGAATGATAGGAATGCTTTTCCATTTCGTGTCACTGATATTTGCATAATGATATGGAAGGCCAAAAGTTAATTAGGCCTATAACAGGTTAAGTAGTTGGCATCATTCTCTCACTGGGGTTCGTGGTTGATGATCTGCGTTGGGCAGGTTTTCTTGGGGTTCTGCCCTTTCTCCTATATATCTACGACCATTCTTTCTCTCAGTCTGGGTCTTTATTTCGGTGGGATGGTACAAAACACATAAAAAGTAGCAGTGCTCGGCTTCTCTGCCTTTCACTTGATCAATCCATTGTTGTGTCGTCTACTTTGAATGGAGTTCAACGAAATCTTTATGCAAACCTGTGTTCCATTTCTTTTTCTACATCCGAGTGTTTTGAATGTGTCACTGAAGAGTATGAAGATAAGACAAGGTTCAATGGGAATAAATAGGTGGAGCGCTTCGTGAATGGACTATTTCTAATTCCGTTGTTATTCATTGCTTTTTTTGATAACTGGTTTAAAAGGTTTAAATGCAGTAGGTGGTAACCGGAAGTTAAAAACATACTCAGGACTAGTCAATTAACAACCATAACCTTTTGTAAATATTAAGTATGGCGCATTCTAGCAAGAGATCCTTTTTTTGTATTCGATTTCGATTTTTCTACTAAATTTCAAACATTTAGTTCCAAAACAGCCATATTTCGCAAAGGGGGAAAAAAAACCACTTCCGGTTACCATAAACGACAGTTTTACCGTTTAAAGTATCTTAACTTTGCTAAACTTAAAAGATTCTTTAAGAGATTCTGAAAAAGTCCTTTTTCTTCCATTGCAGACAGAAAAAAGTCTATGTAGTGCCAACTCGAAAATCTGAAATTCCTCTGGCTGATTCTTAAAAAACCCTCCAAAATGAACCTTAAAACCTTCAGGTTTCGTAGATTTTAGCAATTCAGCCATTAACAAAACAACAACAAAAAAACGATATCACCGTTTCTCGTTCGAACAACCAAAAACCAAAAGGTATCACCAGTCAAAAGGATTTTCATATAATTATTGAAGTCGTTTTCTGTTTTCAGTAAGTTATTATATCAACTAGAATAAAAAACCTCTTAATATGACCTGAAAACCTCTCAACTACATATCGTAAACTGCTCGATTGTAAACCTCTGTCACGATAAAGGATAAAACCTCGATGGAAACAAACGAAAAGAAAACGTGAAATGAATTACTTGGTGATACGAAAAATAAATAACAATAAATTAGTAATAAAACGAAACAGTTCATGTTATTTGTAGGAAATATTTGTATCGGGAATTTCAAAATTGTTTTAGTACGTCTTTAATTGAAAGAAATACTCAATAAACACACTAAAAAACATTTAAAAAAGAAATTTCAATGTACAACAACCGGTACGTTTCGCTTTCGAAACTAAATTGTTAATAAAAAATAGACTTTTCCAATAGAAACAGTATTAATCAAAAAATGAAATGAAATTAATGAACCAATAAGTAACTTTGTAATAAATTCGATCAATAATAAGAAAATAATTTGCATTGAATGCGAAACTAACGCTGAGCAACGTCACAAAAGATGTAACATGGCAGACATACGGGAAGAGGTTTTACTTTGTAAAAGAAAATTAGAACGGAATAACAACGATGAAAAGGTCAGTACGACCAAAACCAATGTCAGATTGTCTTTTTCTCTTGAGCAAAGAAGAAAGTGATCGAGAAGAACCTTTCTTGTGTCCACGGGGTTGTTTTCCAAATGGCTTTTCTAGTTCCTAAGAATGAATGGTCCAAAGAAGTGGGTAAAAGAAAACTGAGCAAAATAAATGTTCCGTTTGCTTTGCATGATCTGTATTTACGTGAAATCGTTAGTAAACTTAATAGAATTTGTTCTTTTCTGATATTTAAAGAATTCTTCACCAAACTAACGAAAAGCCACGACTTCATTTTAATCCAAACTAAATCTAGGATGTTTCCATTGGAATTATTAGGAATTTATTCTTCACCTCCAGTCTTTGAACTTGAGATTGATTAACTAATTATTAAATAACTATTTCTATAAGCAAGAAGGCGAACGAATTCCTGATTTGTCTCATTGTCAAATAAACAATTGAATAAAAACGTTCTTTTATTAAATTTCACTAAATCTTCATTTGTAATTGAATCATTTCTAAAACAAAGCTGTCATTAATTTTATATGATTTAGTTCAAAAATGTTTTTATTTCTATTGAAAATAGTGGACTCATTAATGCTAGCAAATGGCAACTGTAAATTGGTCTTAATAATTTTCCTTCCTTACTATAATAAGGGATAAGAATATATTTATCTAAAACGTTTCTTACCTTCGTTCTTACTATTTTACAGTGAAAACAACGATTCCAAGGGGGTGCAGGAACATGCTTAATGTTTCAAACCGGGAATTAAGTAAACATATTACGTATTAAGAACATTTCAGTGTTTGTGCTATTTTGTAGAGGATTTCCGATTGCTCTTATTTGGAATTGATCGTGTTTTTAAAAATTATTTGTTTTAACTGAACACCTACGTAATATAAAGTTTATTCATCAACTAATAATGTTCAAATAGACAAATGCATGAAATGCAGAAGCATTATAAGAGAATAAAAAGTCTTAAGTAATTGTTGATATTCATTTGCAGTCCAAAAATAAAAATTCCAGTCTGAAGTGGAATGACCTGGAATTAAAGGTTCCTCATGTCTATACTTTTTCACACTTATAAATCTTTGTTTAAGTTGTACATTTTTTGTTATAATGATGCAATTTATTTATTAAAAAAAGAATTCAAATTTCAAGAGAGGGGGGGATATGAAAAATAGCCTCTGAATTTCATTTTTTAACACTTTTATATAAAAAGTGAAATCAATAATAAAAACATAGTAAAAGCCATATATACTATATTGTTTGTTTCATATTATTATTATTATTATTATTTATTCTCTTGGTTTTATCCATTTATATTTCCTGTGCTGCCATTAAGAAAAGTTACGTTTTGGATATTTTTGTTGTTTCAATAAAATAAAAGCTGTAACTTTCAGAGAATGTTAAGAAAGTCAGATGATGAAGGGCTTTTTATAAATCAAACTTTAAATTAAAGAGAAAAATTGAAACACCATTCGTCGTAATTTTGAAATTCAGAATGTTAGTAAGTTATAATTCCATTTTTGGAAATCCTTAGCTGATCTTCTTCTAATCCTTCATTTGAATACATTATTTTTTGAATAACTTAAATGTTACTTATGGAATTTGAAGATTTTCATTGCTGATGACCTTTTTATAATAAGACTAATATTAAGAACTAAGGAAAAAAAAAGTAAATAAATAATAAAATTTATAAAATAAGCTATCATATTTCAAAATTGTACTGTTATTGACTTTATTTATTAAACATTTGTTGCCTTTTTATAGATTGAGTTTTGAAGTTTACTTTTTTGTGGTGCGGAGTATTCTCAATCTTTGAAGCACCGATTTTTGGCAGAAATAGTGATTTAAAACTTGAAATCAATAAGTGATTGTTTACTATTGAATAAAGATGAGAGCACACCAATAAAAACATTTAAAAGCGATGGGGATATATTGGGAAGAGTCCTTTTGTTAATGCACAAAGAAGCAGAAGAACATCTTTAAAAAGGAAATTGAAACCAATCAAAGACGAGGCCAAAGGGTGGGAGAAGAAAAAAAAAAATGTATTCATGTATTTAAACTGTAAAAAAATACAGTTTAAATATATGAAATATTAATTGACATTGAGGATGAGTAATTTATATAGTTTATCATTTTGAAATTGTAACATGAGGTAATTGTTGTTCTCTGTTTTAATAAGCTGAAATGAAGGGATTGGTGACTTTTATTTTAAACCGTTACAACCCCATATTGAGTGTTCAGTCATTAAAGTAGTGTATTGGTTGAAATGTAGTTTGCAAGGGTAGGTGTTGATTCCCAAAACATTTCTTAGTTGTTTAAGAAATGATGAAATTTCATTAATTTATAGTAATTCCATGATGAGCAAAGCATTGGAACCATATCTTAGACCATTTAGAAATTACCTAAATTTAGGCAATCCCTGCTCTTTAAAAACCTGTAGTAAAAGATCCACAGAAAATACATTTACAAATATTTTAAATTTGTACATTGATATAAATGGTCTACTTAAGGATTATGATCCAAATCTATATGGGATTTAAACAATAGTTTTCCCTTGCATGTCACAAACAATCATTTTAAAAAATTCAGATTTATTTATTTCTTTGTTTCTTTCTTTCACATAGATTCTGTCAATCCTTAGTCGACTGAAGAAACTACCAATGACAATTGCAATTCTACAGGTAAGAACATTGTATTTTTAATTCATTTTGCAATCAATTAATACAAAGTAATTAAGACGTTAAATACAGACATCAAGCATTAAATGGAATTGCAATGCCAACAAAAGAGAAATACAAATAAAATAAACTATAAAGATGAGAACAAACAAATTTGTTTTGTTTTGCTTTTTTTTTTTTTGCTTTTAATTTCTGTAATAAATTGTTAAGAAGAAAAGAAAGAAGGAGGATTTGATTTCAGTAGAAATGATGTCAATTAGCTTTTAATTTCAGGAGTGTTTTGATACATTTGGGAAAGAACCCTTTTAGAATGTGATTTTGTAGTGGAAGCCAGCCTTGGGTTGCCTTCTTTTGGGGCCAGACACACTTTAAGATATGAAAAAGGATGAACATGAGGTTTTGTCTCAGTGATTAGCAGAGTTAGTGATTCAAAAAGAAGATTAAAAACCTAATCCAGTGTAAATCCTGAAGAAGAATTCATGGATTGAAATTTCCTTAATCCATACCATTCTGTTATTAGGTTCAATCGATTTCATGATCAAATCTTTCATCAGAACATTCATTTCCATTGTGATTTTTATTGTCACTGTCGGCCAACATTCAGACGTTGCTTTATTAGAAGATCTGATGGGAAATAACTGTCTATGAGTAATAGTGGAAAATAAGTTAGTATTTCAACTGTCAGATGAGCTGCAGGGAAATTTTAAATAGTCCGTTTTTTATCTATTTTTACTCCATGACATTGTTGACTAAAATTATATCTTTTATTCATTTAAATAAAAGTTTTATTGTCAGCCATTCAGAATGTATATTTGTAGATTATTCTGTCGGGCATAAAATTAAACTATTTATCAGCGCTTAATTAAATATGCCATTTAGAATCTTTGCTTATCTTATACTAAAATTTTGTTGTGATGAAAGATTGCTATATTTTGGTCAGAACTCCTATGAGAATAGCCTTTATGTTTTTTTTTTTTATGTTCTGCTGTTCATCATTTCTTACGAGAAGAAACTGTTAAATTCATATGAGAAATGAAAATATGCTCATGTTATCATGGCGTCATTTCTCATATTTAAACCAGGGCTGTAAAAAGAACAGAAGAATTGCAGGGTTAGAATCATGTCGTCAATCAGTGGCAGTGTCTGAGCCAATTCAACTAATGAAGAGCTCACCTCCAAGGGACAAGTCCTGCATGCAGCACTCACCACATCCTAGCTGAGCCAGCAAGTCTTTTTTTCCCACCAGACAGTAGTACCTTCTGAGGAATTCAACTCTAGGTTTTATTGTGCTTGACTCAGTCTTTATTAACTATGCTCCATAACTTTAGTAAACTGCTGTTTAGTGCCTCGATCACTGGTGTGTATGCCAGGGACTCATTGGACTCCTATTGTTTGGGCTTCAAAGGAGACCTGCCCTGTCTCCACTATAACGGCATCATCACTTAATCAGACAGATTACAGCAGTGGATATTCATGGGTGTTGTAGGAGATTGATGGACAACCTATAGAAGAGGACTTGATTTAACAATCAGTGAAAGGATTTGGATTGTAAATAGTGTTTTGTTGTGAACAGATGCTTTAACTTATCTGCTTTGTACTCGAACTTCTAAGAAACACACTGGGAACTTCCAGTATTGTTTAATTCCATTGAACTTCTCAGAAAGCGCATGTGATTGATTGGTGATGCTTCTGTAGTTCTTCTTTGACTGTGAAAGATCAAAGTCTAATTGTTTTATTTTATCATATTAGAAACTTCCTAATTATCACAAGTCACCTATTTAAAAGTAAAATTTCTACTTAAAAAGGTATTTAATTGTATTTTGTTATCATAATATATATCTAATTGTACTTGGCCAATTAAAGAGAAGAAATGTATTCAGTCTGATCAATTATTTATTCACCATTTCATTTACCTTACAAATTACATTGCACAACATATCACATTCCATAAGTCTATGAAAAGAATTTAGATCAGGCTTACTTTAACAATAGATTATTATTATCACTATTTAATTTCATTTTGATTCCACTATTTTACTTTATTTTTCGATCGGGTGCATCCTCCTTTCCCACTGTTAGTTTTTTTGCTTTATTTTTGATTTTTCAAGGCTCTTCAAATATTTTTGGCTTGCAATAAAAATAGTATCAATATTTAAATGACATTTAATAGGTGGGCCGTGCTGGCGTGGTCGTGCGGTCTTGGCGGCGGCCGGTCGTGGTGGCCAATGCGCCAGTACCTGGGTTCGAATCCCGGTAGTGGCATGGCTGTTTCAATTTCCTTTCTTGTGTGTTCGTCCCCTCGTGGTATCCAGCTAATACCTCCTATTGTAGGAGACCGTCCAAACCCTGTATGGGTGTTACGGACGATAACTAAAACTAACTAACTTAATAGGTGGAGTGGTTTTTATTTATGGCATCAGAAGTTGATATCTTTGAGTGTCTCTGATCTTATTATAATTACAACTGCCCATTAAAAATGGGGTTATTTCAATGTTTGATATCATCTTTTCTTCTGATGACTATTTTATCCCTTCTTTTGAATAATTAATGGGAATTAGTAAATGAATGAAAAGAGAGACAATAATAATAAAGACATATTTGTATAATATAAAAATTAATTAATTTACCACTGACAGTTTCAATCTCCTACGGGAGGCCCATCTTGAAGTGGAGGAATAAGAAAATAGAATGACACCAAACATGTCAATAATGGGGATTCATTCAGTGATTAGGAAATAGTAGAGTAATTTCAATTGTTTAAAGCAGAAAAATTATATTTCATTGAATGTGATTTTAAGCAAATAATTCAAAAACCGTTATTTTCATTTCTAAACTTTTATTGAATGCATTACCATATTGAACACCAATGTTTTAAAACTAAGTAGCACACATTTATAAACATTATATTTCCTAATTAATTTTGTCAAAAATGTGACAAACATAAAAATTTTCCACATGTTAAAGTTAAATTTTAGAATTGAATGTAGAATGAAAATATTTTTGATAATCTAATAGAAAATATGTAATATAATAATAATACATAAATCTAATTGAAGTGTCAGAACAACTGGGATATCTGTCTAATACCTGGTAGGTGCCCCTCTGTATCGTAGAACTGCAGATGAGGCATGGACTCCATGAGCTTTCTGAGGAAGTCTGTAGACATTGAACTCCTCCATTGAGCAATCCACAATAACATTCATAGGGTGTGGATCTCTGCTTTGAACAGAATGTTGCATGGTATCCGAGATATGCTTGATAATGATAACAAGGGAGCTATTTCTTGACTTCAAACTCGGATAAATGTTTCTGAAACCATAATTTGGCGGCTGTGGTTGTGTGTGGTTTCACATTGTCTTGTGGAAGAGGTATAACCCATCAGAGTGAACCCTTGACATGAATGGGTGTAACACATCTGAAAGGAATGTTCACAGGTCAGAGAAGTTTGTAGACATATGATGGGTCCTAATTTATCCCGCTGAACATACCCCATAAACATTATTGAGCTGCCACCAGCCTGTACAGTCCCTTTGTTGACAGGCTAGATCCAATGATTCGCATGGTTTTCTCCATATGCGAACTCTTGCATCTGCCCGAATCAGTTTGAAACGTAAATTGTCAGATCAGGATACTTGATAAGTCGTTTAAATTATGAAAACCTGCCATCCTTACTGCACAATCAACTCGTAGCTTCCACAGATGTTTGTCGCTATATATATATGCTGCTTGCAAAAGAAACCATTTATGAGAAGGTGTTGCTGATGTGCTTCCGAATAGGACCATCTCACCCAGTCTTTTGGGCACTTCAGTGTAAAATATTAACAGACTATAAGTAAAAAAATTGCTAGTTTCTTAGAACTGACTTTTTCAGATAAGAAAAATGTTTTGTGTAATTTTTTTTTTTCATTTTATATTCATTGTTCTGTGTTCTTCTCTGTGTGATAAAGCCATTTGTAAATTGACAAAAATCTAAAGTTAAATCTGTAGAATATTTGTTTTTTATTATATGATGAATGAAATAAGAGAATGTTAATGTATTTAGAATCAGTGCAAGAAGTAGGAGGTTGTTTTGACCAAAAAACAGGAAGGATCTTGAATAAATGGGAATTGAAATCACCTCAAAGAATTTTAGATAATAATTAATTTACCCCCATTTGTAAGGGTTGATCTAATAAATGAAAATAACACTTTCTTAAGATTCTTGTAATTTACAGAAATTCTATATCTGAATATTTAAAAAAACCAAAGCAAAGTTAAGATATCAATAACTCAAAAAGAAAAGGAAAAAAAAAAAGCTATTGAAAGAATTTTAAGAGAACACAAAGGAATTGAAAACACTTAAAAATTAAACAAGATTTAAATCTAATGTTAAAACATGTTTCACTTAAAAAGGCATTTTCTGGGCCCTTGCTTCCACGGATCTATTTCTTAACTGTTTAAGGGGACAACTAGAATGTTAACAGTGTTTAGGAGAAAGAGATTCAGTCTATAATTAAAACAGTTGCCATACAAACCAATTTTGAAATGTTAACATAGTAAGAGCCACACTTTTCAAAAGAAAACAAACAATATAAAACAGTGGTTCAATCACTTACATTGCTTCTTGCTTAGTGGTCCTATTTTTATCAAAATAATGATCTTTATAAACATCTGAACTTTTCTGGAAAGGACAAACAGTTTTAGACATACATCGATTCTAACACGGCAATGGTTAGTTGGTTTTTGGTCCCATATCATAAAATTAATAATGGTTTTGTAATGACCAAACAGCTACCTCTGTAATTTCAGTTTTAAAGGATGTGCAATTTTTCAGTACAAGTAAGAGTAAGAGATGGCAGCACCGATCATTTCTTGCAACGAATGAGATTCCTAACATACTGAAAGAAGGAGAGACCTTGTGCGCTACGAATTATGTAGCACCTAAAGAGAATCACAACTGGGTTTGATTCACGCATGCCTACAGTTCATTTTTTGATACTAAGCGTGACATAATGAGTGCATTTTATTGAAAATAGCACACGGCTTCGCACGTTCCAGTTAATAAGAAGAGAGCGAATTCAAGATTTTCCCCAATTTGCAATTTAAATAGAATTTAAATAAATATAACAATAGAAATTTACATAGAAGTGTTATTTTGTTAAATAAAGTTATCTTGTTTATTGTGGTATGCTACAGCGCTTCAGCACTTAAGGAGCTGCCGCCACTGTAATTAGTTGTGAAACACTGAGTTTTGATGTTAATGTGATATATTGTCTGTGCAGTTGAGCAGGCCTTATATCACAAGTTGTTAGAAATCGTGGTAAAATGAAGAGTTTTAGCATGGGATAATATTGAAAATGTATGGATTACACTTAGCCAAAAACTTCCAGAGGCTATGGAGTAGCTCTGGCTTGTTAGAAATGTGGTCTAAAGTGTCTTCTAACTGAGGAATGCAAGACATATTCCAAAGGTGCAGGAAAGATCCCTTACCAAACCTTAAGGAAAATTCTCCTGTCTTGTTTCCTGAATTATGTTTCAGAAGAAGCAGATGATGTCAACTTGGAGATGACATTCAAGCTGTGATTAATGTGCTAGACCAGAAAATTTTGAAACAATTTGTTGATTCAGAAGCCAAAATAGATGTTAATTTTGAGTTCTTGTAGCTGTACATGGAAATGGTTTCAAGTCTTCTGTTAATGAGGACATTTTTTTTTTTTTTAAATGCTTATCATATTGCGTTTTTAAAATAAAGTTCACTTAGCCTAAGTTTTGTCCTAAGTTTTTCCCATATTTCTCATTGAAAAACCTTTTTTTTTTTTTGGTCCAATATTAATTTCTTTTAGCTAAACATTTTTGTAAGCCCAAAATACAGGAAAAAGTTCAAATAAAAGTTGTAGAGCACTTAAAAGAGCTTTAAATTGATACAGGTTGACATTCAAAAATCCGGTCATCAATAATCCGGTTCCTTCAGATTTCCGGCATAGATTTCGGAGCGCAAATTCTGTAGAACTATTTTATTTAGTTGATGAACATTAAAATTTCATTTGCTTTTCATTTAGTGTTTAATTTTCTTTCTTTAAAAGACTATATTTCTGTTAAATATATACAGCATATATAATCATAAAAAATCCAGCATTTTTAAAAATCTGGCACTCCTCAGGTCTGGCAGTTGCTGGATTTTCGAATGTCAACGTGTGTATATTATTCTATATGGTATAGTTTATCATTCAGATTCAAGAGATAATGAGGTACTTCATTTACACACTTTGAATAAGTATAGTTTTTGTTGTATTTTTTAGAAAAGAGTATCCAACATTATATTATTGCTTGAGTAATGAAATATATTTATTTGTTTCAGACGTAGTAATTATTCTGTACCGAAAACAACAGTACCTTTTACAGTTAGTAATGAGTGAAAATTTAAAAGTGAAAAAATAAAAAAATATTATTCAAAAAATTCAATGCCTTTATCTTCATACTAAATGATCTTTCTTACTAAAGAGCTCTGGCACTTAAGGAGCTCAAACATCTGCAAATTGATGTACAGTTAGAGTTTTTTTTTTGCACTGAAATAGGTTTTTCCCACACTTACATCCACAGGTGGTGATGGCAACACATGCTTTTGGTATGTCTTTGAGAATTTTGAGAACTGGCTTGTCTTGTATGGCCCACCCGCACTCGGTGGGATCTGATACCTCGCTAACACATTGGTGGCATTTTGTCATTGCGAGAATTAGACAGTGAGTCCTTTTTATGTGTTGGTGAAGCGTGCCACTGGGGGGGGGGGTAGTAGTTTTTCTAAACTTGTTTTGCCTAAGAGCTTGAGCCGGACTTCATCTGTTGTTTTTAATTTTATGCAGTTTTGTAACAAACTCTTCGACCGACTCCAGAACTTCAGTTGTGAGAGGGATCTCTCCAAACATGAAAAGCAGTTCACAGCTTTCTTTGTATAAATTCTATGCGTTGATCTTTGATGTCCCAACCAGATGACATCACAAAGCATGATTTGCTAAAATCCAATCCAATAAGTTTTTAACAGATATCGTGAATTGGTATCAATTTCCTCTTGTTTGCTGTCCCTGCCAATATAAAACAATTCATTACATGACATCTTTTCAAATTGTTGAATGAGTTGTAGAAAGACATGAGTGTTCGGTGACATCTGCTTCACTTAAGAAAGTTGATTTGAACATTCTCTTGTTTTTGAATTGTCCTGAAACAACAACGTTCATTTTTGCGCCACCACCTATCAAGTCATTGGAAAGGAAGAGATCTCTTTTATTCTCAGGTATGGCAACGAAGTTTTCTAATTATTTTCTTTTAACAGAAAGTTGATGATACCAGTTAAACACAACTTCAATTCTGATCAATTTCTTTTTTTTTTTTTTAACAAGAGTCACAAAAGCTTTTTGCCAAATCCTCAAAAGTTGAAGCGTCCTTAGGCTTTTTGAAACATAAAAGTAAAGTTTGACCATCAGAGTTGAAGTGAATCTTCTACCAAATGAGACTTGCAATCAGTGTTGTAGGATGAAAGAATGTGGTTCATAAATGATGATTTAGAAATTATCAAACTGCTTAGAAAACTGGCCAAAGACAAGAGCACAGTTCATGCTTTAAAATAGATGGTAGATCAATTTTTTCAACCTAAATTCATGAGCACCAACATTCTTTGGACAAAGTTTTTGTTAATCTCTCTAATCTTTTGCACAGATTTTTTATTTTCCGTTATATGTAAATATTTTAGTGTTTTCCGAAATTCTTCTTCATGGTTTGGTGATACTTGATAGCTACTTTGCCTGACTCATTTGGAATTAGTGTTTCTAAATCAACTTTCTCAACCTGTCAGTGTTCTTTTTGTAGAGCAAGATGGATGCTTGGATTTATTTACAGGCGAGATCCTTGGTTACAGCACTCTGAAAGACTGTTCCTGAAGACATTGAAAGAGAGTATTCATGAGGGAGTTTTCATCATCCTGGTCACGCTGATTACTAATTTTTGAAGACAAATTGGAAATACCCAATGAAACACTGAACATGTTATTTCAGTTAATTCAGACCTCCAATAAAAAGAAAAAGCCCACCGTTGGAGAGCAGATTTGCTGTTAGCAATTCCAACAATCCCACTACGATCTTTACTTGTCCCAACAAGCCATTCTTGAGCATGGCCTGCATCTACCTGGTTGAACTTTTGTGCTGCCCTTTTCACTATAAATTGTCCAGTTCGGAATTGAATGCATTTCAGCAACATAAGTTGCCAATGACTTGAAGTATTTTGTGATCATAATATGCTATAGGTAACATTCTTGTTAGGCTGTTAAATACAAACCATCTCTTATGAACAGAGTAGAAATCATTCCATGCATCGTTACCAGAATTTGAATCTTTTTTGGCTTTTGAATCAACAAACTGTTTCAAGATTTTCTGGTCTCGCACATTGGTAAAGAAGTCAATCACAGCTTGAATATCATCTCCAAGTTGAGTAAATTCATCATAAATATCACCATCTTCTGATATATAATTCAGAAAAATCAGGCAGAAGAATTTTCCATAAGGTTTGGTAAGGGATCTTGTGAGTTTTCTACACCTTTGGAATACATTTTGCCTTCGTCACGTAGAAGACCACTTTCGGCCACATCTCTAGCAAGCCAGAGCCATTCATATGTTCACCAAATAGCCCCTGGAAGTTCATTGCTAACCCACACATTTTCAGTATTATCCCCTGCTAAAACTCTTCATTTGACCACTTTATTTCTAACAGCTTGTAATTTAAGGCCTGGTCAACTGTTAAAGCAACATATCACGGTAACATCAAAACTCAGCGTTTCATGACTAATTTTGATTACAAAATTATAAAAATATTTGTCAATTTAAAGCTCTTTAAGTGCTGTACAAGAAACTTTTTCCTGTATTTTTGATTTAAAAAATTTTATAGCTAAAAGAAGTTAGAATTGGATCGAAAAATAAAGGTTTTTCAATGAGAAATTTGTGAAAAATCAAGAAAACCGTTGATTTTAGGACAAAAATTAACTAACTTTATTTTAAGAACGCAGAAAGACTAGCATTTTAAAAAAGGAATCATGACATTTGGCCTAACGGTTTTCAAGATACATCCCAGTAATTACTTGCAGGCAGAGAATCTAATCTTCCACCCCCTCTCCTCCTGAAACTTCTTTTTTCTGTCACCCAACTTTTTTGTATTCTCTAAGGTGTATATAAACAAAATATAACAGTTGACAAAATAAATCATAATTTGAGATTTCCTTTCCCTAGACTATTCTATTAGTGTCAGAACATATAAACCATTTCTTCCCTAGGTGAGTGTAGGGAACAAATAGAGCCTTTTGATTTAATGCCCACTTGTTTGTTTTTTAATCTTTTCATAATTTAGAGTAATTTAAGTGTTCTTATTTCAATTTATTTTTAAATTCCATTATTAATAAATAAACCATACAATTTTCACAATCAATTTGTTGTTTCTGTATCAAGTTTTGGACAGGAATTTTAAATGAAAACAGGTGAAGTTTGAAGCCATGGTAACTTGTTATTTAATTGATAACCAGTTTTTTAACTAACTTTCCAGTTATTTTTAGATATTAAAAATTTTCAAATTGAAAACACTGAGGATGCCTAGAAACCACTGAAACATGTATGATATTGTTTTAATGTGACAAGTTTTTATGAATAAAAACGATATTTTATATTGATTTTATGCTTCCTATTTTTATAAGACAAATTGAAAGCAGAGAGATTATTTGATTGCTTAAGTTATTTCAATGACAGGAATATTTCAGATAAGATTCCATTTCGATTCTTATTGAATTTACATAATTTAATAATTTGAATTTTTTGATTAGACTTGTTGTTGATGATTCTAGTAAATGACGGAGAAAAATAGATATTTAAGAAAATTAAAATGACAATAAAGGAAAATAACGTTGATCTTGTTGTTGATTGTCTGCCTAACAATGATTATTTTATTGTTTTTTTTAGGAAACAGGAATAGGAAAAACAGTGAATGGTTTGCGCAAACATGAAGGAGAAGTAAGTGCCAAAGCCAAATTGCTAGTGAACAAATGGAAAGAAATTGTTGCCAGCAGTGAAAATGCCGAGGAGGAGGAGGAAGAGCAATCCCATGAACTAAGTGATATTCGCACTATGACTGTGGAATGTGAAAATAGTTACACTGTATATGATAGCAATGACTTCAAAACCAATGGCAGAGCAGTTACAAAAACATCCAGTCATAAAAACAAACATAACTCTAGTCAAAATATATCAGGTAATAAATCCTACAAAAGCGAAAGTAATACAAGTCAGTCTAAATTAAATAGTAAAAATTTTCAAGAAAGCTCTGAAAAACGTAATAAATTTATTGAAAAAAACAGCTCATGTTCTAGTGAAAAACTCAAATCTGACAAGAACTCATGGAAAAATGCTTCTAATTCCAGTTGTCGACAAGAGTTTAGTAAACGTAGTGAAAAGAGCGGGATTTCTGAAATTGCTTCCTCTTATTCATCTGCAAAACAACCTGAGAAGTCCAAACACAGCAGTTCTTCTGATGGTAAATTAAAACAACAAGCGAAAGCATCCAAAAAGAAAAAGAAACTGATGGCCAATGCAGATGAAGAAGGTTTTGACAGTACAATGGCGTCCTTTGAAGACTGCCTTAGTTTGAATGATATGAAACGTAAACCAAAGAAAAGACCAGTCTCAACTCCCTCCAAGATCAAAGCAGAATCTCCAAGTCCAGAAAAGAAGGGAAACAAAAAACAGGAGCAGCCAGTATTACATAGCAGTCGGTCAAAAACCAAACCAAAATCCAACTGCAGCAGTGGTGAAGAAGATTCCAAGGAATTCCTTAAAAAGGTTTTAAATAAGGTTTCTCTATTATTTTACAAAGTATTTTATGGCAATCAAAGCATTTTATTAGATCACATAGTTTTAAGTCTGAAGTTTTCTTTTTTCCCAGTAAAATTAAAATATTTTAAACTAAATGAAAATTAGAAGTAATTCAACTTTTTCTTATTAATAATAGTGGTAGAATAGTACTTTTTTGATAAACTTTTTATTACAGTGATTTAATTTTAATAAAAATAACATTGTTAAAGTTATCACATTGGTGGTGTTCGGATATTGATAGTTGATATCAACTGGCTGTACGGATATTCTAGTTGATCAACTGCATTGCCCTTCACAAGTGACGGTTGATGTCAACTCGGTTGGTGTTGGTTGTTTACTACATTGACAGATCATCCATCAACCAAGATGGCGACACAGGTTGTAGTTGTCATGACACTCAAGATAGGCGCTATTCTCATTCATTGTTTGATTGTGTGGGACTAGATTCTCTGTGTAGTTGCCTATTCTCGTTTGATAAACATGTTTTGCATAGCCTACTGCGTTTATTCTTTGTTCATCACTCTCCTTATCTTTTTAAAGTTTTAGTGAAATTGAAATGAACTAAAGTACACAATCCAATGACAGCATCAGCCATTTTGAGCGTCAGCTGGTGTGATTAGATTCCTCAGTAGAGTTTGTATCAAGTCTTGAGGTCAGCTGTCCACTATCAACTATCAAATATAGATACTGAATCCAAACACAACTATTGCCTAATTCCATTACTGAGAGTTGTCATATTTATAATTTAAGTAACATTTTTTATTGCTTGAAATATATATTATAATTTCTCTCATAATAATGTTAAATAATTTTTACAATTCAATAATTGAATGACATTTATATACAACCAATGCTGGATAAAAAAAAACAAACAAAAAAAACCAACCCTCTTGGATAAGAATAATATTTAATAGAAGTAAGCCTGAGAAAATTCAGAATTAAGTCTAAGGGTGAGACAGAAAACTAGGAATTGTTGATAGTTTTTGCTCAAAACTATTGAAGACAATGAATGAACAGTCAATGGTGAATTGCAATGGAGAGGTTTTATTTATTGGAAGGAATTAGTCACTTTAATTTTTTAAAAAAAAGGTTATTTAAGTAGATGCAATATTGAAAGATAAATAGAAGAAGAAAAAGGCCTGTAGGGAAAACAGTTCTTATTACTTAGTATTTGCATGATTTATTCTCTGGTAAAGAAATAAAGGTTAAGTAAAAGAAAAGTCAAAGGTAAAAAAGGAAAATGTGTTTTTTAAAATTACTTTATGCTTGAAAGGAAGTAAAATGATGTGTTTTTATAGAAAAAAAGTATTAGTAGAAGTACACTTTAGAATTAAGTTAGGTATTAAAATTGAAGGGCCCCAAGGACAAAGGTGTTAAGCGACAATTTCATGACATTTCTGTTATAGGCATAAACAAAGGTGTTAAATGATAGCCCATCTGGTGGCAAAAGATGGAATGTCAATTCTTATTTTTTAAACAATTACTTCAGTACAAAGGTGTTAAGTAACAATAAAAAATTACTTCATTTGTAGTACAAAGGTGCTAAGTACAGTTAACACCTTTGGGCGTGAGTTGGGTCCTGAGCTATAGAAATTTCAAAGTGCAAAGGTGTTAAGTCCAAAACTAAGCATAGATGGAGCTTCTTTTGACATAATGGCTGCCCCCATAAAACAAGCAAAACATCAGCATATTTTGTCAGGTATGTTGAGTACGGGACAACATATGGCTAAAAACTCTTTGGAGATGAGAAACGAAGCTCAGAAGAGTACAATTGCACAACAGCACTAGAAGTTTCTGAAAGTGTCTATCTTAGCCGTAGGTCATTTAACGAAATCCGAAGAATTGAAAAAAAAAAAAAAAACCATTGCAAAAGAAGCTAGGGCAGCAGGGAAGGAGTATGTGAATAGGAAAGGATTTATAGTTCCAGCACAAAAAGTAGTACAGTTTGCCATGATAAATGTCGATACAAATTCTCTGAAAACTTTCCAGAAGAAGGAAGAGGTAAAATATTTAAACAGTTTAAGAAATTATCGTACGAGGCACAAAATGCCAATATCTTTAACTCAATTACCTTGCTGCCTGTGGCCCGATTTAAGGCGACTGCAGATAAACGATGGTCAGCTACGTACATCTATTCAGTGACAACTGATGAGAAAACACAGAGGGTTTGCAAGTTAGCTTCCTGCAACTTGTTACAAGTTGGAGAAAAAAAGTAGATCTTCAGCAAAAGCAACTTGCATCTGGAAAGTCAACTCCTAGCCCAATCAAAACAGGAATAAATGCTCCCCCAAACAAAATTTCTGATATTGTGAAAAGTAACGTTCGAACCCACTTATCTAGCTTCACTGACACCGGTATATCTGAAAATGAGTGGGCATCGAAGCGCTGCTACAGTGAGGTGTTTGTAACAGAATTTAATCTGTCCTTTGGATTTCCAAAGAGTAATATATGTAAAACATGCGATTCGGGTAAGGAAGGCGAAACACAAAAGAAAGACTATGAAGAGGACTACGAACAGCAAAAAAAGGACAAACAATCTGTTAAGGAAGATCCAATCAAATGTTATATAATTTTTGACATGCAGCAAAGTATGCCTTTGCTGAAATTAAGCACTTCAATAGCGTTCTATTTAAGACAGTTATGGTTTTACTACTTGAGCGTACATTTAGTATCATGTGAAGGAGAGCAGGCATACATGTAAGCGTGGACCGAAAACATATCTTCATGAGGTTGTCATGAAGTAGTCAGTCTCTTTGGGCATTTATACAGATCAGTGCGCGAAACCCCAACCACCTCATTACTTGGTCAGATTCTTGCGGTGGCCAAAATAATTTTTTTTTTACTCTTATGCTTCTGGAATTACCTCGTGTGGAAAGGTATATTTTTTATTGTTGACCAAAAATTTCCAATTGCAGGACATACATATTTAGATTGCGATAGAAATTTCGGTCTTATTGAGCAAGTGGTCAAAAAATATGAAAAAAATATACTCGGCAGATACTTATAGGACCATTATTGATGCAGTTGATAAGAAAAAAACAATGGTAGTAACTGACATGAGAGATAAAGTTGTCTGACACTGATAGTCTACAGTCAGGCCTGTATTTTGTTTCCGTTTGCTAAATGTTGACAAGGAGAAAATATCATTCAGAGATGAGGTAAGATGAATAAGGGCTGATAAGTTTGGGTCATACAAGTACAAGAAATCCTTCAATGAAAGCGAAGATTTTAAAGTAGTAAACCTGTTTCGAGTTCGTGGGCTGAAAGATATCAAAAACTACATTCTGAAAAAGGTTAGACAGCACAACATTATCTTAGAAGAAAAAATTAAAGACTTGAAGAAGCAAATGGAGTATATACCAGATGTGTATCAAGGCTTCTACAACGAAATCAACCGCTCAAGTGAATCGTAATTTTGTATTGTACATTTACTCTTCTTATAATATAGTGTTTATTAAAATTTATTTATACTTAACACCTTTGTGACGTCTTA
The DNA here is from genome assembly GCA_023159025.1 of Thereuonema tuberculata. Taxonomy (NCBI): domain Eukaryota; kingdom Metazoa; phylum Arthropoda; class Chilopoda; order Scutigeromorpha; family Scutigeridae; genus Thereuonema; species Thereuonema tuberculata. The sequence goes on from JAFIDM010005346.1 coordinate 14,751,957, forward strand.
TTTCCGTTTTAAGAGCGTGTTGTGTCAAGGACAAAGGTGTTAAGTACATTTACGACTGAGTTACGACCAATAAATATGGTTTCAACAAAATCATGTTTTTTCAGGACAATTTTTAGATATTAGTGATCATTAATAATTTATTCTGAACAATATACAGCTTATTTTCAGGGAGCAGCCAAGCTTTAACTTTAACTTTAAATATCTCGAAACTGCGAAGATGTTACTTAACACCTTTGTCCTTGGGGTCCTTCAATTGTACAGATGCATTTATTAACAGAATTATATCAGAAAGCAAAGATATGCTATTGAAAGATCGATTGAAATAGAATAACTAAAACTTATGAGGAAGCGAATGCCATTGATGACTCCTGTATCATTGTTTCACCTAATGCTTGAATCAAATGAAGTGGCTGAAGTTAAGAGTTCATTTTCATGCGGAAATATCTTAAACGTTAATTACTCTGATGCTTTTTGTTGCCGTATTCTATGAGCATTGTTAGTAAAATGCTTTGTTACAAACAATGTGACAAAATTACAGTAGAACCTCGATTAACCGAAGTGGTCGGGACCGGACCTCTGTCGGTAAATCGAAAAATTCAGATAAAAGAGAGCACTTAAAAATGGTCGTCAGGAGACTGCAAAAATTTTAACACTGGATTTTAAACATGTACACATATACAAAATAACTAAATGTGATGTTTTTAATTGTATTACTATAATTATAAGCAATAAATTTATTCAGTAGATGTCACAGAAGTCAGAAAATTCAATGTAAATGTATATATATGATATGCAATACATACTTTACATTGGCTTAAACGGAAGTTTGCTCTGCCATAAGCATGACTGATGTCATTTCGCCGCTCCACCCCGAAGTTGTTTCAGTAGTTTATTCATCTTTACCTCATCTTTACCTCATCTTTATCACTTTCGCTGTTATTGTAATCGCTATTGGGTTTTCGTACTTGGGCGAGGATTTTGAAGTGATATTGTTTATTTATCAAAAAAAATTTAAGGAAACCGATGTCGGTTAAAAGAGTTTCGGATAATCGAGGTTCTACTGTGTAAATGAATATTTTATTAAAATTGCAAATGCATCAACAAGTGATATCCTGAAATAGCTGTTTTGCACTTATTGACACTTGTCACCTCTGAACATGCTGATCTGCAGAACAATAGAAGTTGAACATAGAAAGGACATTTGCACCTCAATTTTTTTGAGAGAAAAAAAATTGCTATAAAGGTGAGACGACTACTCGATGTGGCTGCATTCAAGGAGGCCACAAATGGATTAAATCATTACCCCACTGTAAATCTTGGAGATCACTAGGCATAGGTGATTAGCACCAACCTAATCTAACACAAAACATGCTGATTCAGGATGTCAGTTTTGAAAGACAAAGTCTGCACTTATTACTATATTTATGAATATTTTTTTAAATTTGATATCATTTTCATTATGCGAGTTCAGAAAATTGTAAACAAATTTTAATAAGTTTTTGAATAATGAGTGATTTAGTTATCTAATTAATTTTGTCATTATATTCCATTTAGAAAATTCACATGTATGGTTGGGACACCTAACATCTTAAATTTAGGTGATCTTGTGTAAATGGATTAGTTCTCACGCTTTGTAGTGATTTTTCTTTTTTTCTTTGGAGGTGCCACTGGGCTTCCTAAATATAAATGAATATTTCATTGATTCAAAACTTCCAGATTTGACTGAGAGAAAATACAACAGTGGAGCTTTATTGAGACATAAAATTCGACGTAAAATATTTAAAGAACAGAGAATTTTTTTTTACCACTCACTTCTCACTTTATATTAAACTTATTTTTTTTTTTAATAAAATAGAAGTAAATAATTTATGGTTAGTTAATTTAATTACATAGAAAATTTGATAAGTAATTATCATCTTTCCAAAATAAGTTTTATATTGTCAACTTTTAACTATATAGAACAATTTTGCTTTAATTCCTGTTAGCATAAACTACATGTGTCCAAAATGAAGGTTGAAACCATGAATAGGACATTTACAGGAGATCTGCATGAAAGCATGGAACTGTGAGTTAGGATGAGAAAGGAACAGTTAATGGAGATATTTAAGAGATATCAAGTACTAATTATGTAGATAGTAGAAGAATTTCAAGCCAAAAAAATAACTTGCATATATAGGAACTTAAGAATAAAGCAATAAGTATTCTTTGAGAAAAATGTAAGAGATTTTTAAGTTATTGACTGAATATGAAACATATTTCCAATTTATCAAATAAATGACGTTGAAATATTGATGAATTTTTATCCAACCATTATTGAACTTCTAATTATAATGTATCTTGTGAGATTTTAATTTTGAATTTACAATAGATAAATTGAAGCAGTATATTCAATACTGTATTACCAAATTATGAAAAATTTGATACATGATTTCATTTTGATAAATATGACTTGTTAATAATTTGGTTAACTTAATGTAACATTCATTATGGGATTTTGGAAAATTGTAAAAAGATTTTAAATGAGGTTTTTGAATTAGGAGTGATTCTAATTAATGTTTGAATTGATGGTTGGGATACTAACATCGATTGCCTGATAACTAGGTAGGGATCTACTAAAGCTAAGGTTCTTTGAATCTATCATTGATTGATGAAATCTGTAGAAAAGTAACGTCTGCCTCTTACAATCAGTAGAAGAGTGTGTATCTGATCGTACTCTTGCATCAACATTTATCTTATCAAAAGCTTTAGAAGCTAATCCTTATCTTTTAGTTGACTACCCTGGGTGCAAAATTCCTCCACTGCAATGGAATGAATTTGAAGTTGACTGCAATGGAAATTTTTCCAGAGGTGGAGTTAACTAGAAACCACATGAAGAGCTTTGATGATATCGACTTTTGTCTAATTAGATATCTGCTTCTCTTTAATAAGATGCTGAATTTTAATTACTGAGAGAACATTTTTGACTACACTTTTTCTTTAAGCTATCAATTATTATTATTATGTTTTTCTTCAGCCATTTTCCTGCTACTTACCTATTTTTCTGTTTCACTTCATGTCCTTCTTTTTCAGTTCCCTAAACCTTCCCTTATTATTTTCTTATTTCTGGCTCAATTTTCCTTACCATACTTTCTTTTTATTTTTTTGTTGAAACTTTCTGAATTCTATTTTCGGCATGTTTTCTTACTTCATGGGCTTTACAACTTTTACTTCTCCATTCCTGTTTCCGAATGTTGATTACATGTCTCCATTTTCTAAATGCAACAGAGAGTGATAGTTTCAGTGTCAGAAAGGAAGTTGACTAATTTTTTGGATTGAGTTAATCCTAATAAATTGACTTTTAAATTGCGAAGATAATCATCTTCAGCGAAAAGTTCAAAGCAAACAGTTGCATTTTCTATGCTCACCTTGTCTACTCTTTACATTCAATAAGTCATTCTTTTCTCTTGACGTCATCTTTGGAAAACTCTGATAATCTTTTTACCTTTTGTATTTTGATGGTATTTCTACAACTAACCACCTCATAATTTGATACGACAATGGAATTGTTTGTGATGAATAATGAAAACAAAGCAAGTGCATTTGGTGATGTCTTATGCAACACTTAGATCAGAGCACCTTGAATCTGACCTCCATTAACGTTCTTTTGTCAATATAAATAAATTGAAAAGATATAATTAGAAATAAATTGAAAAGATATAATTAGAAATAAATTGAAAAGATATAAT